>JAPMOR010072675.1:744270-867332 GCA_026543865.1 Argiope aurantia
GCTTCTTCTCTGAAATGATCCATCCTTTCTGGAAGAATAATTTGACTAAAGATTTGGGAAATGGTCTTATGACTACGAAATGATACAACACGTACGTCACAAAACTATTCCTCCAAATCTTCAAATCAATGTCTCACAGATGGGTAAAATCTTCTGGCTTATTCCAAATCAATTGAATTTCAGTTCTGCAGGTTTTAAGCTGACCATCTACTAATTTTTTCTCTAAATAGTTCATTGACTGTGAAATCGTTCTTCCTTTCTCAAGATCCATTGCTTTATTCAAGGCATTTAACAATGGCACTGGCGGAGATTTTTATAGACGCTTATCTACTGTGTTCTTAACCAATAAATGAGAAAAATGAACAATGTTAGACATTAATGAACTAATATCACCGGTTTCATGAAAAAAATATGCTGTTAATAATTATAATAAAATTTTAGACAAATGGAAGATATTGTAGCATTTATGATGAACGATTGGTGATAGGCATTCTTCAAAAATTTAAGAAATGCCCAAGTTATTGAAGTCTTTTCAATAATTTCCTCTAATGATCAATTTTTCTTCTATAGAACTATGAATAAAAATTATTTTCATATGTCTGGAATGTAATACAAAATGCGGTGGAAAATTAACCATCGTGCTATTTCTTGAAAAGAATCATTACTCGAATTCGGCCATGCGCGATATTTATTGCCGATACAGATAAAAGATAATATGCAAGAATATTTTTTTTATTTATTTGACTGTTCATTATAAAGTTTTAAGTCACCGAGTTTTTGGTGAGACGTTGGATTTACCCGACATAAAACACGCTTACTCTATACCAAGGAATGCTCATTTTCAATAAAAACTTTTATTTAAGGCATGATATGTTTGAAACAAATAGATTCCTGTAATCGATTTTTCACCCCTTTTCTAATGGCAAAAGTTTTAAAATTTTGTAGTTCTCTGTTCCCGATGACAATATTAAACATGAATATTTTCAGAATTTAACTGTCAATTAATCGATTAATTTAATATAGTAATTAGTCTGAAAAAAAACTGAATACCTGATTGCAAGATATTTCTGTTATTGAATTATGAGCGAAACTAAAATCAAAGACGTAGAGAAGGATTAAAGCCGAAATATATAATAAAAATACTTTATTAATGCCCTAAAAAATTTTTTAATCAAAAGAAGGGGTTCAATCGAAGTCTTAAAAGCAAGAGACGCTGAAAATAATCATATAGGAAAATTGAGCCACACTGAATTTCGTACGAAAGAAAATGTCTGAAATTCAATAAGAATTAAATATATTATAAATGTGATTAAAGAGCAAATTTCTTAAAACATTTCTTTCAACGCCTCATATTTTTACGATTTTGCTTTGGCATTGCCTATTTTTTAGGAAAAATATTTTTCTACATTTTAGTGCATTCATGAAAGTAACTTTGTAATTTTTAAACTTTTATTACTTTTTCTATCTGACTGAGGGGGGGGCATTTAAAAAAAAAGGGATGTTTGGTTTTTTCTACTCTGGTGTTTAAATTAATGATGTGAGGCAGGTTTGGAACCTCCATACCGATGACGGCACATACCTCCTATTGAAGGGATTGTACCGTGACCAGTGGTGTCCATTAGAACTCAATCATGATTCACTTCAGAGCGTCGATGCGGGTCATTCAGATTACCCTGGATGTTTTGGTATGGCAGGGTGAGCTCTGTTGAGGTTATTACGTTTGTTCTAAGAATGTCAAAAGGCGAATCTGGAAACAGATATTAGTTTTCGTAAACTGGAAGTCTCTTGCTAAATCCAGAAATGAAAAATTCTTAAAGATTTGAAGAAGAGATTACCTGATTACAGGAATGATTCATCAACAATTAAAACTTGTTTTCCGGCAAAATAACTTGATTTTCCGAAATTGGGACTTCGAGTCACACAAATCAAGTAGCGGAACGATTTCAGACACAAATAAACAGCTTTGATATCATACAGATTTCAAATTTTACTAAAAATGTATAGTGAAATATATAGTGAATTTACATTAATCCACATATATTTCTGACATTGGTCTAGAAATCTTCCTCATGAATTCTTTATATTGTTTCTTTCTTGAAAAAATGCAGCTACATTTACTATTTTGATATATCTGAATAAGATTTAGAAATAGAAAAAATTAGTAAACAAAAAATATAGAACTTCAATGTTTACTGAATAAATTATGCTTATATTTCGCTTGAATTTACAGCATCAAATTTTAAAATAGGTTATGTTTCTTATCGTTTTTTGTTTCGTTTCATTGCACATTTTTGCTTATTTCAATCCAATAATAGCTGTGTTAATTTGTGATTACATTTAAATGGTTCAAAATAAATCAATTTTCCTTTGACTGGCTAATTTTTTGTCAGTCAATAAAATACTCTTTTTTCAAAGATTGCCCTGGACATTGGAAAATATATTTGAGTAAATTCATTCTATATATTTTTCATTCTATATATTCTATATATTTTTAACTTGATAGCGAAGTACTAAAAATTATTGGGCTTGCGTTCAGTTCCAAATAATTAAGAATAGGCCACTCCTCATATATTTTAACTTTTATGGGCTCTTTTTGTTCCTTCATTAAAATGCCTTATTTTTTGTGTGTGAAAGATAGCTTAATTCAAGCAGTGAAGGACAGCTTTGAGTATCGAATTACATTACATAACCCGAGAGTAAAATTTTAAGACAAATCTTACAAAATTTGAATTTTCCAAGTCTGCTTGTCTATTTCATTTTTATTTCTTAATTAAGATAATTTTTTCAGGAGATAAAGATTTAAAATTAATCGTGGAGAAAATCTTTAAATGGATTCTTATGTCTAAACATTTGGATAAGTTAATATCATTTGAGGCACGTTATCCTATAAATGTATTTGCTAACAAACCAGCAATCTGACCTATTGTAACTTTTAACACTCACAATATATGATAAGTCTCAAATTATATCTAAATAATGGGGGGTTTTTTCCATCAAGAAATCGGACTTCCTCCGGATTGAAAAATTTTATCAAGACCAAAGAAATCTGAGTCAAAAAATTGCAGTACAAATCCGTTTTAATTTTTCTAATATTATTCTATCATTCAAGGTGAGAATAGCCAGCCTGTTTGCCGAAGCCTATATTTAAAAATAATATTTGGGGTTAATCGCGTGGATGCTTCTTGCTTCTTCTCTGAAATAAGCCATTCTTTCTGGAAGAATCATTTGATTCAAGACGTGCGAAACAGTTTAGTACTTTCGTAATTAAATAACACGACAAGTACAAGACAATTTCGCTCGATCTTACAATCAATGCTTTGCAGATGTTTGGAGCTTTCATGCCTTTCCCAACTCAGCTGGATCTCAATTGTCCTGCGATTCAAGTCTTCGTACTTCTTCACACAATTGTTTAGTAAAAATGAAAGTATTCGATTCATTCTATACATATAATAACATAACAAGAATCAGTTCAGTATATTCTTATAAATATTTGCACATAATTTTTTTATATATATAAAGGAGTAATGAATCAATGAACATTCAACATTAATTAATTAATATGACCTGCGCCATTTGATTATGAGTGAATTGGATTGAACTACTCTAATGAAATGTAATGAGTATGTGGAAGGATGTACAATATTTCTAGAGACATGAGTAACTATTAACGACCAATAACAGTGTAAGAGCGCATGACAATAGGTTAATCGGAATATCTCTGCCGATTTGAGGGAAGTGAATTTTTTTTACTTATAATCTAGTTCATTAAATTATATATATGTAATTTTGTGTCATAACAATTTGCCATCTTTTGAAAAGTTTCATTATTACGGATATTATAAAACATCCCTGGATTATAGTTAAATAATTGTTCAAGATGATGCTTGCAAATTCGCAGAATATTTTAATTCCTCCCGTTCAGAAAATTTTGTTCAGAGTAGAAGGGATTTGAATAAGAAGATGCTAAGTATGTTCTAGCGTTATTTTAGTGAAACACCACCCTTTCAAGATTGATTATTACCGTGCCTTCTGGTTAACTGTTTACTTCAAAGTTTTAGCTGAGGAATACAATTAATTGAATTTATTATTTGATTATGCTGCAACAGGTTGTAATAGAAAATGATCTTCGAATCCTACGAGCAGCAGAGGGAAAATTTCTGTGCATGGGTATTGACTTTTGTAGTGATTGATGGTGAATCATTCAAATGAATTCGAGTCCATTTTCGCTGAATATTATTGTAGACGATTTATTTCTCACGGCGTTATTATTTGTTTAAAAAAGATATAGTTTTCGCTGCGTTTGATCAATGAATTTAATTTGGAAATACGGCCTATTTAAAGCTTTTAGTTCAATACGTGAGGAATCCAAATATTAAGACAACTAACGAATGTATCATTAAATGTTCAAAAATTGCCGAATTTGTCATTTCGTGTTTCTCAGCAATTTTATGAGAGATAATAATTGAATATTTGCGATCAGAACCTTAGTTTGGTTATCATCAACAGCGGATGGCCAACTGAAATATTGATGGTCTTCAACATTTGTCAGTTGGAATTTCACAAACCATAAGCAACTATTTAATCATTAAAAATTCTATCCGTAAACAGCATGTTTCTTTTTTTAGGGCAAAAACAGAATTCCTGATTCTGCGGTAATAAAAGACCATTAAATATAGAAAATATCATTCTCGATGTTTATATTTACAACAATGTTTCTTTTTTTAGGGCAAAAACAGAATTCCTGATTCTGCGGTAATAAAAGACCATTAAATATAGAAAATATCATTCTCGATGTTTATATTTACATCAAATAAAAATGAATAAACCAGTGTTGGTAAAGAATCAACCCAAATATTAGTGAAAGCACTTCTTTTTGGAAAATATTTAATTTCAAAAGTTGATTGCAGCAATTTGATGTTCTTACAAAGATCAGCGCAAGCTATTGGAAACAGGTGGAGGCCTTCCAAGCAACAGAATATGTATCAATCTATAAAATCAATGTTCCCTGCACCAAAGGTTTTACAAAATCGCAGTAAGCGGAAAAAACATTACCCCTTTTGCAATTTGTTATCATTTCTGTAATTTAAATCATTCTGTAAAACTATAGCATCAATCCAGTTACCAATGTTAAAAAATTATAATTTAAAACAACTTTTATTTCATTTTGAATTATATTTTGTGCCTCTTATTCTTTCATTTTTGATAAATTAGCATGACAAGCAATTCTATGAGCACCAAATGATTAAAGATTAACAAAATAAACTTTCTAGCTAAGAATGCTCCAGAGTCCTTTGATATAATGACGTCCTACGCCACATTCGAAAGTGGAAATTGGTTTGCGAAAAATTAACTTTTTACGGCTTTTTTGTGAGAAAAAAATAATAATTGTTTGATCTGTCTAGAAAATAATTTAAGTTAATCTTTTGGAATTTCAAAAAAAAATTATATTATTATATATAATTTAAGTATAATATATAAAATTTATATATTATACTTGAATAGAACATTATTTTTGATTAATATATATATATATATATATATGGTGAGAATCCTCATAAATCCTAAAAATTTAAAGCAAAAACATTTAGATTATTCATCTATTATTAATAACAACACAGCAATATTTTTTTAAAAATTGCCAATATCTCAGGTAACAGCAAGAGAAAAAAGGAGCAATTTCAAAATGATCATCCATCGGGAAGACATTAACTGAGTTGCTGAGGATTGATCTTATATAAAACATAAACATCAAAATCATTAGAGCCAATAAAATTCATCGAATTAAAGTTGCCAAAAATTATGGGCGAAACGTTTGAAGAATCTCTGCATGTCATTTCAACTTTATGCAAAATTACTATAATAAATAAATGGAAATGGCGTCTTAATGGCCCCGGTGAATAAAATATTTATTTTCACTTCACCCAGAAGGAAAAAATACTTTTAATGACTCGAGTTAAGTTTTCTCTGATGATTTTAGGAATAGAGTAGATGCCTTCAACAATTAGGAGTTGGTCATAGAAGAAAAAGGACCGCAGCTGTCAATCTTTCAATCCATAAAACTAAAGTAGCTAAATAGTTTAGGATACAGATAAACAGCGCCTTCACGTTTTTTGAGGTCTTTATACCGCTGGATGATGGAACATAGAATAGTAGAGTATATTAGTCTTCGAATATGTATTTCTTTCGATGATGCAGAAATTTCCTTAGAGAATTTTCTCATTTAAAAATATAAGATACCTTCATTGTTTTGTCAAACAATAAGTAGATTTCGAAATCAAAAATGGAACTTTAAAACTAATTCCACAAATTTAGGCTGATATTCCTTCACTGAGCATTTAGTATTACACTATGATACGATATCTCTTTTTGATTTCGTTTGATACTGCGTTTTTTTGTCGTTTATTTGAGATGTTACTAAAATTCTTTCTGGTGACTTTAAAATCTTGTAAAATATGTATGAAAATATTTTTCTTGGTTTGGCTAATTTTCTGTCGGTCTTAAAGCTACTTTTTAAAGACATATAAGACTGTGGAAAAATTGACCATATGGGAGTTAAAATATCCTATAAAAGTTTTTTTTAAGTGAAATGATAAGAATGATCTGAGGTGTTTTTATTTCTAACTCCCTTAAAAATAACACTGTTTTCGAAATGTTTAACTTTTGTGGACATTTCATGCACATATATTATTTTCAACTCCCTTAAAAATAGGATAGTTTTCGTAATTTTTAACTCTTTTAGTGCTTTCATTAAAACGCGTGAGTTTTTCTGGATAAAAAGCTTTGTCAAAAGTGTGCAAAATCTTTTGATCATCGAAATTTCGTTGCATAACCCTTAAAATCATCTAATATTATCTTAAGATAAGTCACTTACAACATTAAAATATTCAGGAATGCTTATCTATTCTATTTCATTCTTATTCGTTGATAAAAATGAATCATCTCTTGTAAAATGTCTTTCTTGCTTTTTCCAATATCACTGGATTAATAACTATGAGAATACCCAATCTGTGTGCCGATTTTGTTTCATTTAGAATGAAGTCTGTAATAAGTCGGACATGTGAACGCTTCTTGTTTCTTCCACTAAATGAATAACCTTCTAGAAGTATCATTTGATTGAGATAGTGCCTAACCGATCTGTATTACGAAATGAAACAACACGTCAAACACAAAACAGTTAAGCATTATCTACAAATTAGTGTGCACAACTCTCAACATCATCTTGGAATGCATTAAAATCACTCATTTACAACATTGCAATATTCAGTCGTATTCAACAGTTCTCTTTCATTCTTTCTTCTTGTTTCTTCAATGAAATGAATAACTCCTTCTGGAAGAGAAATTTGATTTAGATGCGGTCAAACTAACAGCGAACAGCGTCACAGCGAAATAATACGACAAATCTGTCATAAAACAGTTAGGCGGTATCTTTAAATCAATGCTTCATAGACATTTGGAGTTTTCTAGCTTGTTTCAAATCGGTTATATTCAGTAGTAATTCAAGCTCATCGATTTTGTATTTCTTCAATTATTTTAGTCAAAGTAGAATTCTTCCATTTTTGAGATTACTTTATTTAAAACATTTAACATTTTCATATGAAGTGGCTTTTGACGATTTTTATAAGCATATATTTATAGTATTTAGCTCAAGCAAAGAAAAAGCCGGTGTCCTGGCATAGGGGTAGCGCCTCTTCCCCGTGATCTGGGCGTCCTGGGTTCGAGTCCCGGTTTGGGTATGGTTATTCTTCCGTTTTTCTATCTGTGAGATGTGTGAATGTACCCTCCTGTAAAAAGAGGTTGTGCAAGCGAATGAGTGATGCGTGAGCAGCAAAGTCGTATTCTTGGCTCTAGTTGGTGCTACCATAAAGCCAAGAGACGCTCTCTCACCGGCTTAAAATCGCTGTCTTCGTAACAGCGGGCTTGTCTATGGCAAGTGTCATATGAAACAACAACAGAAGTGAAAAAAATGAGTACGGTTGCACAAACGAAAATAAAATGCCAATAATTTCTTCTAAGATGTTATGTGCTTCAATGTATTTAAAGCACAAGTAATTCATTATATTTATTAATAATTCAGGCGTATATGGCTTTATACCAATAAAAAATGAATGAAATGCTGCCCAACTTGTCGACGATTTTCAAAATTTCATTATATAATCAGTTTTCTGTATAAAAAAAAAAGAAAGAATTTCTGTATTTTTAGACAGTAATACGAGACGCGACAGAAGCCACTTGTGTAATTTCCATGAAAAAATGATATTAGAATTTTTGAGGATTGACTAATTATTGTTGTTGATTTAAAAAATTATTAATAATTATTTAAAATCATCATTAGTATTTAACGTCAAAATTAGTCTTTAATACTACCGAAATCGTATTTATTTGTGCTTGTTATCTTGCTTGTTTTATTTGTGATTAAGAGGTAAATTGTCAAATTTCTGATGCGATAAAAGATAGGAGGCATTTGAACAATACCATGTATAGTTAAGAATACTCTTTTTTTTAATTACAGCAGCGCCATCGATCGATTTGGAAATTATAATTTTTTTTTTAATTTGAACGCTCTTTCCCAGTTTTTAAAAAATAAATAAAAATTGTTTTGTTTGACTAAAAAGCAATTTAAACTAGTCTTCTAAAATTTCAAAATATTCATATCCTTAAATGAAATTAAAATGAAAAAAGTTATGGATAAACTCTTTATAAATCCTTATAGTTCTAACTCATTCAAAGTTTTGAAATCAAGCATTAATGATTCTATTACTCAATACAATTTGAAAGTTGAGCCATTCGATGAAAAAAAAAAGATGAGAGATAACAGAACTTTAGGGATGATCGTTTGGTATCTCTAATTAGTACAATTAATGCAGCTATTATTTATTAAGGTACATTACACATGCAGAATTCATTTACAACATTAATTTTAAAAAAAGCAAAAAACATAGACGGAAGAAATGTTTAGTAGCATCGTATTGGTTGCTCGCTTGGCCTTTACTAAAACTTCACAGCTCCAGAAGACGCTGTATCAACTATAGGGACAGTCAGGTGTTATTATCATTGGAGCTTTTACCAGTTCCCTTTCTGGTTCTAGTATGTGGTTTTTTGAACTAGATGTAGATCTAAATGTTGAATAGACTACGTTACAAAACTGTCTTGGAATAAATATCTATATCGTAAACATTCCCCGAGATGTTTCAGAATGCACCTAATCTGCACAAAAAAGCTTTCAGGCCATTCAAATCCATTGAGCGAATACCTCAAACTATAAAGATAACAATTTTAAAGAATGTACTTGTTCCGAATTCAAAAATTATAAATATTCTTTATAGTATAAAAAAAAAAGAGCATTAGTCAATGGTACTTTTATATCTCTGATTTATTTTCACTAAATCCAAATGTATCTTCTATCTTTAAGATATGAAGTCAGAGCCCCTGGAAAGATTTTAGGAATTATCATTTAAAGTTTCATTTGAGAATAAAAGTGGAATAAGAACTCCATACTGAAAAAGTGTTGAATATTGGTGTGAAAGCCCAGAAAGTGTTTTAACCAAAATAATAAATAAATAATTTAGCTTGTTTATTGAAACCTTAAGAACTGTATTACCTAATTACGAAGAATTAGAATTACAAATTTTTAATTTTTGAAAATTGGAATTAGTACAGTTAAAATTAATCAGATTTCCTTGGCAAATGTCTTAACCAAAGGTTAAAAAATGATTTTTGAATTCGAAAATGGCATGGTTAAAAATTAAGTAAATTATTTATGTAAAAATTAGCAAACAGATATATTTTTGATTCTAACGCATTTAGAAGATCATATATAAATAATTTATCGAGGACAGTTTTTGTTTCGTTCTTAGAAGATGCAATTCTTTTTGGGATGCTCATTGGAGCCAACATGAATAAAAGTATTCTGTAGGTATGAGATTGCAACACATAGCTCAGAAATTTTGTTCTCATTTCTAGTAAAAGATCTGTTTTGCTAATCGAGTATTTTTTTTTTCAATTTATTTGTGATTAGACGAATTCTTCTGGACTATTTTTATTTCTGATCTGAAATGAATAATCCTTTTTTTTTGAAGATCACATGATCAAAGATTTGTGAAACGATTACGTAGACACGTTATTATATAGCATGTGGCATACGAAATGATTTCACACAGTCTTATGATCAATTTATTACAGATAAGTAAAGTAATCAGCTGGTACTAACTTAGTTTGTTTTCAGCTGCTTAGAATATCACGCTGCAGGTTTTCACATTTCTTCACAATATAGAGGGATCATTCTTTTCTTCAATTTCCTTCGGAGACAACTTAGGAATTGCGACATGGCAAAATTATATCAAAAGCTAATTTAATGCATGACTTATTATAAAGTAATAAAATAAGAACTTAAAAATTAATAATTTTGCGTTGGACCGAAGTTTTTTCAATGTTCTTTATTATAGATACTAACCTATTGCAGATAGATTAAGGTTGTAAAAATTTAATAGGGAAATGATGTAGAAATCGTTCGAAGAGTGTACTGTGAAAAGGTCCAACACATTGGATTATAATAAGCGACACGTTATTTCACGAGAAAGCACGAAGGGCAGGTAGCAAAAATACAACCGAGGCATAAACAAAGAACAACAGTTGTAGATACTCAAAACACAAGCCGACAAAAAAATCTATAATTAGGAAATATTAATAATGCTCAGAATGTACAGAAAGTGGGCTGTTTTTGCGGTTAACATTACAAAGAAAGAAAATGACATCGCTTCGATCTCTCTGGTTTATATAGGTTTTCTGGCAAGACGAGATATCATATAAAGTTTTCTAGAAGGATCTTTTGATCTCGGTTCCTACTAAACATTTTCCAGAAGATTAATTTTTGTCGCCAAATTTGCCATCAAGTCTCCAGATGATCGTCAAGTTTATCTTCAAGGTCATGGGTCATTGACTTGGCATCCATTCAGCATCCATTAAGAATATCTGTAAATTTGTCTTTTCAGTGATAAGGAATAAGACAGGAAACTAATATTATAGATTGGAATACTATTTCTTATGCTAGCAAAATTTGTACATTCTTTTTTTATAGAAAAATCTTTTTAGAATGATCGAGGAAATCGTGTGGTGGAAGTACGGGATCAACGGTACTTTTAAAAATATATACAGAGTGGACTTAAATCATATGGCAAACTTTAAAACTGACCCACTTTTAAAATTTGTCCCCAGTATAAAATTTGCCTGACCCACTTTTAAAATTTTTCCAATGATTTCAGAATCACTTTGTATGAATATCGATATGAAATCGAAATATGAACCTGAAAGGGAAACTTATGTTTCCATAAATAAATGAATTAAAAATATTTGGAGTATTTCCATTTTTTGAGCATTTCCCCAATAATAACATGAATGGTGGTTAAAAGGGAAGTAAAAAGAATGAAATATGAATTTTTCTTGCATCAGCAACGATTTTCGAGTAAAATTTGATATTCTAGAATTTAATGTAAAAGCGAAAAACCAAGTTTAATCCGTGTTTGTAAATCGGGCATTTATATAGACCCAAAATAGCTCCCATAAAAATGTAGCCCTACATCTACGTCTACCCATCCCACTTAAGGTGTACGATCCGTCATCGGCAAGAAGGCAACTCAAACCCAAGCTATTATTAGACCCACCAGGAAAGTGAAAATCGGCTTACTTATACGGCAATTGCTTATCCCCATATCTAAGATGCCCCTCCCACTGGAATAGATATATAGATATAATTGCAAAAAAGTTTTATTTCCTAATTTTCCTAAATTTGAAGCGTGCATATTCAGTAAAATTCCGATGAAAGGCAATACTTTTTATTTTGATCGTGCAATACTTTTTCTTTGAATAATCCGGAGTTCGGCAGGTGCAATGAATTTTTAACATGCAAAGAAAAAAAAAGACTTCAAAAGTTAAGATTTTATTATTATTATTATTATTATACGAAAAAAGTACTCGAATTCCTTATGCCATATCATAATCTTTTTGAAGAGGAGTGGCTTAAGAGAGAGAGCAAACGGGAATATTAATTTTTTTAATTATTTTTAATATTCAAAGAATTATCGACATATTACCTTCCATTTTTTCCGTTTTTTATTTCATTTTTCTCATTGCATAGTAGAATTCAATTCTTCATATTTTTCAATCAACGAATTAATTGGAAAGTAAAGAAAATCAAATATTTTTGACAGGTTAAAGAAATTTTTCATAAAATTGTTCATTACTACAAAAGTAATCTGACATTGACAAATGTCTTCAGATTTTAAAGTATTCCTAAATGAGTTCATTAAAACCAGTAGTTGGCATGCACATTTTTTTTTTTGCAAGTCATTTTAGAAAATTAACTTTTCATGATGTGGGGAAAATAAGGTTAAATGAAAATAGTTCAATTAAATGAAATAGTCTCCTACTCTTTAATTATTTTTCTTTCAAAAGAAATAGCACACGAAAAAAAAAGAGAACTCAATAAAAATGTTTTTCATCCAAATCAGCTTGCAGATTATAAGATTTTCCTGTAATTAGCAGAGATCAAACACCTGAAAAATTCCTTTGAGATTCTTTCTATTGTTTTTGAATGAGTTGGTGTGATATTTACAGAAAAAAAAAGAAAGAAAGAAAGAAAAAAAGAAACAGAGTGGAGAGAATTAATTTTCTTTCTCTAAAATTGGTCTAGGTAATGAGTGAAAAAATTCTTTCTAATAAATTCTAGTTCGGCAAATTTTCCACCTGATGAAGAAATTAATTGGTTTCGGAATTATAATACTTGTCAAAAGCACAACGACTTTTCTCTTTGTTGTTTGTTTTATTTTTTAAGGAATTACCTAAACCCTTTTGCAAAACTGCACGGGAAATGAGCAAACAACAAAGATATTTAATTTTCTTTATTTTCCAGACAGGTTCGCAATAATAGAATTTTTTATGCTTTTGTTTTCATATTAATATTTAGAGCTGGCATTTAATGATTTTTTTTTTCAGAATTTGAGCTTAATATTCTTAAATACGATGCATGTCTTTTCGAAATTTGAGGTTGATGTAGGTTTAGAAGATTATAATTTTATTTAAATGAAATGGCATTTAAACGAGTTCATAAAATGTGACTTTGCTTAAAATATAAGCAACTTAATGCGCTAAATTAAGTTATGGAAAGTTTGTGGTTGGATTAACTGAAATCCAGTGTAATAAATGTTGGATGATTAGTATCTAGTTGAAGGAAATTGTTTTAAAAAGATTGAAGACTGGAAGAGTCAAATCTCGTAAGTATCAACAGCAAAAATGTTCGGAAATCATAAAAAAATTGTTATGGAAAGAGCACATATCTGGCACTTACAATGTGAACGTGATTTTATCTCAAGCTGAACTGCAACCTCTTCTGATATTTGAAATAATAAATAAACGCTATTCGTGAGAAAAGAATGGCCAATGCCTCCCTCGGCGCTTCATAAAATGAACTTGTAGAGACATGCACACTAGCGTCCTCTATACGCACTCTTTTAAAATATTTAGAAACCTTCAAACATTTTTCATGTTTACCACATTATAAAGTAGTACTCATTTTACGGGAAACAAGTATATGATTTTTTTATCCATTTATATTGCCTACCAAATTTAGTTTTCGATTCTCGATGAAGTACACTTCTAATTTCCACTGAAAACGAGTCAAGGAAGTTCAAGGTCCTTCTAAAGCAGTAATCGTGTTTAAAATAATTATAATTAAAAAAAGATTGCAACAATGAAAATAAAAAATACTTCTTAAAAACTCGAAAATATTCAGTTTTTTTAACCTTTACAAATAGTCTCTTTGTCATCCTTTCGTTAAGTGTCATACATCTACAAAGTCGTCCTATTCTAGTGCATTAGAGAATATTATTGGAACGGGTTCTGTTTGCGGTAGTGACTAAATGAGGCACGGTTTCAGATTTAATCAAAGGCACAAAGTCTTGTAAACAGTTGGTTTTGGAATATCCAGTTGTCTACGATCATAATATGTTGATTTCTATGAACTACGTATGAAATAGTCTTGAACTCTCACCATTACGTGCTATAAAGCATTTAGGTTTTACAGACCTTTTCGCTGACACAAATAAGAATCGTCATTCAATTCTTGAAACTAACACAGAATTATCTGATAACTCGGTTCGTATAGCTGTAAAATACTGTTTTTGCAATGAAATCTCTTTTGCTCGTTGCTGTGAAGCAAGCGAGGGATATTTTGCGCAGTCTAAATGACAAAATGTCCTCTACTTGTCTGTCGCCATTTTGAGATATACGCAGTGGAAGATAAAATGATTTTTATTGCATATTTCGAGAATCTTGGCTTAGAAAAAAAAAGGAGAGACTTTAGATCCCTATTGCAATTAAATCTCAGAAAACCACCCTTCCTCTATAAAGTTGGAAATAACCCCCCCCCCCTTCTCTCCGGCAAACTCTATATAAAAAGGAATTTCTAAATTAGCAATAAATTCTTTATATGCTAAATTTAGACGAAATATATTGAAAAAAATTTTGTCAACGAAAATACTATATTTTGTCAGCATATATATATATATTTAATTTATTGATCTACTACACTTCAGTCTGATATTTAATATAACAAACACTAAAAGGCACATCTTTCTGAGCATTCAACATGTTAAAAAAAAGAGATTTTCTAAATATATATATAAATTTTAAATTATAAAATTTAGCAAAAACAACTTTTTAAAAACACTTTTATTTGTGTACTAAACGGTAGATTTTTTATTTCAATTATTTTCTCTTTCTTAATGCTTATTTATAATATACTATAATAAATATTATGGAATCTTGTAACTAATTTTTCGCAAATTCCTTAATTGAATTAAATCAATAAATTAAATAATAATTAAGTTTGAACATTTTTAAACAGTTTATTGTCACAAAGAACATACAAGTGATTATAATTTCAAAATTCTTAATGCATCAGAAATCGAGTGAAAATTCGAATATAAAGGTCTATCTCTAGAAAGATGAAGCAAGTAAAATATGAGTTTATAACCATTTATATTTGTTATAAATCAGAACTGATGATGTTTTACAGTGGGTCAATCCTTATTACTCTGCTAGATTGCAAAATGAAATAAACTGAAAGACTGCAAAGCAGAAAAGATGCTGCTTTGAACACATCAAAAAAGCTGATTTGTATTATATTGAAATTCTCGTTATTTTATTATTTTATCCTTGACAATAAATGGTGCTCATGAAAATTATTCAGAGGGAATTTCGAAATTGTCCGCTTAAAGGGGAAATATTTAATGAAATTGCTCCTTGAACGGGCAATTTAAAACAGTTTTAAACTTATACCGAGAATTTATTCTCAAGAAATATTTTTATGTTTTATGAAATACAATTTCACCATACTCTGCAGCTTTGTTTCAGTTTTTAAAAAAATTTTCAAACGAAAAAACTTTCGTTTTCCATTGAAAAGGGAAGCTTACTTTTAAAACGTCTTATGCGTGTAATATCTCAGAAATTTATGATGACCACGAGGCTGTCTGAAGTATTAATTAATTGCGTTAGTAAAAGAAATAGAACTTTCGAAACTTGTGCTCAACAAGAAAATTTAGTTTTTTATTAAATCTTGGAAAGATTTTACTTATGTATTAAATGTACAACTTTGCTTCCGTCATTTTTTTTCCGCAGATGACTGCCGTGTAAGTGCTGGTCGAAATAGGCATATAAAAGATGTCACACATTAAACTTGAACATCTGTCAACGATAGGACAGCACCATAATAGTGAATTTATGCTTGCACCATAAATTTATTCTCGATCGAAGATGTCAGTTTTCGAGCCAGGGAGTCCTGATTTTGTAATTCCATTTGCGGTTGAGGTGCGTCGAATGCTCTCAAGTACTTATGGTGAATCTGCTCTTAGTGAAAGAATATGCTGTGAGGGATTTCAATACTTCAAGAGCGTTGATTTTGAGGTTGAGACATAGCAATGGAAGAGAGAAAATTTTTGAAGATTTCAAACTGAAGGCGTTACTTTAGGAAGACGCTTGAAAATGCAATAAGAATTGGCAGAATCTCTGGGAGTAACTCCACAAGCCATTTCGAAATGTCTCAGAGCCAGGGGAATAATTCATATGCAAAAAATTGGGTTCCGTACAAGTTGAAGCCGAAAGATGTTCAATGGCATTTCTTTGCTTGTGAACAGTTGCTTCAGAAGCAGAGTCGGAAGGAGTTTCTACATCGCATTATGACGGGCGATGAAAAATGGGTTCACTAAGATAATCCCAAGCGCAGTAAATAGGGGAATACGTCAGGAACATGCCTCCACTTCAAAGACGAGACCGAATGTTCGTGGTGCCAAGGTTACATTCTTCATTTGGCGGGACCAACTCGCAGTGATATATTATGAGCTATTAAAAACAAGTAAACTCACCATAGGGAAGTGGTATAGAACGTATTTGATGTGTTTAATCCGAACATTGAAGGAGAATTGGTGAGAATATCAAGAATGATACAATAAAGCTATCCTCCAAATGACAATGCTCCGCCATATATTTCAGACTAGCCAAAATATACTTGGAAAAGTTAAAATGAGAGATTTGACCTCACTACTCTCCAAACGGTGCTCCTTCCGACTATCATTTGTTTCATTCAATGGAACACTACCTGGCTAATCAGCATTTCCACTCTTATGAAGATGCCCAAAAATGGATCGATTTGCGCATCGCCTCAAAAGACGCATTATTTTTTTCTCGATGGTATACTACTACAATTGCCGGAAAAATGAAGAAAAGTAATAATTAGTAATGGACAGTAGTTTGAATCATGAATATTTAATCTTTTTAAGATTAAAGCCTAAATTTTGGAAAAAGAAACGACTGAATCAAATTTATACATATACTTCAATTGAATACATTTAAATCTCATTTTTTCATGCCGAGTTAAAATTTATACTTGGTCTCTTTGTAGGCATTTGTCTAAGTATTCTGATGAATCGATGCAATATTGAGTTAAAGTAGATTATTTCTGTTAAAATAATTGATTAAATTTTAAATCAATTTCATAAGTTTTGAATAAAATTTCGCTATTTATAAATTGTTCTAATTTTTGAATATATATTTAAAACAATATAATGTCTTTTATCTTTTTTACAACCTAAACTATGACAAGATTTTGATGAAATTTGACATTTGATTTCATCACCAGAGTCTCTATCCAGTGTTAAAAGAAATCTGGCTCCATTCTGACATTTGTCGATATGACTATTCGTATATAGGCTAGATAGAAAACAAAGGCTCAAGAAGCTCGAAAAATGAAATATGGTGAGAATGATTCTGTATAAAATCTTGGGTGCAAATCGAAAATATGTACACATTTCCTTTTAATATGTACCAAACCTTAACACAAAACCAACCGTATTAGAAATATAGGAGGGAAAAACTACTTCGACTGTTTCTTGATGTACTATTTCTGTCTTGATAAATTTAATTCCATTCTAATTATAAAAGATAATAACCTTGGTGATAGTTTTTTTTTGCATGCACGTATTCTTTTTAAACAAAAGCTATTATTAATCATATAATTTTCTATTGGTAATTCTATCTACGAAGAAGTTTCAACGAACTGAGTTTCTTGTTGAAAGTTTAAAAATTTATCAGTATGATTTAATGTTAGAAATTTAATTAATCGGCAGCAAAACTATACTTTACTATAAACCGGATAAAAGTTTCACGAGGATAGCAATATAGAGAGAAAAGCTTTTAACGATGATGTCAAAAGGAAACTAAAAGTCCAGGAAACCATATTTAAAATGGTTCTGATAACAGATTCTCTGCTGTTTTAAATTTTATTTAATAATAAAATAATTTTATGCTCGCAAAGTATTGCTTTATCAGCCAGCTTCATTAATATTTTATGATGTTATTTTCGAACTTATTTTTAATTGCTGTGGTACTGGCACATTTTATGCTTGCTTTCTTTATTAATAATTAACGGACAAAGATCCCTTTATGAAAATAAATAATTGGAATAAATGAAAGAAGGTAAATTAATTTTATTTTCCTGATTGGAAACGATTTTCACTTGTAAATGCAACTTTATAAAATATATCTTCGACTTGTTTACTTGGAAAAAGTAATACCAAATGTCAGCGATTAAATAATTTATGACCATTTTATGCTCGTAAGTATTTTTTAAGTAATTTGAAACAAAATTAATACCAATTAATTGAAGGATTATATAAAAATCTTCACGTAATAAAGTTTGGTCTTTTATTTCTCTAAATTTTAAAATTGGGTTTTCGTAAAAAAATCAAATGAAACGAATTATGAAATTAATACTTAATCAGATAATTATATTTCTCAGTTAAGTTATAGCTGGAGAAGTACTTTTGTCAGGAAATAAATAACTATTAGAAAAACGATTTATCAAACAAAAATCGGATAAAAAAATGATTTAAAAAAAAAACGAAAGTGTTTACAGATAACATAAAAATGAAACGCACTTGACGGTAAAATTTTGGAATGAGATATGTCATAAAAATTTTAGATCTATATCAAAATTTGGAAAAAATCCTTTAAAATTGAAGTCAATTCCTCCGAAGTACCTTCACGAGATTCAAAAAATGAAACGAACTAAATGAAGTAACTTGGTGAAAGCGCTTTTATCAACTGAGTACAAATATATATCCAATTGCAGAGAAATCCATTGATCGGTGAACGTTTGTAAATATGTCGGCTCATGTGTGTGTGTGTAAATAAATAAACCGAAAGTGCAATCTAATGAAGAATTTTGAATGTGGCTTTAATATCATGATAGTAGTATCAAATCAGTTTCAAAATTGAAGTAACAAATCAGTATGGAAGTTGCAGCATCAAATTGCTATCAACATTATAACATCAAAATAGTATCACATGTTGGGTCCTAGACGGTGAACGAAGCAAGTTCAAATGTATTCAGTTCTCATCTTTATACCACGAAACTAAATACAAAGTTGTCTATTTTATAGTCCAGTTATTTAGCAGAGTTAAATTTGGGGTAGATATCCAATCTAGGTGAAGATCCAAATAAGACAATTCTTTCCTGTGATTTTTTTATCTTTCCACATTCATAAGATGCTTTCAGATTGTAGAAAGGAATACTGCCTCCCTCTTTTTTGAAAAACCTATTATAAAGTGTATTTTCATAGTATCAATAAAAATCACCAAGAAACTGTTTTCTAGAATACTCTTTTATAATAAGCTGGTTACTATTTAGAGTAATAGACTAGTTTCTAATTACACAGGTGCGCGATTGCAAGAAATTGTCTTAAAGATAAATAGTGTTTTCTGTAGTTTCATGTATACTGATTACTGGAAAAATAATAAAAGTGCTGTGCTGTATATGGTCCCAAATATTGAATGGAGGCACTTCTTACATTTAATTTGTGCAAACATTGAATAAAAGCACTTTTTACTTTTAGTTTGTGATGTGATTGAGAGAAAGGATTTCTAGTGAATGAGACAGTCAGCCAAATTGTTTCTGCTGTATTTCCAGTGGAATAATTCATAATATTTTGTGGAAAAAATATACTTTCTTATTTTGACAAGAAACTGTGGGGAGGGGGGACCAAAAAAGCCTCATAAAATACTGCTATATGTGTTGAAAAGTTTGATTAATTCAAAACAGATTTTGTTTCCACTACTTCACCATATATTATCTTGCCAATACTAATTAATTACCATATATTACCAATATTGTTTGGCAATATATGGTAATTAATGATAATAATATTTTTAATGATAGTAATATTTTTAATTCTTTTGTGGACAATTCCCAAGCTTATCCAAAGCAAGGGTGAAGGATATAGTATTCGTAGAATCAGGAAAATGATTTTTAAAAAGTGTAAATTTTGAGCTTAGAATGGAAATAAACAAGATAAAAGCCTGAAATTTTTCAAAATTTGTAGTAACTAGCTTTGTCGGAAACCATAGAGGCCCACATTATGACAGAAGAAAAGTTAGCAAATTCAAATCTAATATGATTAAAAAATTCCTTTTCCCACTAATATTAGGAATTTAGATGCAATAGCGAAGAACAAGGTGAAAGATTTCAACATAGTACAAAGGAAACGGCAAAAGATATAAAAAAAGATGGAATAAGAAAATGGTTACCAATTAATGATGGATCTTGAAAAGAAACTATCCTTGGAATGTTCACCAGAAAAAAATAAGTGAAAATGAAGTTTTGATAAAAAAGAAAATGCTACTGTAAGGATTTGTAACCTTTTTCATAAATTTATATAAATCATATCAGAGCGAAGATGCAAATATAAAATGTGTATTTATAAGATAGTGGAATAAAAATAAAAGTATAAGTATATTTTAATTTTAGTTATTTTGCCTAAAATAAGAATTTTTTTGTGAATACATCTTACGTAACAGGGGAAAAACGAATTTCATTTTTTAAATCAGCGATGAAACTTACTTAAAAGCCAGTTACCAAAATTAAAGCTATTTTCAAAAAGTGCTTTTTTGTAGACCTGTTATCTGATATATGGTTAATAGTTTTTATTGTTTTTGATTTCCGATTAATTAAATTCTTCATTTAAATTTAGTAGAACCTTTTTCCAATTTAAAGAACTCGCTTTTACTCTATAATTAGGTTGAAGTATATCAAGAACTATCGCATTTTATGAAAGCTCACATCGTCAAGATAACAAGAAAACTGTCCAACCTCTTTACACAGTATTATATTAGAGAATGAAGATTGAACAAGCTTGTCTTCACGAAACGTAGTTAACAAAGTACCATAAGTTTCAACACAATGCATGCTTAATTAATTAGCTGCGATTTAAATGAAAGTGCTAGAAAAGTACTTCGAACTCGATGTCGGGCAATTAACTTGACGCTGTACATTCAAAAGGGGTGCTGTCACCTCAGTTACTAACTATTTTAATGTTAGACAAGAATCAAATTACATGCTGTATTAATTTATGTACAGCCAAGAACTCGAATACTTGCAATGGATATCGAAACGATTTCTTTCCAAAGTGTTTGAAAACATTCAATTTACAGGATCCTTAATTGGGTTATATCATATCATTTAACAAATTATAATATTTAGAATCGTGTCCATATCCATGGTTGTAAAAAATCACTTTGAATAACTTATCAGTTATGGTGGAACTTAACTGTTTTCAAGAATAACTTTAATATTTAACATTTAAACTTTAAAATATGTTTTAAATCGATATTTTAAACTCTAAAGAAAATTTTTTCAAAAATTAATTAATATATTTAATGAAAAAGGTATTTAAAATATATTTCTATTAATATGCTAAAAAGATAAAATTTTTCATTTTATTGTTTTATTTAATGGTATCTAATGTTTCTTAAACTCTTTATCAAGTGGCGACACAAGTATGGAATCAAAATTGCATTCTAATTTCTGATTAACTGATAATTCAATTCTGAAAATATTAAAATAGAATTCTGTCAAAAAGAATACATTATCTTCATATGGTGTACCAAAATTCTGCCTTCTTTCCAAAATTCGGTCTCAATAAGCATGAAATAAAGCAATTTGAGTAAAAATCTCAAACAATGTATGAGAAGGAAACTTCCCTTTTAAAGTGTATGATTTTTATAGAACTATAAGTTAAGCGTAAAAAAAGAATTCTTTACATTTTTTTTTTCCATTTTTGATTTCGAATAAAAACTGAAATATACTATACCTTATTTTATGTCACCAGATAGAAAATTAAAACAGAGTATTTAAACATTAAATAAGGCGAATAAAAAGAAATAATATTCAATACAGTTATTTAACAAATTTTTGTATTTTTAATGAAAAATAAACACATTTTGATGAAAAATATTTTACTTAATCATGTTTAATAACTAGTACAAAAAATGATTGGAAAACTTATGATTTATCGTTACGTATTTAAATTTCTGGTGAGGTACGAGTACTAAAAGACGAGAGATACGCGAAGTCGGAAACGCCATATTTGCACAATAGATGTCGTTGGAGAACTCTACTGCTACACAAGTACATACAATACAGTTTTGATCAATCATTTTTCAGGGCCAATAAATCCGTTATTTTGAGCCCAAAATTCTCAAGCCGTCGTTACGAGGATGTCTGGGAAGCACCATCTGAGGCGAGTTCTCATTATCAGAACAATTCTCAAATATTCGAAATCTAAGTAATTTTTGCAAACTACGCTCTTCAAAATCCAAGGAATTAATTTAATTCTGTTACTTTTACCAAGATTTTCATAATTTATAATGAAAACCCTGAGGCAATGGCGTATTATAAAGCAAAACGTTTGGTGAAGTTGCATAACACCACCAGTAAGACTTGCGTTTAGAATAATTATCGATATAATTACAAGAGAAAATCTGCATGATACTGATTACCGAAATGTGTATGAAGATTAAAGGAGGAAGCCTACATGGTACTTCAAGAATTGAAGGAATTGACTATTTCTCTTTTATCCTTCAATAGAATTTCATAGTCCAAATCTACTATGTGGTCTAAGTGATAGTTATGTGATTTTATTGAAAGCATTTTTCTCAATAATTCGCATTAACTACATATGAATTAAGTTTCTATATAAGAGAAACTTTATATAACGGCTTCGGTTTCATGCCTTTTTCAAAGTGGCAAACTTGATCAAAGTACGATTGAAAATAATGTCATACATAAACAGTTTATACTGAATATCTTTAATACTATTGTAAAAGCATATAAATTCACAGTGCTATTCTGAAGACATACTTATTTTATTAATTAAGATATTCCAATGCTAAGGGAGAACTTTTAAGCAACATATAAATACTTATATGTAGTTGCTCATAAGCTATAAAACCAATCTGTAACACTGCTTCCTTCCCACATAAGTCTCTTCGCTGGAAAGAGAGATTTAAAGAATACTTTCAATTGGAATGTATCTCCACTACTTCCTCCAAAAAACAAAAAAATACTAAGATAAGAATCCCAAATATTCGGTTCAAGAGCAGAAGATTTCATGGAAAATAATTTTATCTGTAAGTTATTGTGGATTATTTAAGAGAAGAGTTAATGATATTAAACGAAATTGTTTGTTAAACTTTACTTTTCAATACTTTTCTATACTTTTAAACATTTAAAAAAGTAACTTAAAAGAAGACCATTGATAATACATATAATTTGTCATTGAAATAAATTACATATGGTAGCAATATAACTATTGGTAATTTAACTTTTTAATAGAATATTTGTAGTTATTTCTTGGAAGTCTAGTCCTGTCTTATTTTTAATTAACTTAATTTGAAATTTGACAAGTCACCGTTTAAAGACATTAAACCTTTGTCGCACGAATAGATAATCAATAACGGTTCATTGGCCTAAAATTATAATTAATATATTTAAAGAGAATTTCAGTTTATAAAGATGAATTATATCCTCCAATGTCGCTACAGCACGGGATTAAATTGAAGGGAATATTCGCCATAATTTGTTTTAGTTAGAAATTATACATAAAATATTCATATTAATTAATTTTTATTTCTATCATATTTCAACAATTCAAATGAATTAACAAAACAAGCAAAATTATAAATGATTATGCGAATGAATTGCTAAAATATGCATCCTGTTTTTTTCTGCGCAGTTTTTTTACTATATTTTTAACTATCTGAATATTTATAAAACGCATTTGGATTAAGATTTCTGAAGGTGAATATATACACAACTCTTTTCAACATTTTCAGAAAGGGGTATTAGTGCATGACTAAATTAAAAGTCGCTGCTTTAAGTAACATCAAACGAAAGATCAAAGTTTGAACTTTAATTGACTTAAGGTTCACTACTCCTGAAATAATATACGAGATTAACGCCGGTGACTCATGTTTAAATTTAGACTTCAAAGAGAATATTTTCCAATGAATAGGGAAACAAAAAGTTATTTTCTGTAAGAAAAGAAGTAAAATAATATTTATTAGCTGCATTTCTGAATGTAAAGATTACAGAATCAACATATGTTGCTTCCACAAACTCTTTTTTTTATTTCAAAATATAAATTACAATACTTTGGAAAAGCTAGCTCGTCTAATATTTTATGCAAATGCAACTATAATTTTTCATTTTACTATTTTTATTATTCAGGGGTTTTCTTGGATCTATACAAAAAAGTGAAAAAGACAGACTTCCATTAGACTTTATATATATGAGGGCAACGGCTGATATTAAAGTTCGATTTATTATTAAATACGATTCATTCGTTCATTAAAATAGCTACCGTCAGTGGTTGACGATTTAACGAGCATGGCCTCACAAAAAATAACCGTTCAAGTTTTTTTTTTATAAAAATAAAGATTCTTGTTTTTCTAAGCAATAGTATTAACATAAATTTTTGTTTACCTTAAAAGGTCTTATATATATATATATATATATATATATATATATATATATATATGCAAAACATGATGTAAGCATGCATGATATTGCATGTCATACATGCAATAATGGAAACGATTGTGATGTCCAGTAATTTCTGACCATGATTTAGTTAATATTTTTAGTTGATAATCGCATTCATTTAATTAGTGATGATATATGCATGCTCCATTTTAATGAACAGAAGTATTCTTGTCACATGTTTTTTAAAAATTCAACATTACTTGTAGTTTATGAATTGAATCCTTTTTCTGTTCTTTTAAACTCAGTATGATATTTCAGGCCATATTCATTAATACTAAATCTTGCAGTTATGGAAAATAACGAGTTGTATATTGTCTCAATCTAATGTGAAAATGTTATATGTAAAGACTGCATTAAGTTTTCTCGCTTTATTTCTTAGTTGTCGGAAGTTTCACTTTTACAAATTTAAAGAAACTGGAAAATAAATCCAACCATCTCAATTAATAATAAAAATGTATGTGTGTGCGTGTCGGTGTTCTAAAGACATAACATTTTACTTAGAGCTTTAAATTCGATACAGATATATTTAGGTTGGCAAGAATGTATATCTCGAAGCTGGTTTTCTTAAAAAATTTGAATTAGATTTTAATAATTTAAGCGAGATTTTGGAATTTCCACAGGAGGGTTTCGTAAATATTACCGTTTAATATTAATTTTTTAAATATTTTAAAATATTTTCTACTGATACTAATTTAGCTGTCATGCAGTCTCCCCCCCCCTGAATTTTAGCAATTTCTAAAAACAATCTTATTAAACTTTAAACTTCAGTGTTTCAATGAAATTCAAAACGTTTCAAGCATTTAATCGCGTGATTTCCTTACATGGTTGAAAGCCAAAGAAGAAATTATTTGTTTATTATCTGCGGAGTTTGCATACGGAATCAGAAAGGGAAATTTCAATATCATGAAAGACAATGTGCAATTAGAATGATTACCTAACAATTATATCTTTAATGGTATTGTGATGCCATGTACACAGTAAATAGAGCAGGTGTAAGACTATTAAAATAATATAATTTTAAGTCCACCACAATTAGATGCTTAAAAATATCTGATTGAGAGAAACATGAACATCAGAGATATGCATAAGATTAAAATAAAACTAAGCAAAGCCAATATTTCCGGCAAATCACATAGTCGCTTATAATCAATAAATTCATTACGAATCTTAAAGTTCTTGCCAACAGCTAAATTACTGTATTCAGGGGAATATCACAGAAACGATGCACAGCTAAAAGTCCAAAACATTTCAGTTTTCTTTTCCATAAAATAGGATCCACCGAAGAATATTTCAAATGAAGGAAATGTTTTTATTATAGCTGCTTTCAGAAATTTTCTAGATTATGATTTAAAAGTAATATTAATAATTTGGCGATGCAAGAAACTTTATTATTATAATGATTTTATTAACGATAAATTATCTTTAATTCATTCCACAGAATTTATCTGGAATCCTCTAATTCAAGATTAGTTTCAAATTCGAATATATGCTGACATTTGTATATCATTAGATCAAATTTCTTGATAAATTATGAATGTGATAATAATATTGTATCGGAGTCACCTCCCTGCTGAAGGAGTTAAATTTAAATCCTAATTGTCATCACCAGTCATGACGCAATTCTTCCTTCAGGATGAGCTTCCCGTCATTGCAATGGACATAACTAGACTCCATGAATTTATTATATCCTCCAGGGAAGAGTGAAAAAGAAACACTAGATCGGTAGCTTCTCATCCTCCATATATGAGATATCACCCAGTGGGGTTATGGAAGTGATAAATTCATATTCTTCATTTTGTTTCGTCTCTGTTTTCTCTTGATTGAACTCTTCCGCTAATTACAGATAACATTTTTACATGGTCATGGAATCAAAAAGAAACTGTTGACAACTGGCAAGATTATCTTAATAAATTGTTACTTTAATTCATCAATAAAGCCTTTTGCATCCAAATTAATATTTCAGATTGCAAGAAAATGAAGTAAGCGAAAACTATAGCAATTCCTTAGAATTCTGAAAAGGCCAAATTTATAGACTTTACTAATTTTAACTGTTCCAGATGTGACGAAACGAGTATTTAGTGAGAGAAAAAAACAATATATTAATAAAATTAAAACTAATACTTATAAACCATTTCTTAATCATTTAAGGATCAAACTACTTTTAACCGTTCTTTAAAATGTAGCAAAGTAGAATGAATTATATGGGGTTATATCCTTCAGCGGTTAAATGTTCCGATTTACAATAGAAATAAATGAAGATTTCTTTTTCGGCCAGAGAATGTGACGGTGGATTTACCCAAAAAATAACAATATTTGTGAATGTGATAAAATGACAGTTTTTATTCGCTTCCGATTTTGATTTTTTTAAATTATTTATTTCAATAATTGCCGATAATTCGATTTCCCATGATCACGGATTCACACATAGAGTAAGAAACTATGTGTGAATAGGCGTTTATTTTAATAAATTGTTAATTTAGCTCATCAGTAAAGCGTTGTGTAACTTATTTGCCAATACAAATTGCAACCAAATGAAGTAGGCGAAAATGGCTGTAATTCCTTTCAATCGTAAAAGAAAAGATTACAAACTTTTCCTATTTTAATGGTTTTAGCTATAGCGAAACAAGTTTATATCCATAAGATAAGTGACAGAAAAAATAATTTATTTACAGAATTTAAACTAATACTTATCACCTGTTCCTTAACTGCTTCAAATTATAATAGAGGTGCTTAACTCAAACCACTATGTAAGATTGCTTTTTCCGCCACTGAGAATGATGCGGAGGAGATGTGACCAAAAATAGCAATATTTCACATTTTCTGCGTTTAATAACAGAAGAGCCTATTAGAGAATATGATTGAAAGTTCAGATTAAAGTTAATGTATTGATTTGTGAACGATAAGAAAGTCCTCGGAGATATGGAAGTGTAGGCGTTAACCTCTTGTTGACAGCCCTGTTCGTAAGAGGTGTCCCACTGCTGGCGTGACGTCACCAAGGATTGGACCAATCCCGAAGTGGTTCGCGAAACTCCGGAAAAACGGATATAAAGGAGCGGTGCTGGTTCTGAGTTCTCCGAATTTTCATCCGTGGTCTGGGAGCGAATTCCCGAAAATCCTTTTTTCCTGGAAGTCAGAACCAGTTTGGAGAATGGGACCTGTATCGAGACTTTGTTTGCTGCAAGGGATTTTGATTGCGGTAAGTAAACAATATTTTGTAAGGAAAAAAAAATGAAAAAATCTTTTAAAATAAATAAAACATTTTAAATCTTTTTTTAAAAAATAGAGTTTTAAAAAGTTGAAATTCATTTTATTTCCACCCAGAAAATAATCTATATTCTGCTGATGTTATGTAATTTTTTCAAAGAATTTGCATTATATAAAATATGCAATATTTGATAAGGGTGAATTATTTAATATTTCCGATTATACTCTAAAGTGAAGTTATGTTTTTTTCTCTTTTACGATTACTAAGAAATGAAATTGAGTATTTAAATAAAGTATGAATATAGTAAATAATTTCCTAGAAGCTCAAAAAGTGAAGAAATGATTAAATAAAACAAAAATCAGCGAAATCACGTATCTTGAAATAGCCTTTTTTTTATTTCCTGAACTTGACATTTATAATTAAATAATTGGATTATAATTTTCTCTCCTTGTAAATGTCAGATACTTGATTTGATTTTTAAATTAATAAATGCAGCGAAACATCGATTACTTTCACATTTAAAAAACAATATTTGCAAATTGATTGTAAATTTATTAATTATATACATGTAAAACTCCCATATTTACGATATTTGTGAATTAGAATTCTAAGATAAATGAACAAGAAATTTGTTCATGGCGTTATTCACATTCTTATTCAACGATTTCTACATGGAAAAGTTCGGAACGACTCACAATGTACATAGGTAATCAGTGCAATTATAAGATTCAGAAACTGAATTTGGTAATTTATACTTTTGATATGATTTATCATATAAAAAGTTTTATGTAAATTAACTACCTGCAATGTACAGAGCGCTGATAGCTTCTTTAACCGTATTCTTAAAATACACAATATGACGCACTTCGGTTAAAAAAATGTTTCTACGAGTTATTTTTCAATGAAAGTTTCGGTAAGCATTGCATCTCTTTTTAAACGTGAATTTTAATAAAAACACTCTGATGATTTTGATCAGATACCAGAATGAGCGTCATAAAAATCAAAGAAGATGAATGCTCAGTAGCATATGTTTCAACCTTTAGTTCGTTTTGTGGCTTCCACTCTACTACAAAGAATAAATCATCAAGGTTTTTTTTGTTAACATCAGTTTACTTTATCAAAAAGTATTCTCCTTTCTGTATTTAAATTCAGCAGGAAATGAATAAACTCACAACCTTTATTCGTACCGTGAACGCAAAATGCAAATAAGGAATAGAAAATAGCATCCTAATTGGGGTTTGTTAAACAAATTTGCCCTTTTAGTGCTAATGAAAATATCTTGATCAATTAATATTATCTTTTTTTGAAAACCTAAACGGGCATTTAAATGTACTACTGATTTTCTTATTTTGTACGCAAAATTAATAAAATGACAGTTCGAATAGAAATAAATAACACGCTAAGAACTCCGAACTCTAATTTGTACTTCGTCGAACTATTTTGCAACATACTTGCTAACATCAAATTTATTAATCAATAAATATTCTCTTTTCTGCATTTGAATTCATCAAGAATGCAAATAAGCCATTTGCCGTATCATGTACAAAATATTGAAATAATGATTGCTAATTGAAAAATAAGTTATTAATAAACTGAAACCTAATTGCAATTTTATTTCCAAGGAAACATTTCTTATAAATAAAGTCTCTCCCTTTTATATTTGCATTCTTCGAAGAAGCGATATATACAGCTGCTATCTCGTATGCAAAATTAATATAATAACTATTTGAATGGGTATAAATAATTTATTAATATAGTGTACCTGACTTTGTACGTCATACAATAAATTTACAACATTCTCATAGCCTCAGATTTCTTTATCAATAAATATTCTTCTTTATACATTTGAATTCATCAAAGAAGTAATTAAATGCTGAATTTTCATCCATATCTTGTCCACAAAATTAATATAATGTCAATGCGATGAAATATGAGAAGCAAACAGCACTCTAATTGGCACTTCATGGAGCAAATATCCCGCTTATTTCTAATGATAAATAACTTTATCAGTAAATATTTTCCTTTTTGATCTCGCATTCCTCGAAGAGACGATTAAAAGAAAAACTGTTTTTCGTATCTTTTATCGTAACTGTTTTTCGTATGTTAATCATGTTTCATGTATGTAAATCATCTTTCGTATGTATTTTTTTTTATTATTTTGACTGTTTTTCGTGTGTTTATCAAAATCGTTATAATGATTTTCGAATAGAAATAACGAATTCGCTCAGTATACTGAAGTTGAATTTGCGCTTCATATAGCAAATCTACAGCACTCTTATTAACATTAAGTGTCTTTATAAATAAATATTCTTCTTTATTCATCTGAATTTATCATCAATGGTATTAAATGTTGAATCTTTATTCATATCTCGCACTCAAAATTAAAATAGTTTGATGAAACAAGAAAAGAAAATATATCTTTTTCCGTAAGCCTTTTCTTTTTTGCGTTCAAAGGAGCAATTAAATGCATAACTGTTATTCGTATCTTGAATTCAAAATCAATATAATGATTGTACTAAAAGAAATAAAAAAATTCACTGAGCACACAGAAGTTGAATTTTCATTTCATAGAACAAATGTAATACAGATTTCTTTGTCAACAAATATTCTTCTTTATGCGTAGAAATCAATCAAGAGATGATTAAATTCACAATCTTTATTTATATCTTCAACAAAAAATTAAGATAATGGAAACTCGAATGAAATAAACAATTCTTTGAGTAATTTATTTATATGACTTATGGTATTCAAATCGTATTAAATTGATATTAAATCGTATTTAAAGTTCCTGTAATCATAACTGGTGTGAATTTGCACTTTAGCATTCATAAAAAGTCTTTATAGTTTATTCTTTTAAGAGTTTTGCAGCCTTTTTATAAATTGTAACATTCTAAAATATATATATGCAATTGAAAGAAAGACTATTTTTAGTTTTGATGATCACAGGGGTATTTGGTATTAAAAGTATTTTTCTTATCATATTTGAGAACTAGTATTACATTGCGACATCTTAATGCATCCTCGCTGGAGCAGAAGTAGAATCACAATAATGATATGTTAGCCGAGAGTGTACAATTCAGAAGATGGAAAAAATTTAATTTTAAAAATCATGCAAAGAAACCATTTGTCACGAATAAGGGCTCTTCCATACAGACGAATTTTCGTCCTTGCAGAATTTTAAAATAGCCAGTTTTAAATTAGAAATTTAATTTTAATTTAATTTTAATTATGTTTTAAATTTACGTCCCAAACTGATTCAAGATAATTTTCGTTGAAATCTCAGTAGTATTTCGTTTCATGGTACCGTTTTTAAATTCTAAAGAAACTCGTGACAATACGTATTTTTATCACTGTGCATTTTTTATTGATCATTTTCCTTTCAGTAGCTTTGTTTCATGAAAAAGCAAAATTATTGCTTTACTTGTAAAGGATCCGTTCTACATAATGACCTTACATGTTATCGATTCTATGCTACTATTACTATCTTACATGCTATCGATGCTATCGATTCTAGTACAAAATTATGCATAATGAAATATTACTTTAAATATAAGATATATTTAGCAAAATTCTGTTTCGTTGAAACTTTTTCAAGATCACCGTAAGTTGTATGAATCGCAGGTTTTTTTAAAATCTTTTTTTACATGGTCAAACTATTTATAATATTCAACTTTTTTTCTAGGATCAAATGAGGGTGCAATAATTAAGTAAAGCATCCCGTTGAAATTTTGAATAATTCTGTTAATAGAAAACTGTGACAAACAATAAAAAATCAACATGTCTTATATATCATTTTCGAATTAAGTTCAAATGTCGCAAAAACTTATTTTCAGGTTAAAAAATAGTAGGGATTAAAATACAGATATCTATTCTATAGAGCATATATTTTTGAATTTAATTGTATTTTGAGTATTTTTATAACAATTATCCGTTTAATGTATTACAAACAGCTTCATATCTTATATTTCCAATTAATCAAAGTGGTTGATGTAAAAAATACAAATTTTTCAACTACTAAGAATGCATCTTTTATAAAGCCGATACCTTAATAGAAAACAATAAATATAATTATATATAGGAAAGATATGCAAATAAACGTTAAATTTAGATGGATTGAAGCTGAACGAAGTCTCCAGGAGATGGACATAATGTTGAGTAGTTGTTTAGTAGAGAGAAAGATAATTACTTCCAAATATCCACACCTATTATAAGAACTATTATTTACTAAAGATATAACCAGCAACTTGTCCATCAAAGATAATCAATTTAAGCTGGAATCTGGTCTTTGACCATAGATAACTGTCTAACAACTAATGTAACAACTATACAATGAACTCTACAACTCTTCAAAGAAAAAATATTGTAATGACAAAAAATTCGACTCCGAGATTTTGATGAATCCAAAAATTTGTATGCCTCCCTCAGTCTGAAAAATATACTTTTTTAATTTAGCAAAAAATACAATTTTTAGAAAAATATACTTTTTTAATTAAAGCAATAATCAGTGAAGATGAGATTTGTTATATAATTTTTTCACCATGGTCACTGATTTGTATTACATTTTGGACGAAATAAGACAGTAGAAAGGCTGTCTGTCTATTCGTCCAATTGCACATGAATAGGATAAGTCAAAAATACAACGAGATAAAGGTATGAAATTTGGCATATAGTTTTGTCATCAGAGACATAGAACTATATCGATTTTAGACTAAATGCGTTAAACAGTTTCCAGTCTGTCGGTTTGTTTACTCATGCATATGTGAAGACGATAAAAATAAAAACGGAACCAGGTACGAATTTGGGGCTCTGAATCAAATCTTGACACCTAAATCAAATCAATTTCAACGCTTACACCCAATACGTAACACAAAAAACAAATTTCACGTTTAATTTTAATAACACCTTCACACAGCATGCAGCCTAAACAACAGGACCGATATCGCCAATTATTTTCACCAATTTGAATGAATAGCTAATAGATCAGAATGTTTTATTTTGCTAATATAATTGAAAATAGTACATAATGTTATTAACATAGTGAATGAACACCTAGTCACCGAAAGCGGCTAGTAATTTCATTACCATGAACTGAGATATACAATGAAAGCAAATCAGTTCTGTAACTGGCTCAAGATTTTATAGCTAAGACTAAAAAGTAGATTTAAATGGCAAAGCATCGTAAATCATCGAAAAGTTTAAAAAACTTTCTTAAAAAATCCAACAAACTAAACGAAAAGAAGAATAATGGATGCATGATGTATCCTGAGACAGTTTAACAGAGATCCGGGAAGAAAAAAAATAAAACAACTATATTCATTGATCGATTGCGTTATGTAGGACTTTCCTGACAAAAAAAAAACGTAAAATGTGCTTCATGATACGAATTAGCTTCCAAATTGACATAAAATAACAATAAAAAGACTTTCACACTTTGAAAGATTTTTAATTATTTATCAAAACATTTCTTAAAATATTTATGATTGTGGAAGCAGAAATCGCGTTTGTGAAGTTTCCACTCATTTCAAAACTGGAGAAGATTTAAATTATTGCAAAATACTTTATAATGAAAATAGTACAGCCATTATTTCAAAAACATCGTCATAGTCTCATCCGAGGGAAGTTTCGAATGCTGCTATACATTATTTGGAATAAACACTATCTACTTCAGTTATATAAATGATAAACTATAAATAAACATTATACTAATGCAAGAAACTACAAAAATCAGCAGACATAATCTCTTTAGATTTCACTGTCTTTGTAATTTTAATAAGAATATTTTTTCTAAATAAATCTCTAGACAGCATGTCGAAAACTATTCTTGAAGAGCAAAAGTTGACTGCATGGCCAAAAGCCGATCACCTTGAGATTGAAAAAGTCTGCACTGCACATTTGTTTTTCTGTACAAAAATAAAATAAAATGCAGAAAGAAATTTTCGTCTCTTTTCACTGAAAAAAAATGATTCAGATACTCGGATGACTTCATAACAAATACATTTGAGTAAAACACAGTTACTTTTGGGCAAGATATCAGTGTATTTATATTAATCTATATGAAGATTCATCAAACAAAGTTAAGACTGCTGAAAATCTATGAGAGGAAACAGAAAAAAAATGCATTAGTAGTATTAGTATTTCTATGAAATAAAGTCATCTTTTAATTAATTTTTAATTCCTACTCCTATATGTACAGATGTATATCCCAATAAAAAGTTTTTATGCATTTTATGAATTTTTTTATTATATACTCATAAGAAAGTGATATTCTCTCTTTTACTTTATGTTTTATTGTTCTTCCCATTTAACTTGAATAAAATAAACAAGTCCGGTATAGGAATTTTCGCTATCTGAAAAGGCAATTAATCCTTCTTGCTCAGTATTATTTAAATATCCTCTTAGCAATTTTTCTAAAAGATTCAAACATGTATTCTTTTCTGGTTGGGACATTTTAAACCGAGAAGTCTAGCTTAATATTTCCAAAATCAGCTTAAATTTCATCGCTTAGTTTGCAGTGTCATTAAATATTTTCGGAAGATAGATGTCAAATAACTTTTCAAAATGAAAAAGATTTTTCAAATACATTATTTTTTGGAAAAAAGACTTAATAGTTTATTGGCTGGCTTTCTACAAACATATTCCAAATCTGTGCGCTGCGGTGTCAAATATAAAATGCCTTTACGGATCTGCAATTTTAATAAGATTTTAAACAGAACTCTCTCTGACAGAATATTATCAAAATCTGCTTAAAATACATCTATGGGGTTCATACTCTCAAAATACTTTTGAAATTCAAATAGCAAATAGCTTTTGAAAATGTAAAGATGATTTAATTTTCGATTTCAAAGATATTTGTGATAAAAAAAAGACAATATTTGATTGACTCAATGCAAATATTTTCTAAAGATATGGAAAAGCAGTTGAATATAAAACACCATTAAGCAATCTCAATTCCAAAGATTTTAGCAATCATTAAGTATTTAATGAGATCACAAAATACATCGCTGCTTTACTTTCGAAAGTCAATTACTTCTGAAATTGATAACCTAAACTCAGGATAGAACATTGTTTTAAATATTTCTAATATTTTAGTTCATTTTGGAACAGCATGTTAATGCAAAACCCAAGACTTTTCTCATCTTAAAATCAATTTTAAGATACTCCAGCTTTGAAATCTCATTTTTCTATTGGTTTTTTCTTTTCTTATTTTTTTTTTCAATTTTCAGCCTTTTTACACTTTATTGTAATACAGATTAAATTATTAATAAATCTTATTAAATAGTTTATTATCAAGTATCAGGCTTATTACATAAATAAAAATGATAATGAGCTAATTTTTTATTGCATTCAACATTTTTATGATGATTCGTCATCGTTACTGGTCAAGCCTTTTATTTTGTGTGTGTAAATAAAGCTACGATTAGTTGCTTTTACAAGGTTGTGCCATAGCACTAAGATGAGTCCTGTTACATTACATTGAATTCATGCTATAATATGAAAAAGTTGCACATGAGAATGTAACACTGATTTCAGAGAAAAATGCTTTCCAAGTTATTTCTGAAGCCATTAATTAAACTCTCATATTTTATTAAAAGAGAAAACGTTACTATAAAAATTATTGAATCAGAAAGAAAAGTTTTTTTAAAAAAAAATTTGCATATTATTAATAGCTGAAGTCTTTTGAAGGAAACAATTATACTAATAAGGTGAGCACTTCATTTTTGATTCATCATTAACCTTTTAACAGGTAAGTCCCATATATATGTTTTTTAATTTGCATGCAGATTAAGTATTACATTTAATAGGGAATGGAAACATTTGCTTCATGTTTCGTTGACTTTTCTCAGAAAGTTGTTAAATGGTTATTTATGAGAGGTAAGTTTTAATTTACAATATTTTTGATTTTTGAAGCTTTTGTAGAAATTTACAGGATGCAGATATAGCCTTTTTACATTTGCAAAGAACACTACTTGTTCTAAAGGGCTATACTGAACGGTTCTTATGCCAAGATAGAAAGGACTACAGATTTTTTTCCCGTGTACAAAAGAATTTAATTAGGTTATTTTTGTTCAGTTGATAAGTTGATGCGAGTAGAAGTAGAAAAGTGTTTATCAAAATTCAAATAGGGGAAAAAACGTGACAACAAGAGTGAGTTATTTTCGTTAACAGAGGTATTTTTGCATTAATTTGATTATCACTTAAACATCAGTTTTCACTTACACTGTTTTTCTTAATATCTCATTTTTATTTCAGTGACCTAAAATAAATATCTTTTTGTAAATATTGTTTTTGCACGCACATAAACTATGCTTACAATTTCAGAATATTTTTCAACGCTAAAAACCAAGCTTTTCTACAACCGAAATCTCCGAAAAATGCGAGAAACATTTTGTAGCAAATTGTCCGTAGCCACAAAACTGCAGACGAGAATTCTGTCACTATAAATCAACTTGTTGAGAACTCGGGTCGAAGTAAAAGCACTTTGTCCTCCGTTCAGTTTTTTAAAAATATTCTATCTTTCTTTTTAGTTTATAAAATGATAACTAAGATATAAAAGGACGTAACTTGTCTTTTATTTACTGACAAAAATATAAAAATGCATTTTACAAAACGGGATGTCTCTTATAATTGTAGAAATGGATTTTAGTCTGAAAAATGAAGTTTAATGTTTGTTCAAAAGTATTATATTTATTTAAAAGACACATTTCTTTGATAAAGAAATTCAAAAGAGCACTTAGATGTTTTTTAATTGATGCTCATCAATTTTATCAATTCTTAAAAGTATCGGAAGATTACCCTTATATCATTAAAATTAAATTATTTTTTAAAGCTAACTAATGACATTGAATTTTCCCTAATTATGGTTGTATTGATTTTAAAATGTTATTTCAGTATTATTTTAAGCATTGTATCATTATATCATGTATAATCACCGCAATACATCTTTATTAACTGTAAATAAGTTTCATTAAAGAGTAATTAATCCTATTAGGAACTAATACTAATTTAGTGGTTCATACTTATTCATATATCTCAATATTAGCTGTCTAAAAGGATATCTGAGTCCCGATCTTAATAATCCGACCAAAATGTTCAGAAATATATTCATAGAAAAAAAAACTTTCTGATTACAAATTATACATTCAATCAAATTTTGTGCAACAGTTTTTCATTTGCTGCAGTATACTTTAACTAAAATAACTAAATACCCTTTATTGCTTTCAATTTATTATTAATTTTTAATTTTTATATGATAGCTTGCAACAATTACTGATTTTCATTTAAAAAGGTTACTTTTAATACATATAACGAATATATAAAAGGTTAAATTTTCTTATTCAGCTAATCCATACATGGACTCATAATTCATACATGGACTCATAAAGAACTCTCTTTTGCTTAATGAAAGCTAATTTTAAAGTGTTTCAAGAATGTTTATAATTTATTTGATGTTGGTTTACTTAACTGATTTTTCCCAAATTTTTTCTGTGATACCCCAAACTACGGGTTATCCCAAACTTTTAAACAATGCAACGCACTTTTTAAAAATCGAATATACTGTGGTCAAATGAATTTTTCCCGAAACGCATAGCATATATTATTTTCGAAAAATGTTTTATGAACAACAAAGGCGATGAAAAAACATTTATTATTAAATATACTTTTTACAAAAAAATATTTCTAATGTGTGGCTTGAAAAAAATGTAAAATATTATTTTTATAAATTGTGGAAGAATGCATGTACATTCAAGATCTTGCTGCGACCCACAATTTAGAAATTCCTGCAGCAATGTTTTCAGATTTTACGATTTTTACTATTGATTTCACGTATATGAACAGCGCATTCTTGTCGAAAATTGTAATAAAGCGATTTATTTTTCTCAAATAGCTTGAAAAATACATCCAATAAATCTCAGTTAACGTATTTGATCTATAAATTAGCAGATTTTTCAAATCTAATTCTCAAAGCACAAGCATGTCTTCCTTTTTTACCTTGTGAACTCACTTCATTTTCTTTCAATTTATATTATGTATTAACTTCGCAGGTGAGAGAATTAATGACGCGTTTTCATTCTCACAAAAGTTTTAATGCACTCCAAATATAAAAAGAACCGTTTTCCGGAATATTTCCTGAAGCACGATTTTTGCTAGTATACAGATTTTATCAATTTTTCATGCAGAATGCTTTATTTTCAAACCCATTTTAGTCTGTGAAGTTCAATTCGTAAAGCGCACAGTTTCAATATTACCGTGGGAGATCGCTATCTAAATAGGTTTTCAGCAAGGATCTGAAATGAGGCTTTCAAAACTCATTAAAGTGCAATATTTCAGAAATGCATTCGAGCTCATAAGGCAATTTATTTACACCCTTTTCCCAGGTAATCTAGGTTATTATGCGATTCTGTCTAGGTAATAGCAGGGCCAGAATTAATGAGAAAGGTAGGACCGCGTACTTATTTTTTATTCTAAGTAACTACTCGACAAAAAAAAACGTTGTTAAAAAAATATGAATAAGCATTTTTAGTACCCTTTAAAATTTGTGTCGTCAGATTTATTTCATTCATTTATTAAAATATTTTCAACAGTTTCCTACTTTAGAGAAATGCTGAAGTTGAAGATTTAACAAGTTCATTTTCTTTTTAGGAAAAGATGTGCTTTTTTATAAAAAAAATTTTACCAACGAATATTCAAGAACTCTTTTAGAGAATATTATATTAAAGAGGAGTTAAAGATATATTTCGCGGAGTTTTACATTTTGGAAACTTCTCTAATTATTTCTTTTTTTCATTCGACATATTTAAAAGGAAGCAATCAAGTAGTTATGAAAAATATTAATTGAGTGTGTAGCAATCAACTTCCGACTAACAAAAAACTGATTTTCTGAACAGAATATTATAAATTATTAATACATAAAATATTATAACAAATTAATTTGTATCAATTTAAATATCACCAAATGTTTTTTTTTACTTTTTGTCAAGTGCAAAATAAAAAAAGTGTAGATTATTGTATTATCACGAATCATCTCATAAATAGAGGCTATTCGTTGACCATTTATGTAAGCAAGAGAAAAATTTATTTTCTATATAAAAAATTGATAGATTCAGGAGTGTTGAATTTGTTGGTATTTTCTGTATGGATATTATCTAGTAATTACAGTCTTGTTTTATCATATTTGAGCTATATAGGAAACGAAAATATTATAATCGTTACAAAATCTGACTTTCACATTTTGATGAATCTTGATGTTTAAAATCTATTTTTAGTCAGGAAATAAACATTTTGGGAATCGTGTCTATCCTTCTGGGGAACACAATAATTCTAAAATAAAAAAAAACTTGGAGAGAATTCAGTACATTATTTACACTTAGGATTAGGTTTTTATCAAATCGGTCAACGAAAGTTTGTCGATCCTTCTGGGTATATGATTATGATAATCCAGAAGTAAGATAGATATAAATTTAACACATAGTTTTATCACCAAAATTATAGTTGCGTATCAGATTTGGGGCTAAATATGTGATAAGATTGATAGTTTATTTTCCTATCATTAATTGCATAGGAAGGCGAAAATTCAAAAGCGCAATGGGTTAGTTAATTAAAAGTCTTTATATTAAAATTATAAAATTGTATCAAATTTTGATCGAATCGGTGAAAGAAAAAAGGTTTAAATGCAAATTAATTATAATATTTTATATAAAATATATCATTAGAATACAACGAAAAAACACACAAAATAATCGAATTATATTTTTTTTCATAATATCCATTTCCTCAGATTTCTTTTTTGAAACATATTTACACAGATACTTTGAATATAATTTCAAAACGTAGCATTGAGTATTCTGACGAGGAACTGAAAATTCTGTCCTGATCGGAATGTGCATAAAAGTAATAACTTCATTTGTTCTCTTAAAAAATGAATAAAGAAAATGGATCCATGCTATGAATTTCTTAATAAACTTTAGAAATTTCTACATCAGGTAGGGAGACTGACTTAAAAATACTGCAAGACCACTAAGCACAAGATGTTATCTATGATCAATATCTATCCTGCTGTCTTCAAACAAAATAACTTCATTTATTAGCCATCATAATACAAATAACTATAACACTGGGACCCTGTCAGATGCACTACTTTTGTCATGATATACTAAAAAGGAGGCACAAAGAGATATTGTTTGCCGCCCTTACAGAATCTGAGTTTCATTTGACGAATGTGTTGATTAAAACACGTGTTTTAAATTATATTTACCCAAGCATATGTTGTGAGAGCTCTCATGTGTATGGAAAGTCAGGACATAAGTCTCAAAGTCTCAAATTTAATTAGCGTCATCCTTTTAAAACAAAGCTTCTGTTTCCCTAACGCATTTAAGGTTTAGAAATGAATCTTTTCTGATAACAATGCATTAAAGCTTTCTCTCTTGAAAACTCTGGAGTAAGAGGATTCTGCTCTTTTACCGCCGGTTAAAAGGTTGTGGAATGTTCCTGAGTGCACAGCGAGGAGTTTGAAATTGAACACTGTGACTTTGACCAATGCTTTAATGTCATATTTGTTTCGAAATTACTTTATTATTTAAATATTAAATTGCTTTATGCTCGTGCAAATAGGAAATATAAAATATCTTGTGAGGTGAAACACAAGGAAAATTTTATTTAAATCAGCAAAGGTGAATCTTCGTTATTTGTATTATAAAATGTTGTTAGATTCTATTAATGAAAATTCAGATTTTTAAGCTTCCTGAACTAAGAAGAAGTGTAAAAAAATAAAACTAATGTTTTGTAGTTCAAGAAGTTGGAAAAAGAAGCAATGACGAGTATCCTAAGTTTTCTGATTTATGAATATAAATAACTTTCAATTCATTTTCAATCCTATAAATAACTTTCAATAACTTTAAATCGGTACATTTAGTATTTTGATTTTAAATAAAAATAATGAATATTTTTACATCTTACTACTAAATAATATTAATTTATTGAAAATTAAATAAATACATTATTATAGACTAATATGAGACATTTCCGTTAATTCAACGCAAAGCTTCAAAAGACATTTAAATTAGTTCCAGTATTTTTACAAAAACATTACAGATTAAAAAACAGATTTACTAAAATAATAAATATTTTTCATGTATTTATTTCAATTCTGTTTCTTCGAAACATAAATTTAAGAGAATTTATCAGTATACATCATTTTTTGTAATAATATTTCTGCCCTAATTGAAATAAAGGGGAATATCTAATTTTTGGAATTTTAAAATCATTGTTTTTTTAAAATTTGAATCTTTACTAGGCAATACTTGTAGTCAGTTGAAGTTGAATATTTTAATTATCGGGTAATTTAAATTATCGTTTGCATTATATTTAACTATTATAATATATTATTTAAATTATTATATAAATATATTAAAATATTATTAATATTATAGAATTATATAAATATATTAAAATATTATTATTATTATAGAATTATATAAATGTAAATACTAGGTAACAGAAATACACAGGTGTTCATAAGTTTCAATAAACTAGTTATATAATTGTCTATTAAAAAGTAAATAAATTTTTTATAATTTATAAATAAAATCGACTAAGTTAATTAAAATTCATTTAATTTTTTTTCGATATACAGGTTGTGAGGCATTTCTCACTTGTATATCATAGTATTATTCAACATTACAATATTGTTCCAAATCGTATTCAAATAACTTGAAAATTTTAGCATTGGCCTATCAATCAAACCAATAAAATGGATTCCCCTTTGAAATGGGCGATATCTTCCACTCGTGGTTAAACCATTTGGGAATATTGACTGCTAATATTTATCACATTTAACATTTTCTTTAACCAGATTAGCATACACTTACACAAATATTATAGCTAAAGTGTAAAACGCCGTTTCCACATTGGTTTCCTATACATTTTAGAATAACTGCCGTTCAGTGCGACTGCATTTGATTTACAAAATTCTTGTGATATTAACGTGAAACACCTCTTTTCAAATTAATGAAATCTCTAATTTCAAGACAGTGTTGCTCGAAGCTATGTTTGTCTAAAATAAGTTACTTTACATTCCAAGCATAGCAATCCAACTGATTCTTAATGAAGACTGATACTTACTGAGCACAATTCGCATCTCCCTTTCTCTATCATTGAAAGCACTAGCCTCTTCAGAAGCACGGGACATAAATTTAAGAATAATTAAAATTGGTTGTAACCATTGTTTGGAACATTTGTTTCAATACTCATCAGATTTAGAATAGACTATTTCGAACAGCACAAGAATTATTTAGATGGTCCATTTTGAAAATTAATTAAAATTTTTCAGTATTCATCAGCAATTTCTTGGAGAGAAAATAATATACGAAAATGTAAAACGTGTTGGTTCTCTCAGAATGCTAGAACTGATAATAGTATGACATGTTCTTAAAAAGGTAGAAGTGGATGCAGAAGGTCGTAAAATCAATTGCCGTTTCCGCTGTCATCCTCTAACTTAGAAAACTGTTCAAAATTGCAAGACTCCTTCAGTGTAGCCATAAGGCTATATAAGTGGGTGGTAAAGTCTCAGTTTCGAAACTACAGAGTTTCCAAGTTCGAAACCCAATTACGCTAAAACTCCGCTATGAATGTGTCCCTTAAACTATTTGTCAAGGAATAAATGCTCTCCTGTTTCTGTGGAGAAGATGTAGAGACTCAAGTGCCAAGACGAGAGGTTATTTTATTACAGATGTAGTCAAAAAAAAGTTCAGTCGTGAAAAAAATTCTGGAATTATGGGTGGATTGAAATAAACAATGTATGAAAGCTTATTCAAATGTAAAATGTGTTCATTTAAAAAATATTCAATTTTATCAGCAAAACTCTTCTATTTTATTATAAAGATCGTTCTAAGTTTTCTAGAAATTTATTATTATAAGTGTATTCAGGCGCACTATATTTTATCAGAAAAGAAATTAATCTTCATTAAACTAGGATTTCTTGTGGATATCATATATTCATGGTATCAAATCCAAAAGTCTGCTTTATTAAACCTGTACTATTCCTACCCTCCTTCTGCTGTAACATGAATCAAAACAGTTTTCCAGGAAAAATCTTTCTTTTTACAAATATTTCAAAATTACCGTAGGTTTTATTAAAAATATTTGAACAATTTATTTTACTTCACTTTACTATTTCTTTAATAGATTTATAAACAAATTATTCTATTTTTATTTCTGAAAAATTATTTGAGTTTCTCACTTTCTACAATCATGAAATTTAGTTCAAACGTATTAATTTTTTTATTTATATATAACGAATTCTGAAATTCATTTTTAATTCCAAACAAATTTTCAAATTTCAGCTTCCGTATATTCATTACATAAACGATTAAAATATAGTGAAAAATATTTCCATATCTTGAAAAAGTTCAAATTTATTTTAAAGAATTGGTAATAATAATCGGTAATAACTTGAGTTTTAAATGTATTTTACTTAACTCAAACTTTCAATCTTATCTCTGCAAATAATTCTTATAAGCCGCAGAAAAATCATGAAAATTTAATACGGGATATGATACTTTGCACAAATGTTAAAAAGAATTTAATAAGTTTGATAAAAGCAGAGGAAAGAATATTTTCCTAAAAAGAAATGCTAAAAACATAAAGTTAAAAGTATTTCATGCACTTCGAAAGGATTACATTTTTATGAAAGTATTAAAAACCAAAATAACCGGGCCTTTGCAAAAATATAAGTTTTTCTTTAAAAGCAAACGCTTTTTTTTAAAAGGAAGGACAAACTAAAAACTTCAAGATGCTTTTTGAATTTAGCATGCATTAATACAGAAACGATAAAAGGCAGATATGACTTTTCGTGTGCTTATTTTAATTATTTATTTCATAGGACAATGCATTTAATACTTAAGAACATACGTTCATCTTTATTTTTGAAAAACAAAGTCATTTGCTTTACTTTCTTCAATATCACTACATAATGCACTATAGATTATACTTAAAATAATATTTATTTTAAAGGGCGTATAATGGTTGCTTCATTTAAAATTTTCGAAGGATGTTACTTTTTAAAAGGCGATTATAGTTCAAAGCTATTTTAAAAATTGAAATTAAAACTGTCATAAAGATATTGTGCGGCTTGATGGTACAATCTCAGAGATAGAATAGGAAAGTCACGGATTTGTGATCTGACTTTTCTGAATATTTGTCGTGTATGTAGGCCCTAGTGAGCATTAAAACCATCATCGTCGTCTTAACGCTCTGTGTGATCTAGCAATTTGGAAAGAGGATCTCTGACCACAGATTACGGGGCCTCAAATAGCAAATGGGATGTTTATCTATTAGATGAAATCATAAAAATAATTATATAGTTTTTAGAATTATAAAGGGAGCTTCTTCTTGTCTTCAGTAATATTTTTTTTGTGTAAAGTGGGATGGAAATTTAGTTAACAGATTATCCAGAAAAAGGAAACTAATCAATAAGTGTGCACTTTACCTTTTCGTAAATTCAAAACAGCAAATAAAGCTATCTGAAGATTTGAGGATATTTCAAACACTTTTTTTTAAATTTGAAATTCTTTCAATAATTATCATAAAAAGACCCTTTCAAAAATGAAGCATAAATAGAATGTGAAATCAAATTTCACATTTTATACTTTTCCACATTTTTCTTTTTTCTACATTTCTGAAGTTTTCTAAATTTTCCAACATTCATATTATTCTTATGCTTCTAAGTTTTCTAAATTTTCCAACATTCATATAATTCTTATGCTTCTAAGTTTTCTATATTTTTACTTCTCTACTTCTATAATTTTTACATATATGTACTTTTTTACGTATTTACATTTTAATATGTGTCTTTTAATTTTTAAAACTATCCTTTTCTTGTTTCTACACTTTCTAACATCTGCACATTCTATGCCTTTCGATATTTATTTTTACATTTCTATATTTCTGATGATTGCAAGACTTTTTAATTCTTTACATTTTAATATGGTCAGGATTATATTTCAAGAAAAAAAGAAAGTCCAAGAAATAAAATTAACTGATGAGATCTTGTCACATTCGCATGTTTGACGAGAAGTTAAATAAGACATATAATGAATTGTGAATGTACCAAAAGCCCTTGCTTAGCTTTGAAATGATCCTTGTTTAACTCATTAGCAAGGATTTAACCTTATCTCGGCAGCCAAAATTATGCACACTACAAATTCAACAAACAATGAAGCATTCGTCTTAAAACACATTCTTACATTTAGAAACTTTTAAAAGCAATTAACGAGATTACGATTTCTCCGATATATCGATTTTCGATCTTCAAACAAAGGGAAAGGACAGGCAAATCTCTCTTTATGCAACCAAAAGGTTCCCCCACTCTTTTAAATTGAGACCATTTCGAGCGAAACTAACTGGTTGTTGATTCTATTCGGGGAGAGTAACGTAACTCTCGCATGATAGCTTTACAATGACTTTTTGCGTGGACTACTTGCTTTTAAGCCCAGAAATAACTCCATTTCTTTTAGTTTAAACCTCATGTTATTGGCATAAAAATAACTGTACAAATACGACAAAAAATGCTGTAGTCATTTATCGGCAATTTGATGTCGTGATCCATCTTTTTTAAATACATGGCTATTTGTTTCAGAGTCGGAGAATTTATCTAGATTATTTCTGTTGGTTTTTTCATGACATTTTGCAATTTTTTTCTTTCACAAATTGATTATAAATAGAAAAAAGATAGTTAAAAAAGAAAAAAAAATCCCAAATATTTCTGAAAACAGTATAGTATTTTACGTATTTTCAGATTTACATTTTTCAGTTCAAAAATTCTTCAGTTAATTTTTCTGGAATATGTTTTGTACATTTCCCCCCAAAACTGTTCCGATTATTTCTTTAATGGAAACTTAAGTAATCAAAAATACTTTATAAAACTTGTGAATTTAAAAAAGTTATTAAACTTTACAGAAAAGCCTTATTCTTAAAACATATGAATACATGGCAGATTTTTCTTTTTTTCTTTTAATACCCGAGAATCCATACAAATAATTTTTGAAATGTAAAAGATGTTTTCCAAAAATATTATAAACTTCTGGGAGATTTTTATTCATGTCTTAAATACCACGATTAATCTCCTGCTTATCCTATACTTTATATATTATAGAAAAAATTTCCTATTCTATACATTAAATCCTGACAGCGTCCCCTTTCAACGGACTAATCTCAAAGTCATTTTAAACTCCAGAAAAGCAAGTGAAAAATAAGCTCTGACATTTCAGCTTTAAATCTGAATGAAACCGAATACTCATCTTCCCCAGTAGAATTAATTGACTTCCTTAAGCTTCTTCAGAGTTTAAAATATTTCCCATGCATTTCAACTCGTGTAGGATTTTCTTACGGTTGGAAGATTAAACTGTAATCCTAAACGCTATTTACGAGTTTCTGTTCTTCTGTTGACTTCATTATGAAAAAAAAATGTGAAGATGTAAGAAAGTTCAAAAACATCTCGTGCTAAATATTTAAAATGATTTTCGTTATAATATAAATTCGTTATTATAATAAATAACAAAATGGTGTTTTGTTTGATTGGTGTTTGTTTTCGTATTGATATGCTTTTGAAATACTTTTAAGATAATGAATACGAATTTTCTTGTATTCATAAGACATTTATTTTAATTGCTTATTGCTTATTAAGATAATAAACAAAATATTTTATATTATTTTGTATAATACTACTGATTGCTCTCAATATTAATAAAGAGATTGTGAAATTCAATGTAACTTAACGATAACAGAAAAGAAGTAAAGAATAATTTCTTGAGAATAGCAAAAAGAAGTATTCCTTTATTGTATAATTCTGTCTCAAAATAAATACTAATTGCGTTTGATTTAAATTAGAAACTAGTTGATTTTTGTAACTGTACATTCTTCTCTATAAGCTTATTAGTCATAAGCTTTTTCCTTAACTATCATGCAAGTTGTTCTTACTTAAATCAAATGAAAACAAATTTAAAACTCTCTTAGATAAGCTATTAATAATCTACTTATTTAGATAAGCTATTTGTGTCTGCATTAAATAAACTTTTCCGTGTGCATGTAATAATTACTATAAAAAAACTTAAATTTTCAAAAATAATATAAAGATAGACGCATGTAACATAAGCTTTAACTATCAATTTTAATCATTGTGCAATGTTTCGAATATCCTTAAAACTTTTTTGCCCAACTTATACAATTTTTAAAATAACTCTAGTTAAAGTTTTCTACAAAATGAAACTTTTGAAAGGAATATCTGTTATTTTTAATTTTGTTCTCACTCTTTCATTTAAATCACCTGACAAATATCAGGATAGCATTTTATCTTTTAGTTTTTAATCAGTACTTGAGAAATAGAGATGGAAGAGTAAGGTGAGAAATTTTTATCGCTAAAGAAAGGGAAAGATGTTTATTAAAGTAGTAAAAACGCTAAAAATGCACAGGCATCATTAAAGATGACTACTATTCAGTCTATCATCTAAAGTGAACGATTGTAAAAACCATAAACTGACTCTGGTAACTATATACATTTGTGGTTGCTGGAAATGTGAGGTAATACATATTGAAACTTGACACAGGACAATCTGACTGTTATACTGTGACAGCACATCGTTATCTTCCTCGCCTTATGTTGTTAACAAGAACAATTCGAAGAGCATCTTCTGACATTTTCTTTCCTTAAATATAAGGCCAGTTGAAAAATACGATATATTTGCTCCTTAAGTTTATTTTTCACAAACAGTGTTATTTGATATAAGGTATTGGTTCGCTTTTTTATTCTGAAAAATTATGTAGGAAGTTTTTAAAGCAAGGTCAGATGCCAAATACGATAAAAAGTTTGGTACACTTTTCCTGAACTCTGCAGTCCAGCAGCAATACAAGAAGATCATGAAATTGGTGATTTATAAAGGCATGTGATCGGCTTATTTTTTTATAGTTAAGACTAAGTTCGTGAATCTTTCAAGCATTTTCATTAATATTTAGCAAACCGACATCTTCTGTTCTCAGTGTTACCAATTAGAATAATTCTGTGTTTAAATAACAATTTTGTAATGTAATGTTGTAATACACTTTTTTTTTTAACCCAGAGCTGTTTTACGATTCAAAATGTCCAAAAAGAATTGGCGTTTTACATGAGAAAATGCGTTACTAAGGTTACTTAGTACACAATAATGTTTATAATTGGTGCAAAGTGTACTAAGGTTACTTAGTACAGTTTGCAGCAATTAAAAACTTTATTTGTGAAACTTTGGAAAATGAAAAACATAATTTTTGAAAAAGTGACTTACAACATTTTGACATCGGAGTACAGATTTCTGAATCATGACCGAATTAACATTTTTTTAAACGAAAAGTCATTCAAAGAAAGATGCAGCTAATGGAATCAATCATCCAACGATTTGAATTGAGGTCAAATGATGAATGCAATGTAAAAGTTAAATTCTCGTGTATCTAGTTAGATTCCATCTTCTCTGAACTTTCACAACATTCTAACAACACTATATTAAGGTTATAAAATTAGTAATAAGTAAAAAGTTTAGATTTATTTATTTATTGTATAGTTAAGACTGAGCTCGTAATTCCTTCACGGGTTCTTTCGTCAGTATTTAACAAAAAGACCTTTTCAGTTCTTTATATTACTAATTAGAATAACTTTGAGTCCTAAAGGAATTAAAGTTCCCTTAAAGAGAAAAATCAGTTATGCAGCATTCATTTTGATGGGATCAAGCTTAGGATAATCTAAAAATCAGTGATGAGAATATGCCATTTTGTTGATATCGATTGCAAGATATGCAAATTTTAAGTACTTTGTTCCACACTCTTAAATATAGTTTGATATTAAGGGAACAACCCCAAAGAAAATTAACGTTTTCACTTAATAATAGCACAGTTGACTTTAATTTAAAGCACAATAAATTGCTTTTATAAATAGGCTCTGGAAGTTTGTAGATAATATTTTATCTTATAAATTTTTTAAAATCCTTGGCATAACGTTTCAACATGAATTAAACAAAATTACCAATTTCCATAAGGTACACAAATAAATTACTTTATGCTTATTATAAAATGCTGCAATGTAGCATATTTTAGCTGGTGATTGTGCATTTGTTAATTTTCAAAGTAGAGGAAGCCCAACAATAACAACTCTATAGATCTAATAAAATATATAATAATTTCAATAACAGTGCGACTTATTTTACAATATAAATTGAAGACATAATAAACGGAAGAATCAAAATTACTTTTTCATGCCATATATGAACAACAAACTATTGCATACAATAGAAAAAACATTTATAGAAACATAAAACTAGATAAAATAGAGTAGAAATATTATTTAATGCCTAGGAGGCTTTCCATAAGAAATAATCTTTAATTATCAGGCCCAAAGTGCATATAATGCAAAAAGTTTATAAACGATTTCACTTCCATCAACAAACTTCTAAAAGTATTTGATTTAGGAATTCCTGATTAATATTATTATTTTTTTTTCATATCACACGGTTGGTATACATTTCACGTCTTCTCACAATGCGTACAATTTCAATCTTCTCCTTTTAACATGTTTCTGAATGTGAGATGAATAACAATTTTACCTCACGCACTCTGCGTGACTATTTAAATAGCTGTAAACTTTGTTCAAATATTTAAGAGTAATTCTGTTAACAACTGCGTACTCATTAGACTAAAATTCAGATCATGTCATTACACAATGCGTCCTAAACAAGACACTGTATTGTAATTCTGAATAAAAAATGGCCAGTCTTAGGAACTACAGTTCTTAGTTTAGTATAGATATGTAAAGTTTCTGAAGTTGTTAAAGCGAATAAATGATACATATGCCCAATATCAATTAAAATTAGTACTTTTTATATAAATATTTCAGAATTTAAACTCTATGGAAATAATTTATTACAATTAATACTTAACAGTTAAAACCATAAATAATAATAACAATAATGTAATAATGGTAATAAATAATAAGAACAATAATATAATAATGGTAATAAATGATAATAACAATAAGACAAAAAATCTATAAAGTTGCTTTTAACTCTGCAATTTTAAAACTATTGAATACTCATACATGATAATTCGTACTTTGATTTTGTGTTTCTGTATTTCTTGTCTAAAATCTGCTAGCATACGTTGAAATAAATACTTCTAAATAATTATTAAATTCAAACATTTTAAAATTCTTCGTAAATTTATATAATAATAACCGTGGTTTGAGGTGAAATTGGGCTAGAAAAGAAAAGAAAGTAGGCTGCCCAAATTTTTTGAATGAATATTTACTTAGTGCCAATTTTTAGTGCCGTGATTATCAAATAACATTGTGTTCACAAAATTTTAATAAAACTTAGTATAGTCTTTTGTTGAACCTGTGGAATTTTCTCGAAAATGCTTATTAGAAAGAAAGACTTTCATTTTAAATATTTAAAAATGTTTTTCAATAATACATTATCCAGATTTTATGCATTTGCTACTTTATGCAAGTGAGGTCTTATTATTCTGCTAAAGCGTTTCAAAGAGTTGGAACTACTGTCGAATTAAGAATACAGAAATACTCTACTTATTACATTTCAAATTCATAATTTTTCTTTCCTAGAAGAATTCCAGCAGCAATAAAATTCGAAAGTACTTCTGGGCTATATTAGAAGTTGAATACAGTTAAAAAAATATATTTCTATTAGTTTGGACATTCTTTGGCCTTCAATTCATGGAAATATCCCAAGATCAGCAAGACTAGAACGGTGGTGATTAATAAAAAAATTATATAGGCTGTAAATCAAATTTACTGAGTGAGAAGTATTTGATAATACTGTTACAATACAGCAAGAATTTGAACAGAAATCGAAATACATATAATGCTTGACTGTAAATAGGATTTTATTTAAACATTCTAGGCTCCTTATCGCACAATTAATATTTATCATCTTCCAAGTATTTGAGCATTGCTTAAAACAAAGTACATTTTCCGTTGCGTTTGTGTTACTCAACAATATCCATACTATTCAAAATTTTGAACAAAATTTTAAAATCATTCTGATAAATTTCTTACAGTATTGGGCTTCTTATTTGATAGTACATTGGCAAAAGAGTTTGAATTTCAAATTATTCAAATGAATCGCACATTTTCAAATCAGTCTTCCGATTCAGGCTAGCTCCCAAATATTTTATAAAACAATCTATGAATACGTAATTATTATTGATTTGATGCCTGTATGAATGCTTTAGTTCAAAAAGTCAAAAGCACTTTTATAACTTATATTGTTCCATTTCGGGCCTACTGTTAAAGTCTCTGCTTCGTGGTCGGGGGATTCTACTCTCAAGATCCGATTTCACTTAAGATTCATTGTGTATGTGGGCCTGGTACACCTGAAATTTAATATATGGGGCAAAATTCCCTCCCGTTGGTGTGGGGGTGCCTGCTCAAAAGTCGCTCTCATCATCTGACCGGGGTTCAAATTATGAGGTCCGTTCCATTATACCTCCCAGTGTTGCTTCATCGGAATGGTAATATAACTAAGCTAAACTTTGATGTAATTTAATCTTTTATTTATCACATTATTTTACAATCAAATTTTGAATTTATTTTTTGCATCGCAAAGTAAGTATTAGTAAAGGATAGATCCAAGAAAAAGGGGGGAGAGAAATTTTAAATTAATTAAAATAACGTGTTTAATTTAATTAATAGTTAAATATTTTTAATTTCTGCCCCTAGCTAATATCTACTATTTGATGCCGGAATCACGCTCTTTGTGTTTCTCTGAATACCATAAGAAAAAAGACATATTACGAAGTCAGCTATATTACAAAAAAGCAGCATGATTTGAACTGTGAAGTAACATGATTTGAATTTGGTTTGTACTATCGGCATATAAAGAGTTAATGCTACATGTTGGCATTCCTATTTAAATCTAAATTTCTGCTAATGATCATTGTGATTCGGTGCTATGATAATTATGGACAGATTTATAAGCTTATTTTATAAAATTATAGTCAAAAAAAGGAGCCAAGAAATGTAAAGGCAGGATAACTTTTACTGCATCTTGTCTTTTTTGTAACCCTTTGATTATAAATTTCAAGAAAGAGATAAAATAAATCTTCATGAAATTATATTCCATTTGTTTGAGACTTTGGACGAAAAAATATCGCGATGACAAGAATACCTTATTAGAATATAACTGCATTTTCTAAGCAGTGAAAACATTTAATATCTGTTTTTGATTTCTTGCTTTTCGCTTTTGTTTAAAGTTGGAAAAACGTATCCATTTTAGTACATTTTTACTAAAAAGGCTTGCAATTTGTTTGCGAATATAATTATTATTTAGTGAAAGATATCCGTTTCTAAGATATAGATTTAATAAAAAAAATTTGTAACCGTTCACATCAAGTGTTAATAAATACAAATGTGATAACTTTTTTTCTTGCCATTTGATTTGAAGATCAGATCCTTTTTACTAAATATTTTACATAATAGATTAATTCTACCTCAATTTCTGAGTCGCACGCTTTTGCAAGCCGTTTAAGAATATAAGAAAGTCGAATCAAATGGTGTTTAGAGGTTCTTTTATTTCGAAAGTATAAAAAATGTTTAAAAGAAATACATTAGAGATGTCTCGAGAGGAGGAACGAACTTTATGCTCCCTATACATATATTAAATAATAGCTAAAACATAGTAAGTAAAATTATCTTATCTATGTTTTGTTTGATAGCAATGACACTTGAAATAAATAAATGGTACGAGGTAGCACGATTCTACATAATTCTTACTTCCTTTCTCTGACTTTTATACATGATTCTAAACATGTTTTGAGCAGGTGAATTTTATTTTAAAGAAAAGATGTAACATTTTATCATGCCAACTGCAGTACAACAGCAATAACAACAAAGCGACACGGTTTTATTATGACTCTTTCAACGATTTCAACACTTAATATGAAACAAAATGCGTCTTTTGGGAATCGAATGCATTGAAAATGTTAAGAAGTGAAAGCATTGTTCTTTACTACATAATAAGATAAGAAGCTAGTAAGCTCCGCATTATTACAGACAATACATATTAACGAGTTCTACATCTTTGGATACATTGATGCAGCCAAAAATTCACATGTCCTGAATATTATTAAAAAAAAGTTCAATATCTTTTTATATATGACGGCAAAACAATTTGGAATTTTCTCTCTTCTGAGAATATTTGTGTTCCAGTGGTTGTCTTCTTTTGTGTGTGTTTCAGGACACATACTACACCGGTTCAAAAATTGAATAACTGATTATGCTTTCTGCAGTTTGCGTTTCTTTTATTTCTTCAATGTAAAGCATATTTATTTACTGTGATAGATTCATAAATACTACTTCAAAATAGAAATAAATCTATTCTTTTATACTGTTTATACGCATTTTTAGTTCCATCTCTTTTCCTTCATTGGAAATGCAATGATCAATATTAGCTCCGACATTGTTTTTGTTTGACGTTAATTGGAGTTAGCGGTTTCCCATCGTGTTCTTATAGATAAGAAATTTTCTCCAACTTTTTTGCCTAGGTTTATGACATCAATGACATAATGTGCTATGAAGGGGCTCTTTACTAGGCCATTTTCTGTAAACAATTGGGATTTTTTTTATGAGAAACGAAAAAGAAAATGACTAGAAATCCATATATTATTTTTATAATATTTCAAAATTTGAAAATCAGCAATAATTTGGGAAAAAAAAGTTTAATTTTTTTAACATATTGATAATACTGATTGTGTAATATCTTATAGTGAATTTAGTCAATTTCAACAAAACAATTTCCTCCGCAAGTGACAAGAAATGCCATGCATATTTTTAACAAGTTCACAATCAGTTATTAATACCGTTTCATTTACACTTTATGCAAATAATTTTGTTTTGATTGCAAATGCTAATTAATATCATTTATAATTTTTTGATTGATAGAAAATGAAAAATCAATCAAAAACATTAATATTCTGGTTAAATATTTCTTATATAAATAAGTACTTACATTTAGCTCACTAAATGCAATTTTTAAGCACATAGTTTGAATTTCTGTATTACTAGAAAGAAAAATTGAATTGGATTTGTATCGGATCTCGGCAACTATAATGAGAATATGTTTATATCAATAAGTTTCATTCAAACATAAGAGTTTGTGCATTTAAGTGCATAAATATTATTCTTGCCTGAATTCCTCTCTTGAATTCTTGCCTCTATTCTTGAATATTTGTATTTTGACTTTATTTTAACTTTCATTTTACAGATTAAGAACTAACTGTGCTTTAATTTAGAGAAAACATAAAATAGGCCACTTTAATCTAACAGTTTCGAACTTTTAAGTAGTCTTATCGATTACTAGTAATTAAACGGCTCACAATGAAGTTAATCTGTTAGCCGAATCGTCAACATTGTTTACATAGTTTTACTACGCATCGTGGATGATATAATTACATTAGCATAAGTTTAATATATCAGAAATCACTTTAAATACGTTGAAGAGTTTGGTAAATTAAAATGAATCATAATTCATCAGAATTATATGCTCTAATCTCTGTTAAAATTAACTCAATATCAAGCCTCGAAGCCTGATGAGAAGCGCGTTCACCATGCTCTGGTGATCTTAATATTGTAGTTAAAATCTCATCTTTTGATTATTTTGCAAGCTATGGATCAAAGTTCGGCAACTGCTGTTGCAGCGTTTGATTTATAAACATCGGTTCTTCTAAACTAGATATAATTAGTTCTAAATGAAAAGTTAATTTGAAAATTCTTGCCGTCACCAAACTCTTATATGGGTAGAAATGTCAATCAATTTTAAATGGAATAATAAGCAAATATTCAAAAAAAAAAGACTGCATTATAGATTTCATTTCTGTAATTAAGTATAAAATTGAAAATTGAAGAATAAATTTAAAACGTGATGTTACCAGAAAATAATTCGACTTCGAGATTTTAATAAATTTTGTCTCTCCATGAAAATTTTCGAATTTTCACATGAACAACAAAGTTTGCTACTAAGTGTACATTTAAGGCATTTCAATTAATTCTTGAATAAATAATTTAATAAATTTTAATTTTTTATAATTACAAAAAACAAATGTTGGTTATTTTATAATAAAATAAATAGCAAAGTTTAAAGAATGCTGAGGAGAATCAAACCATTTTGTTCGATGAGTTGTAGTAAGTGATATGTATGCATTAAATACTGAAGCGTGTAAATGCATACTAATAAGGGATATAATTTCTCGTTGTTTCGATAATTTATTAGCTCAGAATCATTATAGGACATGTTATATGTATCATTAACTATTACGCTTCCTTAGCCCGCTTATGTACAATCAGTGCTTTATAGAGATGGTTAAGTTTATCTCTACATAAATTCCAGATTATAACCACATAAGCTTTGCAATCCAATCTGTGTTTGATTAATGTACTAACTTTGTCATTTAGTCGGCAGGTAATTGCGTTTCTCACTGGAAACTGCACAGTCATCTATTCGCTACAAATACTATTCTAAATCTCTACAACTACTGTCTCGTTAAAGTGATAAACCAGGAAGTTGAGCTCTACTATCTTGTTTAAACGTTGCATACGAACAAAATTGATAGTAAGATCTTCATTTCAAAGCATACAACTTTCGAAAATTAAAATGTTGGAAATTTTTTTAATATTGGATCCTCTTTTGTGTTTACAGAATAATGTGTTATAGTTAAAATATAAATTCTCGAGAAGTCTTCCATCATTAAAAAGATAAGATAGCATTTAAAGTAAGTTCTTGTATTCTTTTCCTTATGAAGACGCCTTTATTTATAGCAAATAGGTGACATTTATTGCAGACTACACTACGCAGCGCTTTCCTGTTGAAAAGGACAAAGTGGAAGTAACAAAAATAAAACAGATCTGGAGTATTTGCGAGACTGAAAACATCAAAAAAAAAATAACTAAATTAAGCCAAGATTAGCCATTTCACAGAAGAATAGTTTTTCGTGTCAAACTTCTATACAAACAGAGTTTAAGCACTGCGAAGTGTACCTACGCATGGCTTTGTCACTCAAGATGCAAAAACAATATCTTCGACTTAAAGGAAGAAATTTTTTAACCATGCTATATTCTCTAATCTTAACACTTAACAACAGTTATTTGTTGTGGCTTAATCCAACAACGTGCAGTTTTTTAAGAGAAAAAACCAAAATAGAATCAACGAGATCTTCAGGCAATGTTTTTAATGCTGTGAATTTCGCCTTGTTATTCAAATACTTGGAAATTAGCTAATTAAAAGGGAAATAACAAGCAATTAATTTGGAATTACAAAAGAGCTTCTCTAATTCGGATTTCGAAGATTAATGCAAATTTAGATAGAAAAAATTCGAGACTCTTTCGCTTAAATTTTATTCATCTTACAACACTCAAAAAGGAAGAATATTATTTAATGTAAGATCAAGTAAATATTTTCAAATAAATTTTTAAAAAAATGCTCTCTGTCCAGGGCTTTTAATGTTATATTTTCTTTGATTTGTAATATTTTCAAAAATTTATATTTATATGCCCATCTTAATTTATATCGTCTTGCGATTCATAAAATTAACTTAATACATAAACGTTCTTTCCTAGTTCTTTTATTCTCATTTTTTTAAAAAAAAATTGGAATTCTTTTCGTTTTTTCTATTTTCATAGCCATCGCAATAATTTGTCACATACACTCCAAAGCCTAGAAAAAAGTTCTCAATCCACAAAAAGGCCGCTGATAGTTTTAAATTCACTGAGTCTAGTGTATCTAGATATGTCTATGATTCAAACTCTCATAAAAGTGGGGAGTGTGTGTCTTCTTGAATCAAAATGAACTTAATGCATCTAGGAAGCACCTAAGATAAAACTTCAAAACTATTAGTTCCAATATAGGAGGGAGGTTGCCTTTTAGGATGAAAACCAAGAAACTTTTTAGTTAACCAGACCTCAGCGAGCGATTCGCTAATAAAATGTACACTCTTCAATAGTGTTTTGACTAAGGCTATTTAAAAGTGCAGTCAGAAGATAGATTCCAAACAGACTTCAAACGAAGAAATTGTTGAGTTCATTTATTAGCATCCTATTTTAAAATTATAAAAGATTGCTAGGAGTTGGTTTCATGATGTAGAAATGTTCTCAGAGAATAAAAATAGAAAACATCCCACTTTCCAGATTTTCACATCATATTAATATGAGCATCACCCTCTTACAATATTAGATTTGTCAGTGAATGCGCCAAGTCCATATAATAGGTGAATTTTCTGTGAAATCCATTTTGGAACTCACAGTATTTCGACATTAGAACCCAAACCATGTAATTAGATCTCCGTTATTTCACTCAGGTAAGGATACTAACATTATTGTTGGGGATCTAAAAATGTAACTGTTAATCTGCTATTATTTTCAGCGTCACTACGTACCAAAAATTTAATCAAACAAGGTTTGGATCGAAAGAGATTGGAAAAAATATGGAAAATTAACAAACAAAGATTAAAAAAAATATATGCAAATGAAGTGTCGAGTTTCTTTATGTAAACCAGTTCGAAATGGTAAAGCTGTTTCTTTTCATTTTTTTTATAATAAATGTATATCCAGCATTAAATAATATTGCAATTGATGTTATCTGAATAAAGAATATTTTTAGAACGTTAGCAAAGGAAAGATAGGAATATATACATTTTTTCATAATAGAATACAAATGATTGTGACTATATCAACTACTGAATAAGTTGACAAAGAGTATATCTCAAAAATACGCTGTCCGACCTGTAGCTAAATTAGACGAAAAGGCTGGAATTAGATCACATCCAACATAAAATCCTATGGATACACATGCACAAATTCCTTTTAAATATTTGAACGAGTACTTTGCACTAAGTAGACTTACAAATATTATTTAAGTATATTGAAGATCGCTTGGCCTGATGGCTTAAACACCGGTGTCCAAGTTCTAGTAAATATTTTATCTCATTTTATCACACTTCTCCTAAAAATTTACTTTCAGGGGTTTCCAATTGTTGGATGTTGCTTTCAGGGCGCTGATACATACTCGTTTGATGCGGTAACCAGCTATAAGGCAGAGATTTAGTCTAATTGAGGGATTGGAAAAGTAGAAGGCACAATTTTTCTCGTATCTTTAACAGAAAAGGCATTTACCTTCAAAGTAGTAAGTGTACGGTCCAGTTCCTTGTCGACAACTTTCTTTAAAAGAGAGTGCACTTTTTATTCTTTTAGGGATAGACTTTTGTAGAATAAAAAATCAAATTCTGCAGTCATTAAGAAACGGAAAGAAATCGATAAATGAATATATTCAGGGAACTATTCTAACAAACTAATCACTATTAGGAAACCTCCCAAAAAACAAAAACACCTTTTCCGTGAACATCATTATCTTTAAAAAAAATCTTTAATCTCTGAATCCCAACAAGCTGTAATGCAATTTTCCTAGTCATAGGTTCTTCTGATGAGATTATTAGAAATTCTTCCACGCGATCAAGCAAAAATAAATTTTCCCACTTCATTTCAGGGAAGTAAAAGGAAAGAGTTTCTGGGAAGTTTTCTGAAAGGAAAATGGGTATCAAATTTCCAACTTATCACAAGGTGCTATTTTTAGAAACCGAAGTTTTTTGTGTGGAGCATCCATCTTTATTAACGTAACGGAATCATTTGATTTAAACACAAGGAATCGTTTTAAATGGGTCACAGAGGAGGCATAAAACTTTTTAAATGATGGTTGAAAGTGTAAGAATATGATAGGTGGAGAGTTTGATAAATGGAAAGGTTAAAGGCAACTTCATATTGCTCAAACTCTTATGTTTTAAATTACATTATCGATCCTTTTAAGGATTTCGAATATTTTCATAAAGAATCAACGGAAAATATTTTTCAATGAAAAAAGCTCATTTTAAGATAGCTAATAATAATTGCACCAAATAAAGAGTGTACATGTCGTTAATCGGTGGGACAAAGTCTCACAGTTCTGAAACATTTTTAGTAAAGTTTCAAACCCTAGTGCTTATCAAATGGTTCCAGGTGACCCCCTAAAGGATCACTGGATTAACTAATTTGTTATTATTAGTTAATCCACTCATTTGAGAATTAATTAATAATAAACGAATGAAATTGAATTGAATCCCATATAACTATTAATGTTTGATATAATTCGAATATAACTATTCGAATTATTACAAAAATATTAGCAATTTTTACATTTCATGATTATTAACACCAAGCGGATAACATAATGGAGACGACTGGAGTGGATGCCATTCCCTTTATTGAAGGAGCATTGATAAATTTAATATTACATAAAAGGGACCTAATTTATACTTCAATTTTGCTTAATGCACTTAATGTAAAAATCAAATATTCTAAAAAGAGCAATAGTACGGAAAAAATTAAAAGACAATTCTAAAACTTACCATAAAAATTTAAGAAATATAGCTAACATCCAGATGCTCTGAAAAATGATTCATTTCATATATTTTTTTATTAATATATATTATCTAAATGGAAATAGAAATTTTTTGAGATAAAATCAATGGGAACAAACGATGAAAACTCTATTATTAATTACCTAAAGTCTTTTCACTGAATTGTTACCTTAAATTAGTTAAAATTTCATAAACCAAGTCGTTTTTTTACGATAAAACAGCACAATTTCTTTTTTATGTATTTAAAAGAAAAATTATTATTTAGATAGCTTACAGCTTTGTTTTTTGAAGAGCCGATATATGTATCGAAGAATATTTTTATTTTTATTTTGAAAGAATCTAACATATAACTACGAAAGAAGTTTGAAATTTTAAGAAGGAAAAATCAGAAAGTACCGACTTGTTAAATTGTCCAGAAAAATTGACAGATATAACGTAACATGGAAGCCACAGAGAAAGAATCTCGCAGGTTTCTACCGTGGATAGACTGCAAGATGATGCGGAAACACTTAAGAAGGCATTCCGCTCTCCAAACTTTCACTCCAGAAAGACATAAGAATATTTAATTCCTTAACTGTGGTGTGTGAGTGTATTTCCTGCATTGAATTCTTGTACTTTTAGATGTATAATATAAAGTTATTCCTAGATGCCGTAACTATATAGAAAAATAACTAGTGATCTTTAAACGCTCGAAGTGTTCTATAAACTCTTAATTCAGTCAATATAACTACATATTTTTCAAAAAAAAGGGATAATCTGAGCAGACAATAGAGCAGACAATAGAAACAATCTGTCAGAATAACACAAAACTCATAAATATCGCAAATCTTTAAAAGAATTTCTTAACCACAAAAAGTTGCCCAAGTCAACGTAATTAATGAAAATTAGATAGTTCTCTTAATTGATATTATACCAAATATATCATCTCTGTTATATCAAAATTTCGCAAGTCAAATTTGTCAAAAATTTTATTGATGCGAAATCTTCTATAAGTTAGCTACATCTGCCCTCAAATCGCTGTGTGCGATATGTAATTGATGCGTTTTAGCAGAAAGTGTTAAATTTCTTTTGTGGTTGACGCTGTTGCATCGAAATTTAATATGTTTTGCTATGCATGATGACTGACTTACGACATTTGGATATAAAAATGACAATATTAGCCTTGCAGTATATATTCAGTATTTTGTCGAACATTTAATTTCATAAATCGTAATTTTATTTTCAAAATTAAATATTTTTCAGAATATATATTCTCAAAACTCATGTTTAATTCAAAATGTGTTTTTTAATCTAAAAATTAAAGATAAATATTTTTATGCAACTTTCTAGCAAAAGCTTTTATTTGGAATTTTTCACGAGTTTGCTCTTTACCTGTTATTGGTTTAAATGATACTTAGTGAAGTATTTTGATATTAACAGCATATCCTTAGAAGAATCTTCTTTCTGGACGATCCATACGAGCTTTTAAAAATGCGAATCCATTGCAGGAAACGATTTCAATATTTTTCAGGATGTAACGAAATGTTTATAAATAGCAAATGTTTGAAATTCCATAGCAAAATATCACATTCGCTACGGAAATCTGTATTGCATACAAAACGAATTTAAGAAATCGATTTCTTTGGAATTCTTTTTCAGTACGATATTCACGGATCTAGCGTTGTGTATTATATTTATGATAACCTTCCACGGTTCTTTCTTTTCTGTGAAGAAGGGTGTCAGTCACAACTTTAATATTTTTTAATGTTTAATTTATATATTTTTTAAACGATGTGAAATTAATTCTTATCTGTCTTCTGGATCAAATCTGATTGATATTTTGAAATAATGAATCGTCCAACTCCTATTACGCTATTATGCTTATATTTCCCGCTATATTTTCGTTGTTTATATTCAACAATTCGATATTTTTGTAACTGCTTTTCAATTATTTCAGTGAGATATCTGATTAATTCTTTTAAAATAATCGAATGTTTTTGCAAGATTTTTTTTTTAAAATTCAGTATGATTAGTTAATTTCAAACGATGTTCTTTAAAGAAATGCGGAAACGAATCTTAGTATATGTTAGCAATTTCCTACAAAATACTACTCGGAAACATGTTTTGTACTATTTTCTCACAACTAGATGAAGCATAATTTGAATCAGTTTATCGAAACATTGACAGTTTAAATAGAAAGCAAGCCTGCTCTCAGACTTGCCAATTTTCTTAGTAAATTACAAAAACATAATTATGTAAACCAAGAATTTATGGTCAAGAAATGCTGTTTCAGACTTTTACAAATTAATACAGTTTAATGAAGTTAAATAATAAATTCTCGGACAGTATAATGGTGATTAACATAGAAAAATATGATTTGTTTGTATAGAATGATTATGGACAATAACAAAATATTACAAATATTGGCAAAAATTAGCTATTGTCAATGTGAATACTTTACATATAAAACGACAAGTTACCATGACTGGCAGAGAAATCATTCAAATTAGTCAAAATTTCTTAACTTTTAAGCTTTTTCAACCATATGAAACAATAAATAATGTTTCCAAGCCTTTTAAAAAGTCATATAAATTCACTTTGTCAGCTGCAAAAATTAATTACAAGTTTTTCTGCTTTAGAACGGAACTCTTTCAAAGCAATATATAACACACATGGGTCATTGAATGCTCTAAAAATTTCTGAATATCATTCAGGAATAAAAGAATTATTTAAAAATTGGCATATCGTATATATTAGTTATAGTTATTTATAGAAACAAGTAGCAGAATAATTTTAAAAACAAAAATCTAGAATCACGTTAATACAAAATAGTTTTTTAAAATTCTTTTTAGTTTAATAGTTTAGTTCTTTTCAATTAAAAATGACAAAATGAATTTATTACAGACAAGTATTATTTCGAGAAACTGGCAGGCAAAAATAATTCTGTGCATAGAATTAATTAAGTAATAATCTAAGAAAGATTTGCATGTGTGAAAAAGGTTTGAAAACGAAATTGAGCAAATGATTAAAGATAAGCATTATAAAAAATACAGGTAGCCTAATTTCTGCTTTAAAATATCTATTTTTTAAAATTAAAGAAGAAATTTTCGTTAATCAGTATCATTGCATATTTTTAGTAAAATGAGTATTATAGGAGTTCTACTGTTTTAAACAGAAAATTGTTAAGAGTTTGTGCGAGATGCGTCTAATATCTAAAATACTGCTTAATTAAAAAAATACCGAAATTTTAAAATTTTCTTTGCTGAATTTTTTAAATACCTTTTATTAAGAAAAAGATTTTTTGGGGGGGACAAAGAAGAAAAATAATTTTTATGCTTAAGCGCAAAATTTACTCAAAAATTAATAACATATTAAATACCGATAACAATGGATTGACACAACGGAAATATTTCAAGTATTGATAAATCTATATTATAAGCGTTTTAACTCAGATATATACATAATGCTGCAAGAAAGAAAGGAATTATGCAATCATTTTCCGGAAGTCTTTAGTCTTATAAAATTGATATCCTAATCTGTTCTATTAAATAATCAAATTAATTTTTGGATAATTTGATAATATATAAAATTTTATAGTGCTTCTCAAAGAATTAAGGGACGACAATGCCCTGATAAGGTTTTGGCTTCGGAATAGGAAACAAGCAGTTGCGTACTCCGTTCTACTAAAGAACCGCAGTGCAAGCGGGTCTAGTGTACATCAAATAAAACGGGGTCAATCGCACCCTGCCAGCACGGCGCGGAAGCCTAGAGAAGGAGGGCCACCCCAAGCACCATTCTCATCATTTGACTAATGTTCAAAATTGCGAGGTTTGCATCAAAATAGCTCTAGTATTGTTTCAAACCGAGACTGTTAATACAACCTAATTAAACATAGAATGAAATAGCCATTTATTTCAACTAGAATCTTGCATCAACCATTAGTGGAACGTGTGAACCGAGAACAAATAAGAATTTCTTCTTTCATTTATTTTAATTTTACAGATTTTTTTTTTGTATAGTATAAATGAATTACATTTTGTTAGCCTGTTCTTATACGCGTGTCAAAAATCATCCAGCCTTCAGCTAAGATACTTCAAAATGACATCCAAAGATTTGAACTGGCTCTAAATCAAACAGGTTAGAAAGGGTCTGAACATTTAATATAGGGCTTTCGTCCCCCTTTCAACGGAAACAAATAAATTATTTCTGATGGATTTGATGTTTTTCCCAGCGGAAAAAGAAAAGTTATTTTTCGACAATCCAAGTTCCAACAAACGGTTTGAACAGAGTACAAAAACATCTCTCCATTTCTCTATCTCGGCTATATCGCTTATTAAAAGCGTTAGAACTGTGTTTTGACAGTTCTGCGTCCGCTTATTGTCCGGAACAGTTGGCCCATATCACGGAAGCTATTTTTGCTGAAAGGTGCCAACAGTTCATTTCGTGCAGAGAAGAGGAGAAATTTTGCTCTTCAATCTATGTTGCTCTTCTGACGATAACGTCACTCATTGCGACATCTGAAATTGGATGCGTCTTTCAAACTGATAACTGTTTACAAACAACGGACGAGCCGCGAGGTTTGGATGTTTATATGAACCTACAATTCCATGATTCCTTTATTCAATTCCTCATAAAACAAACAAGGATTTTCGATAAATCAAGCAACTTGGTATTTGATATTTTTGCGGTTGATGAAATTACATTTTTCGGGGATTTGTTTCATTTAAATCGATAAAAATTAAATTTCTTTCTTTTTATTTGAATATATATCCTAGGAGTGATTCCATCGATGAAATTTGAAATTTTCATAGATGGTGAGAAATTTGTTTTAAGACGAAGTGGGTTCAACTCATGGTATATTTATTTTTATTTTCTAAAAAATAAATGTATTACAAGCACTATTTTTCCACTGTTTTATGAGTGAATCAAACATATGATAATGAAATATGATTTTTGAAAAAAAAATTTAACAAAATGATTTTTTCTTTCATTTTACGCTATAAATAAGCAGCTAATTGAAATGCATTTTTAAACTCAAAATTTATTATTCTTAGACCTTTGGAAAAGATAACTCTTCGTAAAAAAATTTTTTGTCTATAAATTTGCATAGACGCTTAATTATAGACAATCGAATCCCAATAAATAGGAAAGATGCATTATAAAGTAACTTATAGGCAAAGAAAATAATAATGGGCAATTATAAAGAAAAGGCGATTAGACGCTTCGTAGATGAAGTTCGATTCTTGTTGCATATAAAGTGACATCGATGTTTAATTATAGACAATAGAGTTCCAATATATTTGTAGATTACATTATAAAGTAGCTTGTAGAGGTACAAAATTATAAATAGTAAATAGTTTCTATAAAATGCACAAAGAGGACTAGAATTTGTTTCGTTTCGATTTTAATTTTTTGTTTCTCAAAATGATATTTTGGTAGAGTTACATTAACCCCCCCCCCACACACACACACTCAAAAATACCATTATTTACTTACAAATACAATAACTCTAAACACAAGAGAGGTTCATAAATTAATTAATAATTTAGTGCTATTGTAAATAATTAATTTGCAATATACAATATAAATAAAAAATAATATCCAACAATTCGGATGCAAATTTGAGAGAAGTTTTCAAATACAAAGATTTCTATCGATATACTGATGAAGTCAATGAAAATTAACGATCCTCATTTTTTATAAATATTACATCATAAAATTTAATTGACGGTAATAATGTTGATGAAAAGTATGTAATTTTAATTAGTTTTCAATAGTAAAACGCTAATAAATCGTCGTTTTTATCATTGTATCATTCTTTAAATAATTCCATCAGTCTCCTATATTAAATACTAGCCGCCTTTGGCGACCAGCCGGTTCGCCAGTATTACCGCTCGCTACAATTTTCAATTAAATATTTTAAGTAACTGGTCACTTAATAGATTCTCAAACAAAACATTTTTAATCTTCAAATTTTGATAGTCATACCAAACTTATACTGTTGCTTAGATCGTTTCGTTCAATTTACTATACATATTTTGCTAATTTGTTGTCATTTCCGGTAAACCTTCAACGTTAATTTTAAGTGGAAATGATGAAATTGCAATTAATATAAAGACATTTTTTAATAAAACCAAGCGTTTTATTTTATTTATCATCTTTATTGTTATTTATTTATTATTATTATTATTGAATATGAGTATTGCAAACAGAATCGCTCGGTATTTAAGTCTTATGTTAACTACAAACTTTATTCAACAAAACTTTCTCAGATTCGGCATAAAATTCAGTTTTTAGTTTTGCTTTCAAAAGGATTGAAATGAAATCAATAATAATATTTTGCTCCGGCCTATAAATATATTTCAAAAATTATGAAGTCTAAATTTAATGCAGTAAGGTATCATATTTTGAGAAATATTCTGGACACACCAAATTTTAAATAAATGAATGAATGTTTCGGTTTTCCACGATCAACTAAGACTTATTTATGAAGTTTTGAATGTTAAAAATTTAGAAAAACTCAACATTTTCATAATCTTAGGCCAATTAATCTTGAGAAACCTGTGCGCTGATTGGCTTATTTTCTTTGAAACGATCGATGGAAAATCTAAAATTATCCTTTTTTTATTGAATAGTGATATTCAAATTTTCATAAATCAGTCAGTTTAAGTGAATGATTTAGTTGATTGGAAATGAACTCTTTTTATTTAAAATATTAGTGTTTCAAGAACATTTTGTTAATCATGATTTCCACAGCAGAAGCTTTATGTAAAATCAAAAATTCGTTATTTATTAGAGCATTTATTGAATCAAGTTACATAAAATATAATCATTTTCCATTTAGACCATTTTAGCAGATCTATGTCTTACTAAAGGTTTACAAATTAGCTGTGTGGCCCTGATTTGAATGGATATCCTGTTCATATTAAACAAAACTTGCCTTAAAATAAAACTGATTTATTGGATTAATAATATAGAGAGTGTAAAAGATCATAAAATAAATTTTTTTGAATTTATTTTTTAGAAAAAATAATATTTCATATTTGTTTCATTTCCTACAGACACGTGCCGAAAATTATATTTTCCCATTAACGGATTCATTTCCAAAAAGATTTAATTTATTTTTAATTGGAGCTTTAATCAATGTAATGGCAACACTTTGGGAAAAGCTAATTTTTTCCCATGAATGCGAAACGTGCTCGTGCAGCTTAAATTTTATTTTTATTTTGTACGAAAAAAATTGTTGAAAAATATAGTTAAAATATTTATTTAAAAATTCATTAAAAATAGAAATTTACTTTTAAGGTTAAAACATTGGTATCATTTAAAAGATAAGTTTTTGATCTTTAACTTGATGTAAAAATCTTTTTTGTGCGGTAATATTTTCGGAAGTTATAGCAGAAACACGCCAAAATTTCGCTTAATTTTTAAATAAATAAAATTCTAACTAAAAATTCGAAACAATAACCCCCAGGTGCACATTCGCGGCCTCCAAGGTATACACGTGCCAAATTTGGTAGCTGTAGGTTGAATGGTCTTGAATGTATAGCGCCAACACACACACACACACACATTGAGCTTTATTATAAGTATAGATGACAAAATCTAGGGTGTCACGTTTTAAGAGATTGCTATATATATTATACACAGATTCCTTAAAACATATTGTATGGTGCTGAGTCTTAATTAGTTGGCTATGATATAAGTAATCAGATTTATGCACAATTTGCTAATCATTCGATGCATTGAGGCGAGGGAACAAAATCAGCAACATAACTTTAACATGTAAAGCATCTTACAAATATAGTAGTAAGTTTATAGTAGTTGTGATGATTAATTGGTTGGTTGAGGTTTAATTGATAAGAGTTAGATTTATACATACTTTGCTAAACATATGGTGCAATGAAGCCGAGTAACAAATGCAGTAGAAAAATAATAACAAATAAATTAGCTAACTCAAATGAAACATAATTTTCACTATGTTTGTAAAAAGTGTGCAATACATTTTTAAAGTATTTTATGAATGAATATATCTTAATAAAACGATAACAAATAAAGTAGCAAATCAAAATAAAACATAATTTCCATTATATTGGTAGAAGTGATTTAATACAATATTTTTCAATATAGAGCAAATGAAAGTACCTTGGTACAACACTAAGTTATTATGTTGAGTTTTAACCAAGCATATGACAATCTTTTTAGTCTGGATTTCTATTTATATGGCGATATTATCACTTAATATTCCTCTCACAAATTAAAAATCAGTATAATTTTTCTTTAAACACCCGGTTATGATTCAAATTCTTTATGAGAAGTTTGGTAAGATTTCAATTTCCAATTATCGAAAACGTTTTGTAATAATTCTATATTTTATCAAATCATAAGCTTCTTGCTGATTCTAATCTCCATAATAGCCAGATTTCAAGTTATTCATTTAATTTCATTTTTTACTGATGATTATGTATATTTTCAACTGATATTAGTCACTTCTTGAAAGTTAAAAACAATAAAGTATAAAAAAAAACTTACCCTGATTCTGTTTAGAAGTTCTGAATTTTCTTCAATAGCTAGAATGAATAACTTTACTATTGATAATTTCTATCAATTTATAACAAACAACGGAATTATACTTACCTTCTGTTTTTATCGTCCATTGTAAAAAAAAGGAAAATTTAGATAGAAAGTAGCGAAATTTATCGAAATATAAACTGCTTGCTCTTCTGATTATCAGGATATAGGTGTGACACATTTAATATCATCAGTGGTTATTTACATTCTCAACTAATATTATTCACTTCTTGAATGTTAGAAAATAATCAAGCATAAAACAACTTGCCTTCATTCTGTGTGGATTTTTCTTCAATAGCTGGAGTTAATAACTTTACTATAGATAATCATCATTTATTTATAATAATCAAGAGAATTATACTTACCTTTTGTCCATATCCTGCAACTGCAGATTGTAAAAAGCAAAAGTCTGATAGAAATTAAAGAAATTTATCAATATAGAAACTGTATGCTGATTCTAACTTTTCTATTATCTAGATTTCAGTTTTATTCATTTTATTTTATCTGTGGTTATTTATATCTTCAACTAATATGAGTAATTTCACTTAATATTATTGAAGATAAGAATTTAATTTAATATTGATGTTTTTATTCTTAATGAATGTTAGTGACTTCTTTAAAGTTAGATAACAATAAAGCACATAATAGCCTACCTTGGTTTTATATTGAAGCTCTAATTCTTTTTTGCTCAGCGGCTGAAATGAATAATATTACTAGAAAAAGAAATAAAACATAGCAAGCAAGGAGGTTAACTTATTTTCTGTTCTTATCCTGTAAGTGCATATAGCAAAAAAAGGGGATTTAGAAAACCATTAGAAAAGAGCACAGACATAGTAAAAGAGATATCTAAACTTACCCACCATCTATTCTCTGAAGAAAGAACATTGTGAACAGAGAAAAATCTCGCGACTTCCCGTCTTATATGCGATGAAAAGTCCTCCCGAAATCCTTTTCCTGGAAATTCTAATTGGAAAGTTGCAGCAACTTTTGTTCCGATTGTTCTTAGGTAAATTCTTCTTTTTTATAATTATTAATCTCCACTCCTTCATTGCTATGAACATCCTTTTTCAACGTGTTGAAATCGATACATTCACAATGCCAATAAAAATAAAATTCTGCAGTAGCTTTTGACCTTAATGAGTTTATTTCAAAGCTCTGGAGAATTGAACAATAGTCATTATTGATACAATGGAAATTTCAATTAAAAAATATAATCGTCTCTAAAATATTTCTATTGTATTCATGAATGGATTAAAATTTTAATGATCTGCAAACAGCTTACCGTTCAAAAAATAATAACGAAAAATAAAATAGAAATATTTACCTTGGAAGATGTGATAATTTACTAATAATCATTATAAATGTCATGGAAAAAATTATTTTTAATTATTTATTTACATTAGAATTTCTTATCTCTTTAAATAAAAATCAAAAGAAATTTTTAATTATTTTCATATATATTTTCGAACAATTAGCCAGTATTTTCAAAACCTTTTTTTAAAGAAAGTGCAAATGGGTGTTGTTAGTGTTTAGATTTTCAAAATATATGGCTCTTTATTCTATAAGGTCTTAACATTTAAAGAATTATTGTCCTTTTTATGATATTCAAAGGAGTATTAATAAAATATCATGTTTCTAAAGATGTTATACCATCTATTGTTTACTCGAAGAAATCTTGCAAACGCAATTTGCGAAAGTGTTTTAATAGTTCACAAAATAACATTTCTGTTTTCAACAATACTTAATATCATATGCTTTGGAAATTATAGCTCACAGGACCAACGCTGAAGTAAATATTTTAACTAATGATAAATATCCATCTACAGAAATGGTTTAGTTGCTAAATCCTTGAACTAAAATTACGAATCCAGCTCATCATGAACAAACTGACAATGAATAATTTGCCAATTCGTCAGTGGACCAAATTCGCCAATCATTATCAACCCAAATAATGAATAATTAAATAATAATTCATTTGTACAAAATCGTAGACAATTGAGAGTTGATGTTTTTATGAAAGTGTTACTTATGAAAAGAACCCCTCTTGCCTCTTCTCAATACCTCCTTTTAAAATTAAATTGTCTGTTTAAATAACGCTGATTCAAAATAAATTGTAGTTCAAGGAGTTAATGATATGTTTTGAGTAGTTCACGTTGAATTATTTTTGCAATTAAAGTTTTTACTGCAAAAACCTCACTTAACGATGAAATTTTAAATACTATATTTCATATAACTTCCAAAATGAAATCCTTTGAGGTGAGTCTAGGGGAATCAACAAAACTTTTTTATCCTAAACATCTTTTAACCAGAATTACAATAATATAAACCCTAGAGTCGTGACAGTAATGTGGATATGCAGAAAATAGCACTACTAATTCTCAGATATCATAGATGCGAGGACTAGCACATTCCAGGTATAAACAAACAAAATACCTGGAGTGATTTATACCTGGATTCAAGGTGTTTATGTAAACAAAATCATTTGTGATATTCTCAAAGAAGAAAGATCAGATGATTCCGTACACTGATATATTACATTACCCAATAAACACCTAATAATAAACGCTTCGGGTTCCATTAGCAAATTAAAAAAGTAGTTGCAAATTAATTGAAAGTGCGATGATTGACTAAGACAGTATCAATCATTTTCTGAGGCTTTGGGAGAATTGCTTTTTAGGATTATTTTCAATACATCAACAATGATGATTTATAAAAATCATGTCTGAGAACTTTTGATGCAATCTTGTACGTTCCTGCCATTTACACTGTATAACTAAGATACAGCGTTTGATGCCTGATTTTGATAAAATACATTTTGTCTCGATGCTTTTTTGTAATCATTTAAATTAGAATAGTTCTTCATTCTTCAACTAAGCGGCCGTAATTCGAACTGCTTTTGTATGTTTGTAAGAAAAATTTAAATGACTAAACTCGTGTTCTGTGTTTCATATTAATACTGTAATTTAAATTGTATTACTTAACTAGATTTTTTTTAAACTTTAAACGTAACAAATACTACCATAGCTTCCTTTCCGTTTTTTACTTAGGATTCAACTCGCCCTTATCAAAAATTGTTATTCAGAGCTGTTCTAATATTCAGGCACAGATTTCTTTCGAGAAATTTTAGATAAATCCACTTTTCCCTTTAATATTTGATTAAATTAGAATCTCAAGAATCAACAATATATTCTGAGACCAATTTTTTAAGAATAAAATTATCCTATTAAAGAAATATACCTCTAAGGAATGGTTAGTTTTCTTTCATTTTTTTCCAAAATTAAATAGAATTTTAAATTAAATTTGAACACAATGTAATTACAGTTAAAAGGGGCTCAAGGCTCTCTGAATCCTACAGAATTATGTAAATCATACTCTTTTCCCCCCAAAATTTAACAAAGGATACTTCTGTATATTCTATATAGTTTTGGCAGAAATTGAGACATTATATCCGTTTTACCGTGATTAGGCTGTAGCATGAAACTTAATGAATTTTTAGTCAAAGTGCATAGTGTTTTTAGTTTCCTTCAAAGAAAGCAATATTAAATCTAAAATACTTTCACATTTAATTTAAAGTACTTTCTCTTTTCAAGATAAAGTTTAACCACTAATGCCTGCATTAAAAAATTGCATTAATAATTTTGAAATAATGCTTAAAATACATGTGATATTTAAATACAGATAGAAAGAAATTTATATAATATTTTTCTAACATTTAAAAGTTTACTAAACTAAATATGTCGTCATGCGATACAATTAGCTTCTAATGTTCATTCAAAATGCATGGACTTAGGAGGCTGAAAGTTTACGAGCTTACCGCGACTTCTCCTTCGTGACAGGATATACAGTTTCCATGGGAAAGGTTCTAAAAGGGCTAACAACTAAAAGGGATTTTATTTTGATGTATTCAAAGAGCTTTTCTAATATATTCAGCCATTTAAATATCTCTTGGGATTTTCAATGAATCTTGCCGGCAAGTCTAAGATACTTAAAATCTAATGGAAAAGAATTCATTTAAATCTCCTTCTTTGTTTAAAAAAGAGTACAATTCTTTCTTTTTAAAGCATGACTTTAACATGACTAGAAACAAGATTTTAATGATTTGATGGTTAATGAATAAACCACAATGTTCAGCATAAAAAGAACATAATTTGTAAACTGAGGGATTAGTATCTATTGACAGGAATAGTTGACAAAACGTTTATTAGAGCGTGATTTCTGGCTACTTTTTTGGCCATTAATCGTTGGGATGTGATTTATTCAAAAGCACCAGAAAACTGAATGTGCATTTTGGAGCCTTTTTACCAACCGAATAAAACCAAACTATGTTACAGAAATAAAAACATAGTCACAAAACCACATACTAAATGTCACACATTTAAATTATTGTTATAATTTTAAAAATCTCTCTTTAATGTGAATGAGACAGGAATGATATTATAAGTTATATTTAATCTTTTATTTCTCATTTTTAATATCATTCGTTATATTTATATTTAATCCACATTGCTTTTGGAACAAGACTTTGTTATGCCAGACTATTTAGTGAATCCTCTTCTTGAACTTAAGGAAAAGGTCTGAGAAATAAAAGCACTAATATTTTATAAGTAATTTTGTGAGAATATTTTAAATAAACAACAAAGCTTTATAATTTGCTGCTTGATTTGTCTTCGGGTAATTTAATTGACTTCGGTTAATTGAATTGATAATTTCAATTTCAATTACCCGAAAAATTTTGATGAATCGAAGGAAATAAATGAATTAAACTAATTACATAAAAGCAAGCTTTTTCTGCGAAAGATTTATTTTAAAAAGAAACTTTTAAAACTTTAAAACATTAGCTTTGATATTGTTTTCACGAGTGTATGTATAGAAAAATGAAAAAAATTTATTTTCATTTCGTTTTTTTTTGTAAAGTTTTTTCTAAAAATACATTGAATTTATTAATATTATGCGGAAAGCACTGTACTCTCGTCATTCAAAATAAATACCTTAAAAGGACTCATAATTTAGGAAATAATACAGGTATGAACTGATTTCTTGTTTCTAAAGCGTTATTAAATTCTTATGTATAACATATTATATATTCACATATAAAACATTAAATTGAATTATTTAACTTGACCAAACCAAAACTTGTAGTGTTCGTAGAAAATATTAGTACAATGATTAATAAAGTTTTTTTAAAAAGATTTTAATTCAAAAAACAACTGTATGTTAATCTTAATATGTGGATTAAAATTCCCACAACGTGTAACAAAATCAAAACATTGTTGCAGTTGCTTGAAATCAAAATTTAAATTTAACATTTTAGATAACAAAAAAGTTTTCTACATTTCCAATTGCATTAAAAAAACTTTTTATGTACTTCAGATTATAAAATATTATATTCGTATTAAAATAAATAATTTGTGCTCGCTTTCAGGTGCCATCACAATAACAGCAGATTTATTATTTATAAATTAATTAAATCTAAAGTTTTAAAAATTGAAACAACTTAAACTATATAAACATTTAAATGAATGCCAAAACACCTTCATATCTGTATGAAAGAAATTAAATATTTATCTAACAAGCCATCACCATTAATAAATAAAGTTTCTTATATGTAATCCATCTATCCATGCATGTAGCAGCTCTTCACGAAGAGTCAATTCAATCTTAAAAAAGTTCACATTCATTTCTATTACACTTCTAATGGATCGGAAACACTAAATACAAATCGTACCTTATCTTCTAATTTCCAACTAGCCATACAATTCGTCAGCCTAATATCTATATTTTGTAGTAAATATATTTTTCTATATCTATTTATTACTTAACATAGTTAAAATCGTATGCAGAAACAAATCGATTACAAAAAAATAAATAATAGAGGAGATAAAGTATTTTCTTAACGATGTGTGAAGAAAATATCTGAATAATTGTGAAAAGAGATACTTATTCCATTTCAAATTCACGAAAATGTTTCTCTTCATCTTTTTCATATACACTTATCATAAACATTAGAAAACTGTCATTTTAATCCCCGTGATAAAATCCTTACCTGAACTAAAAGAAGCAGTTTGTGGTAATCCTCTAAGTCTAAGATGATGCTGTTTCAACAAATCACCAAACAGCACAAAATATCGGAGTTTTCTCTATTCAGACAAATTTTGAAGGAAAATTCATTAAGCAGCCTCTATCAAACACGGAAAACTTCCAATTGAGGAAAAGAAAAATTAGTATCATGTATTATGCGATGAGTGCCTTTAATGTTGCAATTCGTCTATTGTCATAATTTAATGTTTTAAAATAACCAGCTGCAAAATTATTGCGAAGATTTTACACATGAAAGGTAGCATCTCATTAACTGCTTAGTTGCACAATCGCTTGTTCAGCTGCAGTATAGTTTCTAGATTAGTATTCCTTAACGTTTCAAGTCATATGCTTTTGAATTTTAGGGTTGCAGACGCAAAGAGTTTTTCAGAAATCTGTATGTTTTATGATTCAATAAAACTATCATTCAAATTTTTTAATACAGATCTCGTGATCCGAAAGTTAAAATAATTTTGAATTTTGCGGTTCATACCTACTTTTTTTATAATTATTCAGAAAATTTAAATTGAAAAATAAAAGCTAACAAAATTTAACTTAAAGAATAAACAAAATAGTTGCCTACAAAGAATGAATTTTTTATACCTCAATTTTTTTTTATCAAAAGACAATTTCCTGTAACTTTTTCTTCCAAAAGTTTTTGATGTGCTTCAGATTGTTGAGCTGCTTATAAATCGGCTTATCATGAAATATACGTTTAGTCAAAGGATGAGTAGTTTAAAATATTTGAACTTAAAGCAATTTGGCACAAGAAGCAAAATTTCAATCACTACATCACTTTTCATTTGGCTAAAATAGAGAAACAATAGAACACTGAAAATTACTACTATACTCTGATATAGATAAATTCGTATTTTCAATCCTTTATTCCAAGAATCAGCATGTAAAGTGTCATGATTGTTATGAAGTTTTTTATAGCTTTCTTATTAAATAAAATTTAATCAAGCCTGAAAAATACTGACGGAACTAATTTCTGATTATGTTTTTTAATTCGAATTGCCTTTTATTTTTTTAGTTTTTGAAACTGATATTACTGAGAGCAAATCCAAGTGCAAGAAAAGGTAAAAAGGCAAAAGTCGGATTTATTTATTTGTTATCAATCTATATAATGCTTATTGTGCTTTCAAGTATTAAAAATGAAATTATAAATATCTTGCCGTTTATTAAAAATGATGCAAAGTAATAAGCAATACGTCATTAATTGTTGAATATTTATAAAACTACAAAAAATGCTTGCCTTAGCACTGATATCCGTTTTAAGATGTATAGTTGATGTTTTCAATTAAAGATTGCTGCATATAAGATACTTATGAATATTAAACTTAACATGTATTAAGCACTTAATTTGGTATAATGTGAATGCTTTCGGGACATAATTGCGTAGTCGGAGCGTTGGTCTCATCATTTGATAAGGTTCAAAATTAGCTAAGTTTCATGGTGGCATCTGCAGCTAACCAATAAACGATGGAATGCATCTTCTCTTATGAGTATATTCTGGTAAGCTTCGATGTATGTTATAACTTTGTAGAAGTTTAGTTTAGTTATATTAACGTCCCGTTTGAAGCAACACTAGGGCTATTTTGGGACGGACCTCGTAATTTTGAACCACGGTCAGATGACGAGGACGACACCTCAGCTGGCACCCCCCTCTCCACACCAGCGGGAGGACGTTTGGTCAGGACGGATTTAACGTGCAACAGACCCCCCTTACACGACGGTTCTTCGGTGGAATCGGGTCTCGAACCTGAAACCCTCCGGTTCCGAAGCCGAGACCTTACCACCAGGCCACCGCGGCCTCATAATTTTGTAGAAAGTAAGCCATTCATGGCTTTAAATTATATATAATAGGTTGATAGGCCACCAATTTCAAACTAAATTGATGCATTTTACACAGAAGCATGGATGCGTTTTGATTACCAGTCTTGAAGCTTTCCCTCGTTTATGGAATCGGGCTCTTTGATAAAGGAGTGAAAGTGAGCACTTAGACTAATTTTAAAGAGTAAGATTTCGTTATGTAAAAATGAATTATTCAGAAAAATCGTTATTTAGTTAAGGTTGCACTAATTTCACTTGATATAGCATTTCTAGTTAAATCTATGAATCATGAGTAAAATTCTTAGGAACAATTTTCGAAAACAAGGTCATTTTCCTGGGGTATTTTAAAAATAACAAGTCTACTTTTATGCTTTGCTTGAAGAAAAATATATGGTAGAAAGTCGAAATGTACTAAATTTGTACTAAAGCGCATGTTAGTCCATCATTTATTGTATAATACTAGATGAATGAACCTTAAGAACACACCAGATAATGCAACCCATAACCTTCTTCCTCCAATTCATATTCCTGTGCCTTACATTTCAGGATATTGATGGGAAGTGATGTTTAGTTTTAATCATATATCGGTATTTTTACATTTGATGTGCGTGAAATGGATTAATGTTAATTTTCTCATTACCTTTAATTTAAATGGATCAATAGTTAAAAGACATTTTTAACAAATCTATAAATTACCAAAATTAAGTATTAAATATTTCCGAAGCCTTAAATATTAAATTCAATATTAACACGTTATAATATTTTCCTTCAAACAGTGATTAAACAACTCGCTTATAATTTCATGAAATTTTCCTGATTGTCTATGAAAAAAATCGTTGTCCTTCTTTCGTAATTATAATATATTTATTAAACAAATTGAATTAATCTATGCATTTATTAAATTTCAAGAGCTTAAAAGTTGCGAAAAATCTTTTATCTTTTAGTTCTGAAAAAGAACTTGTTCCAGAAGCTTTTAAGATTTCAAATCAAATTTCACTAACTTGCTTCGATTATTTTAATCCCAACTATATTTGTTTTTTAATATGAAACCATCAAAAAGGACCTTCAGGGAAAAGTTTAAGTGCAAACAGGATTAAAATTGTTCGTTTAAAATTACAAACATGTACGTGGAATAAAAATTCCTCTAAATTTTTAGCAATAAGTGTTGAAAGGAAAAATAAATTAACAGCGATAGAAAATGGAAGAATGTCTTAAATTTTCGAAGAAATTATTTTTGCAAAGTTGTCTAGAATGTAATAGAAAGCCGTAAGTTTTTATATTTCAACTGCTTGAAGCATAAGTTTTCCATTTCTCATTCTTTATATTCAAAAGATTTCAAAATAATTTTAACTTTTCAAAAATTGTAGTTAGTTAGTTTAATTAATTTAGAGTTGAAATGTTATAAAAATTCCTCCATAAAAAGAGAAATGCTTAAATAACATGATACTGATGATTGATACCACATTTATTGAAAAAGTACTTACGGATTTAATATCTTTCAGACGCTTTTACGCGTTAAAATAAAAATAAATCGAAAAGAGGCTTTAAAATAAATGAAGAAACCTGATATAAATACGCATATTTACCATAACATATGAAACAATACATATCTCGAGTATCGAAGATGCGTGGGTTTCTAATATTCAAAACCCAAGCGTCTTTCATGTTGAAAAGTGCTATTATTTTCGGTTTCATTTCTAAAGTTACGAAGAATTCTCAATTACACTCAGAAATTTTAAAAAATGCTAAAACAATTTTTCAGCTTGGGAAAATAAAGGTCTTTTTATTTTTTCTAATCTTTATTTATTGAAAAATTAAAGGTGGTGTTTGATCTTTCATTCAATAATGTGAATAGAATTTCTCTTCATGATAAAGGTCTGACTTAGAAGATGAAAAAAAAAATTAGAAGAGTTTATATGAATATATTATGATAATTACTCTTTTATATGCACTGATTCCGAAATCGATATAAATGAATCAAGAATATCGTATGTTGTCAAAGTAAAATGCAGTCGGCAATTTAGTTTCCCAGAGTAAAAATGAAGCTTCTATAAAAAAAAGTTTGACCTTTCCTTTAAAAATTGCCCATGAGTGGAAAGATTTTTTTGGGGTGGGGAGGGGGGCATTTTTTCCACATTGGAATATTTTTTAATATCTATACTGATATGTAAGTGACTTTGTGCACCGCAAATCAAAATATTTCTTAATTCAATAAAAAAGTGAAAAACCTCAATTTTCTTCGGATGTCATAATATTCTTATAGAAGCTTTCATACATGATATCGGAAAAAAATGGATTATCTACGTTGTGAAAGGAACATTTAGATGTTATTAGTTAATTTTTAGTTTAAAATTATGGAATCTATTACTTGCAGCTTAGATAATTTTAGAATAACTATCCCTTAAGGATTTTATTTAGTTTCTTAAAACGCAATTATCTTAAGCAAAATATTCCGGCCTCTTCTTTCTTTCCAATTGATAGGCGAGAGCATCTTTATGACAATGTCTCGGATGCGGAATTTGAGAGTCTTCAGATTCGATGTCTTATTCTACTAATGCCTTGTAGTGTATGAGGTCCCGATGCCGTTAAATCTGACATCAAGGATCAAATGTTCCCCTGCATCTGGGTCCCATGACATGAGGTGCGGCTCTTGTATCTTTCTCGCCATCTGACCACAGTTCAAAATTATACAAAATTATAAAGCCATTCCCCTAATATCTCTCGTCTTGCTTCAAAGAAGGGACGTTAAACACATAAACATAAATCTCTTTAGTGTAGGGTTGAAGTTTGGAGAGGAGAATTCCGATTCATTTTTCTCCTCATCATTTCGTTCAAAATGCCGAGTCCTAAAATAGCCTCAAAGAGGGAAATTAACTAAACAAAGCATTTCAGCTGAAAACGCAATTTCCAATCGGGGAAAGGCATCACCAGATTCTTAATTGAATAAAGCATATACTTAAGATCCGTTTAAACAATATATAACAAAGCTTTATAAATTCTATCTGAGGGTTCACTCATGACACTTTTCTGCGATTCATCTTTTATAGAGAAGTTTCAAAAATAAAATTGGAACATCCATCTAGCATGAGTGACAGTTTTCTCATTCGGGTAACATTTTCAACTCAATGGCAAAAAAGGGAATAGATTTTATTGGAAGTTATCAAACTATTGAACTCTATTATATTATGAATTTTTTAGGATAAAAACTGCTTGAGGGTTTTTTAAAATTCGTGAAGTGTTTTTAAATATATGAAGATTTATTATGAAATGATTACTTTTATAATCAATTGTGCAATTATTTTATTAGTTTTATAATTTATTGGACATTTTCTTACAAATATTTTTTTTAAAAATAATAATAATAAGTTATTTTTTTATTAAACGTTTCCTGTATTTTTTTTTACTTCTATCAAAAGCATTTTGAAATTGCCTAAATTTATTTTCTATATAATAATATTTCGTAAACTTCGATTTCTTCCTTTTACCATTAGGACAAACCCTACTATTTCGAAGACTACGAATAAAATGTAGATCAGCAAATTTTACCTTTTAGCATGAAAGAATTTAAAAATATAAATCATTTTTCATTCTCTTCAGTGATTTTATTTTACTAGTGGCTTGCAAATATCTTTTCCACAAAATAATCCACTATTAATTGCAAGAACTTTAACATCTAATCATGTAACATCATCCAATTCTTTACTCTAGCAAAATTTAATTATGAGGTTCAGTTTCAACTACTAATTTTCAAAGTCCTCTAAAACTCCATCCGCCTCTCTTTTTAAAAAAAAACTCCTTTGTTCAAATAAAACCCGCGAAATCTTTTCTGGCAGTATTGCACTACTTCGCTATTGTTTAATCTCATGCCTCAGATCCTATTTAAAACTGTAATTGGATTTGTTATAGTGTCTTCTTTGATTACCTTGAAGCACTTGGACACTCCAAAGTAATCTGAAATTCATTTCAATCAGAAAGATTTCCTCTAAAGGAATGGCACTTCAAACCTTATTCCATCTCCAAGTTGGCAGACAGAAAAACTTCCACTTGAAAAATGTTGTAACAGACTAAATCTGAAACTCTGTTAATTCGATACTTGTTTTAAGGATATTAGATAGAAAAATAACTCTACATAATGTTTTGAGCTTCTTTAAATTTACGACATCGTGTCTCAATAATGCATGGTGTCGCAGGTTTTATGATGAGTAATGTTCACTAGTTTTAATTGACTTAATTATTACAAAATTAAACTTATTAAATAAATTTTTGATGAAAATTAGCTTAAAAGGCATTTTTACTTCTTTTCCATAAAAGTTGTATTGTAACCTTCATAAATGGAAAGAAATAAAATATCCAAATTCTATAAATTTTAGATATATAGGTAAGTCATAGGCTTTAGCATGCACACATGCTTTATTAAAAACACTTGCTACTAAAAATATATACATCTCCATTTATACTTATGATCGTCCCTTTTTACGACTACTGAAATCAAATTTCGTATTTCAAAGCAGAACATTTTCATGTTGATTTTTTTTCACCGTATGTACAATCAAGTTCATTCTTTGTATTCTGAACTCTGTTGTACGTAACAACAGTTTAACTCTGTTTATTATAATAAACATTAGTAATTTTTTGTATTTTAATTACTATTTGTATAAACTGTTTGATTAATAGTAGGGCTGAAAAATATAAATCCAACTAACGACCTCTTTTTCGTAAACTAGACATCCTAAGTTGAGGAAATTTTGTATATATAATAAGGCATGGAAAACTATTGATCAAAGAATTATTACAGTTGTCAATTCCTTAACTCATTATAATTAAATATTTAAAACAATTAAAATTATCAATATCATTTTTAATTACATTTATATCCTTACCTTATCCTTATCCTTTATATTGGCATATATCACATCACTTTGTATTAATAGAAAGGGTGCTTACTCTAGCTGTGGTACACCGCTAATTTCTAAATTATTTGAGATGGGCAAATGAAAATGCTTTAAATGATGTTAAAAATTGTAGCTTATATAAGAACTATATTTTAATGTTATGGCATTTAATGCATTGTTTAAAATTTATGAATTCTACAATTTTTTATTAGTAGTAGTAATATTCAATGAAATATTCCTATCATTCTGACAATTCAAACAAAAAAGTCTTAACTGATTGAGCTGATTAAACAAACTAACGACTAAAACTGATTGAGTTAGGAAATCAACTGCCATCATAAACAAGTATTTTTCGCTGATTAGTAAATCTTCTTCAGGTAGTGAAAGGCAGGCATTAAAATAGTCTTAAAACATGTAAATAGTGACATTCAACGCTTTGTAACTCGGGCAGTTTTAATAGGTGAAAACTGGAATTTTATTTGTTTGAAATTTTAGTCTGTCAGAAATGTTTTACGAAGCATTACTAATAAAATCCTAAATTTTTTTTAAAATTTAGATTTTGTGATTTTTTTCAGTACTACATGTCTGAAACAATATAAAATATAATTCCTTACGTCATTTAACAAATTTTCCCAAGTGGACGTATACGTCTACTGTTAACGACTTAGAAAATAGCTATTGGACCTCATTTATTGTGGACATCTTTTATACATATAGAGATGGATTTACTTTAACAGTAAACACGTTTAAATTGAAAATAATTAAATATTTTACAAATTTCGAGAATTTAGAAATACTTTTATTCATTTTTCTAAAATTTCATTATTCTCACAGAGAACTTTTAAAATATTTACTCAAATAAATAAATAAAAAAAATACATACAATGAGAATTGTAATCTGAGATTAAAATGCTGAAAATACTGGCATTAAAAGACGATTTTTTTTTAGATTCTGCACCCATTCATATAAAGAAATATCTAAGCATTCGCAAGAACACAGAGTTTCTGCTTTATGTATACCAACCATAAAAAGCTTTAGTATGCAATCTGCTTTCACCTCTGTGTTGGCTGAAAAGACAGGAAAGACTGTCATCAAAAATTACTTTTGTTTTATATTACTTTTTATATCAATATATCATTTAAATTTTTTTTATAAAATTCTTGAATTACGCTAAAAATAACAGCAGCAAAATAAATGCTGTCTGTCGAGTAGTGAAAACATTTTAAAAGCGACGAAGTTGGGAACGTGACGATTCTCCCTAAGAATTTCATTTAGTGAAGAATGTGGAAAATATGTTTGTACTCCAAATGAGTTTATCTTTCCAATATTCTTTGGAATTCCACAGTCCAAATGAAAAATTTTATTTTTGTAGACATTCTGGAAACTGTCTAGCAAGTATTTTATTGTAAGCATGACATTCTACAAATGGAGCGTAAACTGGTAGAGGCAGTTAATGTAACGATTTATCTGGAGAAGTTGAAACGATATTCATATCTAAATGCAAATAACCAAGTATCTTCCCTTTAAACGGTATTCAAATATCAAAAGGATCTTCTTTACAATCCATGCTTGTATTGATTCTGATGTGCTAATTTAAACATCATTTATTTTTCTTTTTAAATGTGAAATTTATTTTGCATTCTTAAATATATCATTTTATTTAATTATTTTTGTTATTATTCATCTTGAAGAATCATTTTGATACCTTTGTGTTGTATCCTTATTCGTTCTAAGTTGTATTTACCCCCATTATTATTCCTACTAGAAGATGTGCCCGTCTGGACTTGCTGTTATCATTTTAACAATATCTCAGATATGATTATCACAGATTAACTAAGGAAAGTTTTGTAAAAAATCTGATGCATATATGCTGAGTGCATCGGAAATAAAATTTATTATTTTCGCAGCACTTTAGATGTAAATATATAGCAATATAAAAAAATTGTTTCCTTGTAATGGGATCTTATCTATCCATAATGTTCATGAGCACTCAAATCAAAACTAATCACAAAAATCGGTTTGAAACAAATAGATCCACCAGCCGAAAAAAAAAACACATTACCAAATATAAAATAAAAAGTAATGCTGAAAAAAATATTTACTATAACCTTTAACAGAGCGTAAACTATTATGTATCAGTGTAAATATAAAATAATAAAACTGCAGACTTTAACTCATTAACCTTTACTATTGTCCAGCATAAAAAAAAGTGAAAATAAAATGTGAAGTTTAGTATCCCATAACTAATTTTTATTCATGCTTAGCCTTATTTACATACCAATAAATCAGTCAATTTAAACATAAAAGAACCTGTTTCAATTCCTAGACGGCAAAACAAAAGTCGAAATTTCTCATCCGATGATAACGCAAATCAAAAGGGTAGGGATATTTTTAACATCGCCCAGACATTAGTGAAGGATTATATATATTAATTAATATTTTTAAAAGATATATTTTTACATTATTTTATTAATTTTGTTATTTTCGAAAGCAACATTTTATATTATTTGTTTTAGTTTTTTATTATCATTCCTGATAGGAATAAATTGCTGAACTATTCTTCTACGTAACAATATTTTTGAAAATGTAGTATAAAATTAATACATTCTTCGAACAGCATTCTGGTGTGATATACGTTTCATGCTAGTTCATAGATTACAACATGATAGATCAAACTTAAATATTCTTTTTTCTTTATTCTTCTACAAATGATAATTCATTTTTAAGAGGATCAGGTCTTTTATTTATGGTCTGATACTTGTCCGTTCTTTTTTTTTTAATTCAAAATAATTTAAAAATGCTAGATACATCCAGTTGAATAAATTCATAATATTTGAAAAATGCGGCTCATAATTAAATTGGTATCGTATTCAAAACTTCAGTTTAGTCTCTTGATATAATAGCCAATGGAAATTGGTAAGAAGAGAGTCACTCTTAAAAATTCACGAAAAATAAAAATTGTAATAATTTTTTTTTAAATGCAAGGGTTCTTAATAATTACATTTCCGCTGGATATTAAATCACAATAATAAAATTATTTTTAATAATTAAAATATCATTCACACTTTTTTGCAATCAAAACAAAAAATTTAAATTTTCCAGAAAAGCAAACTTTTAAATCGCAGAAAATTGTTAGTAAAACTCAAATTATAATCATTCTTAAATTACATATTTTAAATAAAATTCAGTAAAAATGTTTTTCAAAATGTAAAACCTTAGGAATCTCTCATTTATTCTTTCATTCCTCATCGTATGAAAATACATCAGATTTTATGAAACAATAGTTTTATACATTATATAATAATTTTTCACAAGTAACAAAAATAACTAATGCCTAATATAAACAAGAAGGTGCCACTATCCTGGAGGAAAAAAATATGGAATTTCAAATGGATTGTATATGAATTTATAAATTAATCAAAAAATACTTTGCATTTTAGTAAACTCTTTCATCAATATTTTCTTACATTGTAGTACAGTGGTTTTCAATTCTTTTATTTCTTTATACCACTAATTTTATCAAAATTAATCAAATTACACATTAGTTAATTAAATAACCAATAACAACAATGGAGTCATTTAATAAATTTCCATGCAATTTTAAGATACAGATGCTTCAAAAATTATTTTACTTAGTTTTTGTTAAAATCATATTCTGCAAGAAATTTTGTCACTCAAATTTTTCGTGAGGGATCTTCCAAGGGTCTGGAATCCATGGTTTAGAAAGACCTGATGTAGTAAAGCAGTTTTCTTGATGAAGGATTTCATTCGAAATAATAGCTGAGAAGAAAATCTCCACTTACATATTTGTCAACAAGATTTAAAATTTTTACTTCCGTTGTTCTTGTTTGTTTTCACCAATTCTTTTAATCCTAAGTCAATTAGTTAGATTAATATTCTGAATCGAGACCACACGAAGAGTCTCGCAGAGCCTTTCGAGATGAACCTCGTAGTTTTGTTCTGGTATCAGATAAACAGACAGCCTCATTTCTCAGCCAATGGGAGAAAATTTAAATCCAATAGATTTAATACACACCAAGCCAATTTACAAGACGACACCTCGGTGGAATCGGGTTTCGAACTTTAAACCCTTCGATGCCGATGTCACCAGAACTTCATGGTCTCTCTTTTGCTTTCTGATATTTATAACCGTTTATAAGACAGGCCAAACATGCATTGCGAAAAACAAATGAGTGAAGATATTGCAACAAAATAAACTTCAGAATAGATGGCGGCATTTGAATCGAACAATGCAATCTTCAGAAATCAGGGTAACGATTATTTCCTCAGCAAAGAAGCAATAAATAGATTTAAAGTTGCATTTTGTATTCCTTGAATTTTTTTTCTTTCTGGATTTCAATTGCCTCAAAGTTTGAAAAACTATGCACGTTCTGCGAGATGTAGGTTACAATATTCCGTATTTGATTTTGCTTCTTAGTAATACTGTTATCAACAAAAGAAGATGGTAACTGCCACAAAAAATAGCACCTCTAAACTGAAATTACACATTCTAAATCCGCAAACTACTGCAGAAAATCTTCTTTTCAGCCGGATCATTTTTCTTACAGCTGACACTTGATAAATCGGTAGACCGAAAAAAGTGCAAGCTTAAGACTCTTACGAACGAGTAACTGCGGAAAATTTTCAAATCTGCTATTTCTCCAAGGAAGGTCTTTGCGGTCGAAACTCAGAATTACATTTTAACGCAACATGTGCATGGAACTCTAAACATAACATTACACAATAATTTTATGTGAAGTTAAGAAATGTTTGTTGAATTCGGCTCGGAATAAGTAAAAAATCTTAGTTTCTTTCTTTTTAAAAAAATTTGCATGATATTTTAATATATGAGGCTTATCATGATTGCATATTGCATGCTATTTTAATATATTAATATATTATATATAATATTTATATATGAGGTACTGTTAAAAAAATATATAATTTAATATTGATATTAAAATAAATATAATCAATTATATTAAATTTATTCAAAAGGGAAAATCTGCTTTCTGAGACAAATACTTAATTATTTAGATATTTGAGAAAATTATCTCTTAGATATATATTATTGGAAATAATGGGTGTGGACTGTTTTTTTTTTAACCAAAAATAAAATAATTTGAGATGAAAATGACCAATTTAGTTTAAATTCGATACTTCTCATGTTTATGTTTGTTTCAAACTTCTACTTGCTTACCTTAAGGAAAAAGTTAACGAAGTGAGTTTTCAATGCAGTTTTAAATATTTCTAAAGGCTTCTCTTTCTCAATCCCTTAATGCCTTCGTAAGCATATATTATTCAAATTTCTTTTCAAAAACGTCAATATTAAGATGATTGTGACATAAAATTGAATCCTACCTGATTTTTTTTAGAAAAATCCTTAAAGAATCTGTAGAATATTATTAAAAAAAACTTTTTATAGTCATATATCAAATGCTTTTTTAAGTATAACAAAACATTAAGTGCAAAGATTATTTTAGAAATTCTAGCTTTATCTCGAAAAAATACCAATAAAAAAAAATGGTCCCGTTTTGACTTCAAATTATGGCTAATGAATGATACATGCCAGTGTAAATTTTTTAGAAGTTTGAGCAATAAATCATACCTGGATATATGGCCAATTATTTTTTCTTAATAAAAGAATTCCTCAAACATTAGTACGTCTAATGAATCCAGGCGACATCATAGACTCATAATTAATCGAATTCAACGCTTAAGCTTTCTTTGTTGTTTCAAGAAACGCAATGCATTGATTAATTATGAGCAGCGCCTTAATTTAGTCGTCATTAACGTTTTATGACCTGTCAAGGTTTTATCAGCTTTCAACGTTAAATTCTCCCCCATTTGAATTTTACAAACTATTTGCCCGTTCTTCATTCACTTAAAGCATTGCACAAATTGCACAGATAATGCAGTAGATATCTTATTCGCGATATAGAAATCCCTATTGCCTTTACAATAATAAAATAGCATTATGTGCTGAAATTGCAGTTTTTCGTTCTCTATGTCTACAATGACACTATACAAACAAAATTAAACCATTTTTTTTTTATTTGGAGAATAAGCAAAATCAGCATCATTCAAAAAATAACTAATTTCAAATGTTGATGACAGCCATTCAGTATTCTTATAGAGATAGGCGAAAGGTAATCGCAAAACAGCGGGAAAAACGGGCTACAGTCTAAAGAATCCAATATATATAAGTAATTAAATCACATCCCAACTGATTCCATAGTTATTCGCAGTCAAAAGCGAAATATTAGAAGAAAGCTTTTAATGTAAAAATGTATTCACAAAACATGACAGAAATATTTTGGGCTGCTCTAAATATTTTGGCTGCTGTGTTATTGATTTCCCATCAATAATGAAACCTAGTTCTACTGTCGATTAGTATAAATTTTTAGCAAAATAATGGTTGATAAAACCGTTTTATAAAGGCAGTAAAAAGTTTCCACTTCAATATTTTTATTGCAAGAAAAAATATGCGATTTCTGTTGATCAAATTAACAAAAAAAACCCCATTATTCTTGAAAAAGAATGAAAAAATGGAAGCATTATATATATATATATATATTTAAGATCCATTTCCATTGAATGCTGCATTGTTACAATTCAGCATTCAAATGTAGAACAGATTGTAAGAAAATTTAAAGCATTGAGTTTTATTATCTGTTGCTGTTTGGTAGATATTTAAAAATACTCCATTAACATACACGTTTTGCGTGTAACCACAATAAGAAAACTTATTTCAGTTTATTTTAGTTATATTAATATCTCGTTTCGGAGCTAAACAATAGTTATTTTGTGACGAGTTAGAATAGGACCTTTGCATTTATTAATAATGGATTCTACTTGTTTGAATGCTTTAGTACGAAAATAAACCTATAAAAATACACTGTTTATCTGTCAGAGACTCAAGTATCAAAGAGATTTGTTGGATTTCCCAGTGCATAAAACGAAGAATTTTATGGAGGGGGAAGAAAGCCATTACCTATCCATTTTTTAAATCTTTGATGACGTAAGATTTCTTCACATTTTCTTCCGCTATGCTTTAATTCATTATTACAAACTGTATCCTTCTGTTTAAGGTTAAAATAAGATTTGTTAATATTATGTCATGAATGCATCGTGTAGTACTTGCAATTAAAAAAAATACTATTATTTTGGAGTCAATAACCCAAGTACCAGAGCTTGTCTTGGGACCTGAGATAGTGGGTTCTTAACCCTATTTTTCCAAACATAATCGTATTATATGAGCATGCGACTCATTTTGATCTGACGAGTATACCTCCAACCTCATTAATGTGATGTGGAAGTTGAGATAAGGAGGGCTGTTTTAGTGTCTTCTTTATTTTAAGAAGATTTTTTTTTATTACATGCGGTTCAGAATCATGGGGTTCGTTTCCAAAATATTCCTCGCATAGTTTCAAGATAGGGATGTTTATTTATTAAAAAAAAACTAAAACTGTTGACCATAAAAAAAAACTTACACTTCAATTTGAAAGGTATTTCCATTTACCTAAAAACCAGCAATTAATACCTGGCTGTTTCCAAGAACTTATCACCATCAGTATTTTTCATTCACCTAAATCATTGATACTGAGCAGTGTTTGAATCTTCGGTCTCTTTACTCAGACACTACAACCTAGCTTAATGGCCATGTGTCAAGCTAGAATAATATTTACGGCCAGCGAGGAACATCCATAGCTCCACTCAAGACTTATTTGACCTATGTTACGAGTTTTTTCTTGAGGCAATCTCCCGTTAGGTTATTCGTGCGAAATCAACTAACTCTCACGGAAAAAGGAATTAATTTATGGTTGGGATTTCTGGTAGAGTTTTATTACTATACATTCACTTGCTTGGAAAATTACTATCTACTATGGAAGTCACAATCACTGTAGGTTGCGTGCGAAGAATATTCAGACCTTATTATACATATATGTATGGTAAAATATAGGCTGTTGGAACTCATAAATACATCTTTATCTCTTTCTATTCATAGTTATTTTCAACTTGAAACTTAATAAATAAATATTTTAGTTACCTTTTTTATTTATTTCGAGCATTTTAATTATTCTTTTTGGAAGAAATTTCGAATAGGGTCCTTTTGATAATGAATCATAAAATTGAACACTTTTTAAAATCGAAAATGTTTTCACTGACATCTCATCATTTGTGTTTATTTACATCACAAATCGGAAATATATTTGGGGTTTGTGCTAATTCATTTCATGTAAGCAAAATGTGTATTAAGTTCAGTAAAATGTTCAATTACGGATGTTTTACCGATGATGATCTTTCAGTTTTCCCCGGGCACTACAGCAGAGCGGTCTTTTTTGCGGTTACCATGTCATTTTCAACTAGTTTCGTTGATTGGTAGCGAGTGTGAAAGAGAAAGCTTTGTAGTTTCAGTACAGGTTAATCATAGTGTCTGCGTGCTACATTATCGTATGTATTTGGATTCATATACATTTGTGATTAGATTTTCTCAGCGCCTGTGAAATATTCAGGTTAATATCATCTTAATCCATCTCTAAATGGTAGTGAAATAAATTATGTAAAATTCAGTATTTTTATACCTTTTTATAATTAAATCTATCAGCATGATAATGAATAGTTATTGAAATAGAAATAAATAAATTTGTAAAAATTAAGGCCTCGTTTTTGGTATTTTCCATAGAAATTTGTCTTTTTACTTTGTGCTTATATGGCTGAGAGATGCATTATTTTCCACCTCTAAATTACTTTTATTAGTTCTAGAAATTAGTTTTAAAATTCAAGAATTACTTTTATTTTGATACAAATCTCTTTTGGAGAGATATTTGATAAAATTCTATAGACCTTTAAAATTTATTCCAAGCTTATTCACAAATTTTAGTGCATTCTTATTTTTTTAAGACCTAGCAATCGAGAGATTTTTTATAATTAATAATAGGTATATTTTTATGCAAATCCTAAAAATATTATGGTAATATTTTAAAACTCGTTTTTGATAGTTAAATCTAACCAATTTGACTAAGAAATCTTCTAGTAAGGTGTCTCGTTTGAATATCCGGAAGCTTTTATTCCTGAAATAGAACTGGAGTAATTTTAGCATCTTAAAATGAAAATTTGTCTCAGTTTGTTGAGCAATCCGTGGCTCATGAAAGCAGTGTGTACGGGTGAGTGCCCTGAGCAATCTGTGTTATGAGACGATAATTAGTTCTATCAACTCCAGCTGTGGGAAAGCGGAAGCAGCTAATTTCTTTTTAAGAATTATGATTCTGGAAGAACAGTTTAAGTAGAACATTACTTTTGAATTAGAAACAATTCAGGCAGAAGTTTTGGGCCCAATCTGTGTCATATCTATCGGTTATTTTCACAACTTTCTTTTTCCTGATTTAATTTTTGTGAATAAAAAAACTCAAATCAAAATTTTATTTTCTTCGAGTTTAAAAATTGTTGAAGTACGAGAGATACCCATTCTCTTAAAGAATTTTTTTCTTTCTTATAGAAAGTAATTTTGCTGTGTGTCCTAAAATGCTCTTAAATAGATCCATCCTTGTTTGAACTTCAATTGCTTTAGATTTAAACAGCATTCTAATTTATGATTTGATTAATTAATTGTGCGCTTAATTTTTTTCCTGATATTTGATATCTAAATGTCTGGCTTTAATTTGGTTTATTTTGAGTTCATCAAAAATTATATCTTGAAGAATTGGTTCAAATAGATGGAAAAATTTGGCTCCGGCGGAATTTTCTAATATGCACATACCATTTCTATTGTTTTGCACGAGTTTTTATTCCCACTTAGATTTAAAAAATAATATATTAATGCGTGTAAATTAAACATGAAAATTTATATGAAAAAGTTGATTTAAGAAAGGCCTATCGTACTGAGATAGGTGACCTGATTTAAAATAAGAAATAAATTTAATTTCTTTATATTGTCAAATCCTAACAAATTCAATTCGCATGGCTTTTTTTTTTGAAATTTTGTACATAATTCATTTCTAATAATATAAATGTTTTACTAATGGGTGTTCTATAAATGCCTAATAATATAATCAGACAGAATCTTACTCTTTTACCGTTTGTTTTGAGAATCTCATAAAGATTTTTAAAAAGTATGAAACAAAGGATATTAGAAGAAAAGAATTAAAGTATTTATTCTTAAAATTAGAAAATTACTAATATGAAGTAGAATATTTAACATTCTTCTGAAATATTGAATACATAGAATATATGCGAATTACAATATTCATTCTTAGAATCAAAAATTTTAATAACAGGTATTGAAAAATTCAGTTTCGACAGCACTATTGACCTCAGAATTCAACAAGGAAAGACAGCCACTGACGTCTCCTGTATATATCTTATATACAGGATACACTTAATATCATAATGCTATGAGTTCAGAGTCATCCCAGTAGACAGTGACCATATTTGATGCCAATTCCACGAAAGCGACCTCTTTTCTTGATCTCCAACCGAGTAACCATCCAGTGGAGGGTCACCAGCCTAATTTACACATCGGCGGCCACAGTGTATTTCACTCATTTGATGGGTCACGAAGGTCAACCCATGAGGTTTCTGACTGTCCATAAGAAACACGAAGCAAGCAAACCGACTTCAGCTTCTCAAAGAGGGCTTATTACTTGCCTTTGAAGGAAGGAGAAGATAAAAGGCCAAAACCAGAAATGAGGGAGATAATTCTAAATGGAGACAAGATCACTGGAATACCTGAGGATCGTGAAGCACGTCACACCCGAAGAAGATTTGCCTATGTCGGCTGTGAAACTCCTAAAGTAATAGGAACACTTATAAAGTCACAATGAATATCATAAGAAAAAATATTATATAAAAATTAAATTATAACATTATAAAAAAAATTTAATGCATTATAAATGTGATTGCATTTTACTTAGAAAATTTCTATCTGTGAACAAAACAACCAATTTTTATTAAAACTCAACGTGACAATAATGTTTTAGCTGCAAATTTTCATATATTTCAGTTTAAAAAAAAACCCTTTCCTTCGATTTTATAATGTTAACTCGATACTGTTTTTCAAATCTATTCAAGAAAGTGCTGAGGCGTTTGTTTCATAGTGAGTTAATTTGTTTTCAAAGAGTTCAAACAATAATTAAAAGAAGTAAAATTTAAAGAAAAACAGAAATTTAACCCTGACTTAATTGATGATAAAATTCAGCAGAAGGGAAAAAAATTACTTTAATGTCTAAATAAATATTTATTTTGCTTCTGTCCTTGTGAAGAAATTACAAAATTCCTCAAAAGAAGAAAAGTGATTAAATGAATGGGATAAACATATTCATTTTTAAGCATAATTGACTGATAACTTAATTAGACATTAAAGGAATCAGAATGATTCACTACATTCACTTAAAGTTAAGTGTAAGCAGTACGTCCCACTCAAATTTTGCCCAATATATGGATATATAATTATATACATACCTGTTGATTCCAAATCATTTAATCGAAATCCTCTTGATTTCTCAGAAACAACAAAATTTATAGATACACCAAAAAGATAATTGGTATCAACATTGCTTAAACTTAGAGAATTAATGCATGGATCCAATGAGATATCGTCAGATCACTTTAATAATCTATTCCTGTTAAGTCAGTGATTAGTATTTTCTATTGAAAAACAATGAATAGATGCTGATAAATAATAAAATACTAATAATAGTTGCTAAAATAATAAGATACTAATAATAGATACGAATAAATAATGGGATACATAATAATAGATACTAATAAATACTAATAGAAAATGATAAATAATGAGTCTCATACGAGAATGTGGTGATAAGCAAAGTGAGGGATTACTACTTTAACCATCTTTAGTTACAATTTCCTTCTATTGCTTTAATTTAAACGAAATAAGCAAAGGGAAAACATTGTAAACATCCTCCGCCCTTTTTTAAAAAATCAACCTCCGGTTTTGCATGAAAATACTGCTTCCATACCTTCCTGAGTTTGAAAAAAATATTTTTGAAGTTATGTTTGTAAATTTTATCGATTAAAGTACAGCGAGTTAGACAGGTGAAAATTGGTATCGATCATTAACACCAAAATTGTAGATCTTTATGTTCAATTATGACTAAAATCTGTTTGCGTCACTTTTGACTATCTGAAGATCCATGTTTAAGTGAACATGATAACTCTAAAACGAAAACCGCTAAAAGAAGAACATTTAAAACATCATCATTTTAAGCATCAGGATCTAAGTAAAATCTTGCAAGTTTTAACATCGGTCATCATGTATAGTCGCGATTATGCGAACGCAGTAACAAAAAACTGCAATGACTCAAATAAATGAAATTTTATACAGGATTTTGTTAACAAAAATTGAACCTTATCAGTAGAAAAGAATACGTCCAGAAAGAATTTCTTCATAATACGTCTAAACAGAAAAAGCGCCAACTTCTGTTGAGAGAGATTCGACGGGAGACCACTCCTTTGGCCTTTACAATACAATTGCAAAGCTGTGATATTTATTCGTTGATTATTTATTTATTTGCACGACCAACTTGTTTACCTGAAAATTGTTACAAGAAAGATCCATTAATCTTTGAGTAATAAAACTTTTCGATTTGACAAAAAATGAAATTAAAAATTAAATTATAAATTAAAAATAGTCGAAAAGAAAAGTAAATATCTAATAAAAATAAGCAAAACATAAATCAACATAAAAAACAAGAAAATTAAAAATGGCATACTGTAATTCAAAATTACTTTCTGAACTAATATGCAAAATCTAATCAAGATGATTAAAAAAATATTTTTTTTAAAACATCGAAAAAGCTAAATATAAAAAGTTGCAAAAAATTGCTTTAAAAATTATTAAGAGAGAAATACAAATATGCATATAAAAGATAATTGAGAATAAAAATAAAATAAAGTGAGAAACTAGTTAAACAAATTAATGTGCAAAATTGCAATATATTAAATATCAAACATTCTTCTCTATAAAATCACAAAATAAATTAAATAATATTTAGATTCATATAAGTTTTGCAGACCATTCGAAAGAGAAGTCGAAACTAACAAACGCAATAATAGCTATATATCAATATTATGCTGAAATGCCAAGTTTAGAAGTCAAAAATTTGTCATTACAACGTCGAAAAGCTGCAAGCATACTTCAAAATATTGCGCTACATTTGAGACTATTAGCTCCTTTGTCTCCTTCATGGCGTACAATTGCAATCATTTGGGCCTACGTGCAGCAGCTGCCAAGTACATTTTACTGTTCGTCATATTTTAATTGAATGTCCTGTTTATAATTTTTATCGTGCTCAATTTTTTAATTCGTCTTCTGCAACATTGAAAGACTTGGTGGGTGAAAAATACCACCCAAACATTTTTAAATTCTTAAGAGCTATTGGCTTTTTCACTAGCATTTAGCAGCTTTTTATTCTGTTTATGAGAAGCATTATTTAAATTCATGTACATTACATAATTGCATCAAATTTTCATGTATCATTGTTTTAAATTTTAAATTGTTAAAATTATTTTTAACGTCATATCTAAGCAATATTATTTTTACAAATCTAAATTTATAATTTGATAAATGAGTTTTTTTTTCTTAAAATGTTCTACATTTTTACCTTTCGATTGGCGCAGTATAGCCAGATATGGCTCTTGCGCCAATAAACCAAACAAAACCAAACAAAACCAAACCAAACCAAACCAATCATTTGGGCAGTATTTAATTCTACTTTAGTGTTTGTGGCATGCATAATCCAAAGTATTTTCCCAGATAGTTCCAGAATAAAATGGTGCTCAATACAGAACTACTGGCCCCGAAACATGAAAGAACCGCCTTGTTTAACATTAGCGACTACTTCCGAGTTCCGGAGACAGTAAGCTCAAAGGACATCGAAATATGATCTGAAAATTTTAAAAATAATAAGAAAGATAATTCAGAATTAATAAATATGATAAATATGTACCAGTATTCTGTTGAACTTCAAAGTATAAATGTTAATACATACTCAACAACTGTCAAAACATAATATTAAGATACTTCAAATACAATCCAAAAAAATTAGGTATCGTCATTGCCAGTTTTCCCTTTGTCATCTATATGGGGTATAACAACATTCAAAATTTACTCACCTGTATTTTCTTACTCTCAAGTGTTGTACTTTCCATTTTCCAAAGTATTTATCTAGTTCGTTGAAGAATGAAATGTTGTATAATTCTGAACTACAACCAATGCATATTGTATTTACCGTCTTATTATAATATCCAGGTAACTTGAAGGTACGGTGGCAGTACGTACAGAGAACATACAAATGGGATTTCAATCTGATAAGAAAGGAACTTGGCCGGCAAGAAATGTCACGTTTGAGATTCACCTTGAGGCTCATTTATCTACGTTTTTCTCTCTCTTCCTGTCAATGCATGCCTGTATTTTATTAATTGTCGTAAAAAATGCTTCATATTTCTGAATTACTTTGTACTAGACAATGCGTGAGTCTCCTAGTTTTAGCATTAGCGATTAAGAAAATATGAAAAAGATACTCAAAATGAAAAGAACTTAATATGAAGACATTACAAAGATGATAACAAAGAGGAAACATAATAAATAGTAACAAATTACACAGAATAAGGAAAAATATGCATATATAAGATAATAGAGAGGAAAATAATAAATACTAAAAAAGAAGTAAGAAAATTGTTTAAAAAAATTACTGCTCAAAAATTGTTATAATATAAAACTTTCTACATTTATGATCAAAATATGGATCTAATAACATTTAGATCCCCAATTTTGAAAATCATAAGAAAAATCCCTCAAAATAAGCAAACAAATGACAACTATACAATTAAATTCTGATGCAAAACCAAATTTAAAATTCGCCATGTTGTCGTCTTAATGGTTAAAAGATGCACACACAAGCCAAACTCTTGGACTACGACGATGATAAGTCCCTTTGTCATCAAAATGGTGTATAACAACAATTATGATTAATTGAGCTGTATTAATTGAGCTTATTCTGCAGTCCTTCTGCCTTCCATCATTGAGAAAAAACATTTGTCCAATTACCTAATGATGCTTAATTCTGAACTACTATACACCACACATTGAATCTCCCGTCTTCTTTTACATTAGCGGATAGATTCAAGGTGCGGAGATAGAAAATCCAGAAAATATCGAAATGTGACTTTTACTTGACAATAAAAGCAACTCTGTGGACCAGAAATATAACAGATTAAAACTTGAGACTCTTACCTGCTTTTTCCTCTCTGCAATCGGAGTTGTACTTCTCTGCTGTAGTAATAGCCAGAAAAAAAGTTGCTTAATTCTGAATTACTGTATACCAGACAATGTGACAATCGTCTTGTTTTAATATTAGCGATTAGGCTCAATGTCAGGTATCAGTAAGCACAGAAAACATCGAAATATGGTTTTTATCTGGTGGAAAAAGCATTCAATAAAAGAGAAATAACAGAGAATTTCCACTTTAAGATTCTTTTTTTTGTATATTCCTCTCTGTACCAGAGAAGCTCTCGAATGATTTTAATGATTGTTGTTATGAACTATAAAGGCCTATGAAGATTAATTTGCTTATAACAGCCCGTTTTGAAGCAACACGAGGACCATTTTAGTATAAATCTCATAATTTTGGACTATGGTGATGCTCAAGATGATACATGAGGTGATCCCCCTCTTAAATCTTACTTTCAGTAAGGGAGAGAAAAGTTTGTCTCTTAACATCATATTAGCAAGCATTAAATTCAGATGCAAAGCATATTCTTAGAAAGAATCGGGTATCACTTTGGGAAAGTTCTACCCAGAAAACTGTGACCTTATCGGAACTGTGACTTCTGAAGATATCAATTCTAAAATCCAGAATGTCCATAAGTAATGTCAAATCTCTAAAAGAAAAATTTCATTGACTACTTCTCTTTGTAATTTTTGTATTTTTATAATTTTATTTCCAATAAATATCTTCTTTGAAATACTAAGCAAGAAATAACAGCTTTCCTTCAAAGTTAAAACAAATACTACCATTGCACATTGGATTTAACACTTTATGTTACATCAGATTTAAAAATTTAATTAAGGTAAATTTAAGGTATGGGTAAATTTAAGGTACGGGGGCAGTCCAAAGCACTTCTAAATGTGACTTGAATCTGATAAAAAAATCACTCGGTTGGCGAGAAGTATCAAGTTTTGAGGTTTACATATTCATAAACATATTTATCCATCTTTTTCTCACTATTCCAGTAGATGTACTCCTGTATTTTATTGGTTGTTGGATTAAATGTTTCTTACTTCTGAATTATTCCATAATAGACAACACGTGAATTTCCTTGTTTTAGAATTAGAGAGTAAGAAAACATGAAAAAGATACTGAAAATAAAAAGAAATCACAATGATAAACAATACAAATTTATATGTATAAGACAATAGAGAGAAAAATAATCAATCGTAAAATATTACAAAAAGTGAGAAAATAGTTTTAAAAAATTACTCTGCAAAAATTATATATATTAATATAAAATTTTCTACATTATATGATCATAAAATGAATTTGATAATATTTAAATCTGTTATGAGATTAGAAATTTTTAAAATCATACGGAAGAGAACTCGCGTTAAAAAGTTGCAAACATACTTCAAAATATTGCCCTGCATAATTGACGATTAATCCGTTTGTCCTCTTCATAACAAATAATTGCAATGAAATATGTTGGCAATGTTCAATTTTCCTCCACTTCTTTCAGCCTGCCTCATTCAAAATCTTTTTCCAGTTAAATTGAGAACGAAATGTTGCTTAATTCTGAACTCCTGGACTCCGAACATTGAACGAATCGTCTTGTTTAACATCAGCGATTACTTTCAATGGCAAGAAACCATGAATTTAGAAGACATCGAAATATGATCTGAAAATATTAAAAATCAGTAATAAGAGAATTCAGATGTAATAAATAAGATAATAGATATATACCAGTATTCTCATGAAGTACCAAATATAAATGCCAATGCATAAACTTCATAGTATTAAAATGGTGTAACTGTAGCCCCAAAACAGCCGTGTCTGTGCCAGTTCCTCCTTTATCATCATTTAAGATAAAGTGGCCAGTATCTTTCTGTAACTTGTAACTTGTAAAAATTCTGCACCTTGCATAATCCAAAGCCTTTGATTACTTTGTTGAAAAGTAAAAGCTTACATAATTCTGAACTGTTACAGATCGCATATTGTATTTGCCACCTAGTTTTTTATCAGTGAATCGATTCAATGTAAGTAAGCAGAAAGTCCAGAGAACATTGAAATGTGACTTTGATCTGATAGAAAAGTAACTTTGCAGGTGAGAAATTTCATAAATATCACCAAAAGATTCATTTATCTGTCTTTCTGTTTCCGTTGTTGTCGGATAAGATGTTGCTTAATTCTTAATTACAACAAATCAGACAATGAATGAATTATCCTGTATTAGCATTAGCGATTAAATAAACATTAAAAATGTAGAAAATAAAAACTAACTACGAAAGAAAATACAAATATGCATATATAAGATGTAGAGAGAAAAACAATAGGTAATAAAGTACGAAAAGTAAGAAAATAAAAAAAATTAATGTGAAAAATTAATATTTATTAAATATAAAACTTTTTTCATTAAATGATCGCAAAATGAACTTAGTGAAATTTAAATTCACATGAACTAATGAATTTCGAAAATCATAAGAAAAGAACTCAAAATTAGCAAATAAAATTAGCAAATAAAATTATATATATATATATATATATGAAGTACAAAGTCAATAAGCAGTCATCACAATATTGAAAAGCTGTAAATACAGTCCAAAATATTGTGCAAAATATCATGGAGTATAACTGCAATAAAATCTGCTGGGCGCTATTCAATTTTCCACCGCTTCTTTTAACCTGCATCATCCGAAGCATGAAGTGTGAGAGTAAAATGTTGCTGATTCTGAACTACTGGTCTTGGAACAATGAAAGAATCGTCTTGTTTAACCTCAGCGATTACTTTCAATGCCAAAAGACCATGAATTCAGAAGACATCAAACTGTGATCTGAAAATTTCATAAATCATAAGAAGCAAATTCAGAATTATTAAACAAGATTATATCAGTATTCTGGTGTATGTTATGTTAAATATAAAACTTTCTACATTATATGATCACAAAATAGATTTCATAATATTAAGATTCGGATGAGATCATAAATTCTGAAAATAACACGAAAGAGAACTCGCAATGAATTTTCAAAAATGACAGACTCGCATCTATATTCTGATGAAGTACGAGATTTAAAAGTAAGCGAATTGTCGTTGTAAGCAATTGTTGTCAGAACGATAAAAAGAAGTTGCAATCATACTTCAAAATATTGCTCAGAATTATTGACGGTTAATCCCTTTGTCCTCTTAATGGCGTATAATTACAATCAAAATCTACTTGCAATATTTAATTTTCCTCCTCTTCTTTCAGCCTGCATCATCCAAAATCTTTTCCCAGTTAAAATGAGAACGAAATGTTGCTTAATTCTGAACTACTGGACTCTGAACATTGAAAGAATCGTCTTGTTTAACATCAGCGATTACTTTCAATGGCAGGTGACCGTGAATTCAGAAGGCGTCACATTATGACCTGAAAATTTTATAAATCATAAGAAAGCAAATTCAGAATTATTAAATAAGATGGTAACTATATATCAGTATTCTGTTGAAGTATCAAGTATAAAAGTTAACATATTCAAAAGCAAACATGCTAAAAATTTTTTAAAATATTAAAAAAAAGAGAATTTAGAATTATTGACTAGTTTGATGACTATAGGTTAATATTCTACTGACATACCAAGTACAAAACTAATATTAAAGTACAATATTTAATCATCATAATATTAAAATTTTTCAAATATTGACCAAAGAATTGAGCTGCGTCGGTATCACTTACTCCCTTTGTCATCTTCATGATGTATAATAATATTCAAGATTCATTGGGTAATATTCCCTCATTCTTCAGTGCTCTTACCTTTTATCATTCAAAGAATTTTCCCAGTGAGCTGAAGAATAAAATGTTGCTTCATTCTGAACTACAACAGGCCGCACATTGAACTATCCGTCTCGTGTTATAACAGCGGATAGGTCCAAGGTACGACAGCAGTAGTCCAAAGAACATCCAAATTTGACTTTCCTCTAATAGAAAAGGAACTCAGTAAGCGAGTAGTGTCACATTTTGAGATTCACCTTGAGATTCATTTATCTGTCCTTTTCTTTCTGTCCCTGTAGATGCACTCCTGATTTTTATTGGTTAACGGATTAAATGTTTCTTATTTCTGAATTACTCCGGGATAGAAAAAGCGTGCATCTCCTTATTTTATTAGAGATTAAGCAAATATGAAAAAGGTACTCAAAATAAAAAGAAATTCATATGAAAAACATTACAAATATGCATATATATGATAAAGAGAAAATATAATTAAATGACACAAAATAAGAAAATAGTTAGAAAAATTACTCTTCTAAAATGGTTTGTTTTTAAATATTAAAATTTATTGCATTATAGGATCGTAAAAAGGTTTTAATAACATTTAAATTCGTATCAGTTAATAAATTTTGAAAATAAAAAGAAAGAGAACTTAAAATTTACAAAGAAAATTATAGCTATATGTAACAACACTCAAGATTTATCGATCTATATTCACTTACTCTTCAATGTTGTACTTTCCATCTTCCAAAGTATTTATCCAGTTATTTGAAGAATAAAATGTTGCATAATTCTAAACTACTACCCCCATACGTTTGATTTACAGCCTTGTTTTATACCAGCGGTAAATCGAAGGTACGGTGGTAGTAAGTCCAGCGAACATCGAAACGTGACTTCAATCTGATAGAAAAGGAACTCGGCTGGCGAGAAGTGTCACATTTTGAGATTCATTCATTCATCTGTCTTTTCGCTATGTTCTCATAGGTGCATAGAAGAAATTGCTTCTTACTTCTGAAGGATTCCATACTAGACAATGCGCGAATTTCCTTGTTTTAGAACTAGCGTGTAAGCAAATATGAAACAGATAATTACATAAGGAAATTACATTGGAAAACAATATAATATGCCTATACAAGAGATGAAAACAATAAATACTAAAAAAATTACAAAAAGTGAGAAAATAGTTTTAAAAATCACTGTACAAAAATTGTTATATATTAAATATAAAACTTCCTAACACATTATATGAGCACAAAGTAGGTTTAATTATATTTATATTCGCATGAGATTATAAATTTTGAAAATTATATGAAGGAGAACTCAAAATTAATTTAAAATATTATGAACATGCAACTATATTCTGCAGAAGTAACATATTTGTTTTGGACTTTTGTACCTTGCTTCATCCAAATCATTTCTTCGGTTACTGAAGAGCAATATGTTGCTTAATTCTAAACTGCTATCACCGCACATTGAATCTGCCGCCTTTTATTATATTAACGGTTAGATTCAAGGTACGGGGGTAGCAGGTTAGTGAGCATCCAGTGCGAATTTTATCTGATTGAAAAGGATCTTGGTAGAGCGAGTCACATATTTCACCTTCAATCTCCTCTATCTATATTTTTCTCTCTGCACTCCTAGTTGAAACCATACCGGACAATGAATCAATCGCTTTTCCTTAACATTAACTTTTAGGTTCACAATCGGGTGGCAGTAAGTTCAGAGAATATCAAAATATTGTTTTTCTCTGATGGAGAAATAATTCAATAAACGAGAAATTTCACTGAGTTTCCACTTTAAGGCTGTATTTTTCTGTCTTTTCCTCTTTATACGTATGCTACGCAGTAGCTCTTTATTGACATAAATCCTTGACGAGTTTAGTATTGAACATGTCTGAAAATTAGTTTAGTTAAGCTAACGTTCCATTTTGAATCAATACGAGTTTTGTTTTTTGATAAAAATTGTAATTTTCTGTCATGTTGATGGCGAGTAAGACGAAATGGTACCACTATGAAGACATGAGACATTTAGGGGAAGGGTATATTTGCCTCTCAACATAGGATTCAAAGTCTATGCCTACCCAACTGATTTTCGGTGAAATCGGGTTTCTATACTTGATTCCACTGGCCTCGAAACCGACATTTTATTACATGGCAATCGCGTCCAGAAGGATTTATAAAGAAATTATGAAGGTGTTTTCCTGTACAACCGAAAAAAAACCCCGAAGACAAAGAAATCCAGAACTGATGTAATATCGCTTTGGAGTAATTTTTTCTATTTTCATATCTGCGATTTTGGTATTTCTACACTTTTATTTTCTCACGAATGCTTACAGAGATATTAAACAAAGAATAGCGTTTATTCCTTAACTTTTTCTAACACTTGGCAGGTATGTGACAGGAAAAACAATAAGAGGAAAAACTTACGGTCTGTGATCATAGTCCGGAAAACAATGAACTTCCAACGCAGGGGGCGATAATGATTGTTTGAAAATAAAATAGTTACAGTTGCTCGCATTAATTGGTGATATTTCTGTAACAATAACTATAAACTAACTGTAAAGGTAATAGAAAAATAACTAAAGATTTCTAAAATGGCAATCTATGAAAAAAGAAAATTGTACAATACAAATACAATTGAATAAAACCATACTTTACCGCTTCGTTTAAACAATAATTTCAATATTTGTGTATATCTGAATATATTTAAACAGAGACACACATAGGAAAGGAACCTTTTGTTTATGAACTGCATATTTTAACAGCATCTATCATGAAATAAGGTACAGTTTTAAACCGCGAATATATGTATATAAAACTGCTATCTACGTACCATGCATAGATTTTATTCACGCTTGGAGTGAGTAACTGAAAAACCAGAACTGTCGTTAGACATATTTAAATGCATATTCATCGCAAAAGAAATTTTACTTAATCTTTTTCTGACTTCAGTTATAAGTAAAATATTCAAAATACTCTTATGAAATTAATGAAAATAGTCTAGTTATGAGTCAAAAGCCACTGAAACCAGAAGAAGTGATCCTTGAATAACGCATCGAATGCCTCGCATGGCATTGGCGAACAATAATTAAGAAATATAGATTTTTGGCGCGAATACAGTATTTTTATGAATCTATCCTGCGAACATGTCATTTTTTACGCCTTTCTGCAGACCAACCGTATTCAAAATTTGATACAAGACGACAGCTGTAGTCAGAAGATCACATACTAAATTTCTTTTATTTAAGTCTTTGCCTTTTTAAGTTATTGCGTTTAAAAGCACGTGAAAGTACAGACTAATAGATGATCAGCCCTTTGATATATCTGATTCAAAATTTGAAAAGAATCTATATTTTAAGTGCAAAACCTATTCACCACATTTTATTTATCTAGGTCCTTATGTTTTGAAACTCTCACGTTCGCTTACACTCGAACAACCAGCCAGTCAGCCAGTCTTCTTGGGAATGGATTTCACTCAAAATCTGACAGAAATAAGTAAATTTGAATTTAAAGTTCGTATACCAAACTTCCGTCGTCTATATCAAAGCATTTCTAAGTTATCATATGCACAGACAGAGAGGCATAAAACCAAAATTGTGTTTTTCGAATTCAGGGAAGAAGGAAGCATGGATATTCGTCAAAATCCCGATTTCGAATGTTTTGACGATTACAATACTTCCTCTGTACTTCGAATACGAGAAAGTAAAAAGGGCTTCCGAAAGTGAATAGATATTTCTTGAAATGTATAGGGAAATTTCAAGGAAAAAAGATGAAGATTCATTATTCAATTTAGCAAAAACAGTTTTTAGCAACGCACTTGTATTAGTACATTAAAAAGATTTTTTAATTGTTTTTCACCCCTTGGTCCTGGATTTACAGTTTATTATCATAAATCTTATGTAATTCTGGAATAAATTTTTTTCTCAAAATCGCTTCCAAAGACTCGAGTGAGTAATCAAAATTTAATTATATCAATCGATTAATTGATAATTAATTTTTGAAAATATTGAAGTAATTTATTGTCATCGAGAATGTGCAAAATTTAAAAAAGTTCTTGCACATGAGGAAGTCAGTAAAAAAAAAGATTACAATGTTCCACCAATACAATTGTGAAATTGTGAAAAACAAATTATTAACAAATCAAATTACTGGGTAAATGATTATATGCATGCGGAAGCAATAAATAAAAAAGAATTATTAACGAATATATAGAATCTGAAAGAAAATGCACGTAAAAAATGAAATCATTCATGTAATAAACACAAAAGAAGACATCCAAATAAATTTTTGTACGAGAAAAGAATCCCAGAGACTCAAACATTAGTATAAAGTGAGCAAATTATTTTAAAAGAAACTAAAAATTACCGAAATTTCAAAAATTTGGAAAAGACAAGTGCAGAACTCTGAATCTAAGTGATTTAGATAAAAATGTTTTAATTCGATAGATAAAAGGCATCAAATTGTAATTTGATCTGAACAAAAGAAAAGAAAAATGGAAATCATACGATATTAATCTTTAGTAGATTTTTACCTATTCAATTCTTTCGTAAGATAATTCTGTTCATGATCGTACATTATTCAATATATTTAAAATTTGAGTGCATACATTTGAGCACTTCCTTTCCTATTTATTATTTAATAGGCTTACATTCAGCTTCAACTCTTTTTGACATAGATCCTTAAGGAAGAAATTTATGTGTTTCATTTAAAGAAGAATTGTTAGTAATTAATAACTCAATTAAGTGTATATCTGGTAATTTTACGAAAGCATCATTTTACTTATTGGTTCTAAGTATTTGATAATTATTCAGAAAATGAAATTTAAATCATAATTGTTTCTCACTTACCCTTCTAAATTATCATTCCATTTCTTCAAGTTGAGGTTTACTTAATATAATTTGTCGTCATCAATAACTTCGTAAAAATCAGAATTTTGAGTTCTTTAATTCTCTGGCATAAATTAAAAATATTGCCTAGTTTGCCTTAGAGAAGAAAAGCGTCCGAGAAGACTATTTGACAAGCGTATAAAGACTATTTGCTATTCAATGAAGCTCACAGACTTTATATTTGATTCCATATTTTTTAATTCAAATTTTTCAAACCGCTGAGACAATTGGCTAAGAAATGCACAAAATAAATATTCCTTCACAGAAACAAAGGAATGAATGCATAATTTTGTAATAGACGTTGCACATTTGGGAAATATACATCGCTTCCTCTTTTTGGTGTTCAAATAATAATAATTTCTTTTATATTAATTTATCATTATATTTCTAGATTTCCTTTACCCCTCGCTTAGGTTCATTAACTCCATTGTTTTTCATCATATTGCGCATTCGTTCCTTTGTTCAAATTCCAAATTTCGAAATGAAGTTATTTGTTTGAACAGAGAATGCCAATTTCTCCACATTTTCTTTTATTTTCTTATGGAAGTAAAACCATTCATTAATTCTATAAAAAGAAAAGAAATCGATTTTCAGCTGTGAATTTCTCAATTATGCAGTATTGAAGTGCAATTAGTAATATTCATGGCGCAGGTCTATTTTCATAATTGCTCGAACACGTAACGCATGAGTGATTCCAATATTTTTTAGATGGTGCGAAATTGCTACTCTTATACGTTTGAAAAATAATTTTATTTCTAAAAACATTAAAAAAATTAATCTAGAAATTCTTAGAAAGTTCTTCCCATTGTCTTAATCTGGAAAATATTTTTCCGCAACAATTGAAAACTCAAAATCTCTTTCGAAAACTAATAGCTGAAGAAACGGAAATTCTTAGAAAGGAATTTCTATTATTTAATACTAGAAAAAATTGTAATCAACGAAAAGTGTAAATTTCGTATTTCTGAAGGCGTTTTTGATTTTAAAACCATTCGAAAGTTGAAAGTAAAGATTTTCCTTATTAAATTCTTAAATCGAGGACATGGAAAGATTAACTTCTGAGCAATGCTGTTAAAATGATAAAGAAAATTACAAATCTGCAATTATTTCCCCAGAAAAATTAATTAAATCGCAAATAGTTTACATATAATAATAGAATACAAATTAAAAAATCGCAGTCTTATAATTACTAATTAATACTAATATTACTAATCAGTACATAATAAGTAAAAATATTTGAAAAATATTCTGGTTATCTACTTTTTTTAAATCAAAAGGTTAACTAAATTATACGAATATGAAATACATTTAAGAAAAAACGAGGATAATTTCTGCAGATAAAAACAGAATAAATTTTTAAAGTAAATCTCATCAGTTTTCCATACTATTATAAAACCTTTCTTGCTGGTATTTCCTGCTTCATTTCTGGCATCAATTAACAATTACGCGCTTGCTTGGAATAGTCCTCAGTGAAAAAAAAAAACTGAAGTTATTAGCAAATCATTTGCAGAGAAGAAAATATTCTAAATATATTGCTTGGATGTATTATCAAGCTCAGTACGATGGAAGTTTAATATTAAGGAAATATCTAAAACTAGATAAGAAAAGTGATAAAAAATATTGTTTAATTTCAATTTACTTTTATGTAAATTAATTATAATTTTTCTCGAAATAAAGCATAATTACTTACTTAAAGATCCTATACACAGTACACAAATATTTTTTAATATGCTTTACATGGAAATAAATTAAAATTTTGATTTTTTTCGATATATAAGTATAAAAAAATAAAAGAAATTAGATTGCTTGAATTTTTAAAAATAATATATTTGTTCAGTAGATTCTCAGACCAGGACAGCACCATTTCATTCCCTCTTAACGATCGACATTGATACTTTCAATTGAGCTCTTCAACTCAAAGAAGCAAAAATATAGTAAAAGGAAATTTAGCATATAGTTTTCTCATTAACATTGATATATGAATCAAATTTCTAACCGAATCCGCCGAACTGTTGAGAGTCTGTCAGTCGGTACATTCGCGTATAATTGAATGCAATAAAAATTGTATAAACTCAGTGAAATTAAACTTTGTGCTGGGTTTTGTTAACAAAAACGTGTAGATCTACATCAAATTTTGAACCTTAGCAACTGAAAGAAATGCGCTCAAAATGCATTTATTTTCTTCATTATATACCTAAATACAAAGCGCACCATATTGTGTTACTATGCCAGAGAAAATCGAAAGGAAAATGCTGTCATTAGCCTTTGCCATTTCTAAATTGTGACATTTATTCGTTGATTAATTATTTATCTTCAACTACTGCTTGTTTACCATAAAACTGTAATAAGAACTTCGCAAGAGAATCAAACAATCCATCATTCGCTGAGCAATACAAGATTAAAATTAATACAGATATTTAAAAATTAAGATGCAAAAGCGAGCCTCCCCCCACCATCCCAATCCTGCCATATAAATGAAGACAGTCATCATGACAGCAGTGAGGTGGAAATTAGGGTTAAATACTAAAGATCATCACCGTCCATGGGACAATCCTTCCCGTTGGAGGTACGTTCTGTCATCGAAATGGAGGTGATATATACCACCCACCAGGAAAGCAAGAATCAACCACAATACCGGAAGCTTCTCATCCCCATACATGAGGTATTCCTGTTGGAATAGAATTTATAAAATAAAAACAGAAGAATTGCAAAATAAAAATGTAATAGATGAAAAAGTTTTAAAAGATAATTCAAAAGTAAATAATGCAATCCAAAATTTCTCTGAAATCTGACACACCAGATATCATCAAGATGACTATGAGATATTTCATTCCATAAAAACTGAAAAAGATATACAAACAGAAGAAAATACAAAAAAAAATTAAAAATACAAAAATACATTTATTAGTTAATGAAGAATAAAAATAATAAATATTAATTAATTTTTTTAAAAAGGAGAAAATTATTAGAAAAAATACCGCTCAAAGTCTTTATATACTAGACATAAAACTCTTCAATATTTTGGAATCACAAGTTAAATATAACATCAAAGAGATTAATATATTTGTAAATAAATTTTGAAATTCCTAAGGGTGAGAGCAAAAACAACAAAAAAGTTATATGCGAGTATCCTGCTAAAGTACCAAATTTAGAATCAAAAAGTTTTCTCTACATTATTGGAAATTTGTAAATATTGTCCGAAGTATTGTGCCACGTTAACACCAATTGCTCCCTTTGTAGTCTTCATAGTGCATAACTTCAATCAAGAGTCATTCATTTATTGTACAGTGTATTTATTATTATTATTTGGGCCGTTAATTGCCGCATAAAATGTTGATAATTCTAAATTAGTATATTCCGAAAATTGGAACAAATGTATTATTTTGCAGTGCCTTATTTGTTTCAAGATTAGGTGACGCCGAGTCCAAAGAGCATCAAAATATTCCAAACTTTCATCTGATAGAAAATGAATTTGGAAGGCAAGAAATGATCCAGATTTTTCTACTTTAATACATCCTTTCGGTCTTTTCCTATCTATATATCTGTACTCACTGTCTTTGGAGAAGAGAGGAGGGGGTTGCTAAATCAGATACCACTCTCATCATCTGATTGCGGTTCAAAATTACGAGACCCTAGTGTTACTTTAGAACGATACGTTAATATAACTAAACTTTGATCAGAGGAGGTAACTCCTCTCCATAGTCTCCTGCAACATAAGTTGGTGACGAAGATATTTAACTTCTGATTCTCTCCTTATTGTCTTAATCCAGATAATACTTTTAATCCACAATTGATAACTCAATACTTCTCCAAAAAAACTAATAAATGACAAAATGGAAACTCTTAGAAATTAATTCCTATTATTAAACCATAAATTTTAAAAAAACTGTAGTCAGCGAAAAGTGTAAATTTCTTTTTTTTAAAGCTAAAAGTAAGAATATTTTTATTATTAAATTCTAGAATGGAGGTTATATTAAGATGTTATTGAAAGGCTAAATTATTATGAAAATATGTAAATATTTCCTTAGAAAATTAATCAATATCGAATAATATAGGCATTTTATTAATAAAATACGAATAAAGAAATTACTCTCTTATTAAGAAAAAATACAACCTTTTCAAATAAAATCAGAATCCATTTTTAATCTAAAGTCCATCCGTCTTCCATATTACTAAAAACACTTTTCCGTTGGCATTTCTTGATTCATTCTTGACTTCAATAAACATTTCTCCACGTTCTTTGAAAACTCTCTTAAGAAAAAAAAATCACAGTTATTCGCAAATGTTTTGCCGAAGAGATGATATTACGAGGGGGGATTGGTTGGATGTAATATCAACTCAATATGAAGAAAATCCAATATGAAGGAAATACTTAAAGCAAAAAGAGAGATCGAATTTTTATAGTAAGAAAATAATGTTCGTTCCTGTTCATTTAAATTGAATATGTTAAAATTTTTCAGTGAATAAAGAAAATTTCCTTATCTGGTCAAATTATATTCATTGTACATGAGCGATTTTTTTAAATAATTAAAATGAAAATACTTATTTGGTGAGATATTAAACAACCATGACAGAAAAGTGAATGGAATCAGACTGCATAATATTTTTAATGGAAAGAAATTATTCATCAAACCCATACTGCAAGCAACTCTCCATACTTTCCAGTTTAAATATATTTTTAACTTTCCCTTATTCTACACTGTTTACGTGAAATTATTTTTCATTTCATTACATACAACAAGAATTCCTTGGACATATTTTTTTAAACGTTGAGCTAATTTCTTTGCAAAGAGGTTTTTAACAGCCAATAAAGAAATTAAAAGAGAAGCAGAAATTTATTCATGATTTCGTTTGTGATCGATACGGAAAAAGTGAAATACCTGCTTTAATAGTTAAATTGCCAAACATTTTTGTAGTGCTCCAGAATACTAAATACTAAATACTAAATACTAAAGAAATACTAAATATGTCAAAACATCAAAAACGGAAAACAAATGTATTGTTTTGACGCAAATGACATGAAATTATATGAAAACATTTATTTTAAAAAATGAATGATTGAAATCTTAAAGGGTTTTGATCATTTTAAAAATTTAAAAAATAGAATGATCTATATTTACTTAGAATTAACGATCAACAATACATTTGCGTCAACAATACATTCGAGTTAACTACTAATCTGTACTTTTACATGCATATTAACACGATAATTCAAAAACGCAGCAACCTAGGTAAAGGAAATTCAATTTTACGTCTAAAGTGTAGATCGTACCAAATTTTAGAATAAAATATGTTCAGAAAATAGACAATGGCACTTGCCATTTGTCTATTTGCACTTTCTTAAGCATAGCTCAAAAACGCAATGACTTAAATCTATAGAATTTGATAAAAGATTTTCTAAAGACAATTATAGCTCTGTGTCAAATTTTGGTTTCAATCTTTTGAAAAAAACCGTGTCCAAAATACCTATTCGATATTTCTGGTACGTGTATTAATAGCATTCTAACAATTAATCGCCAAAAAAAGTAGTCAAAGATCCAACATTAATAGGCTTTTTCATAACTGTTATCCGCTAATGGTATACTGTTAATAATACACGAGTACATTTAGTGGAGATGTGAGGACGTTTCGAGCAGACGAGCAGAATCCAGGAGTATTTAATTTTATTTACATCCGAAAATGTAGGTATAAGCAAAGTAAATGCTTATATCAAAAGAAAAATGTAGTAAATGTTCCAAAAAATTCAAATTCGAGATTTTTAGTAAAAAGACACTTTTTTTTTACCTCCATGAGCACAAAAAAAATATTTTTGAAATTTTGTCAGTACGTGAACTCATAACTCAAAACCGAAAAAAGTAAAATAGATAACATTTGGTATCTGACATATGTATCCAAAATTTAGATTTCTATCAAATTTTGAAAGAAATCCTATACCGCAGTTTGGATTGTTGATCCATCCATGTTCAGGTGGACACGATCAAGCGTAACTTCAAAGCGCAAAAAGTTAGAAAGATGAAACTTAGCGTGTGTTTCTGCTTTCAGAAATCATTTCTAGCAAAATATGAACCAAATATGCCAAAATAGTAATCGTCTATAGGTTTGTATATTTGAGCACTTATCCTTAATTATCACTTGCAAGCCATTAATATATAACACAAAATTTACAAAAATATAAAAGACATTTGAAATATCGACAATGCAATTTTTCTTTATTAGGAAAAATAATATTGAAGAATTAAATTATAGAATAAATATAGTCGAATAGAAATCTAAAAATGCAATAGAAATAAACAAAAAAAAATCAGTTTAAAGAGAAAATTAAAAATCATACAATGTAAAAATAGTTAAGTTTAAGAACTTTCGCTGTAAAGCAAATATCAAAAAAGCACACAAAAAAGATTAAGAGAAAAAATGCAAATATGCATATGTATAGGATAATACAGAATAAAAATAATAGTTAATAAAAAAATATAAGAAAATTGCTGCACAAAAAACCCTCAGTGCCAGTTCTTATTTTGTCCTTTATATGGTATATAACAACTCTCAAGATTTATTGGGCTGTAATCACCTATTCTGCAGTGTTTATCCCTTGTATAATCCAAAGCATTTGTCCAATTACTTAATATTGCTTAATTCTGAACTACTATATACCGCTCATTGAATCACCCGTTTTCTTTTACATGAGCGGGTATATCCAAGATGCGGAGACAGAAAATCCAGAAAACATCAAAATATGACTTATTTAACAAAACTGTATATGACTTTTATTAACAACTCATTAGACAAGAAATGTCACTGATTAATTAGAGCTTGAGACTCTTACCTGTCTTTTTTTCTTCTCTGCACTCTTAGATGTTCCTCTCTGTTTTAGTAATTGTTGGAAAAAAAGTTGCATAATTCTGAATTACTACATACCAAACAATGTATCAATCGTCTTATTTTAATATTAGCGATTAGATACAATGTCTGGTATCAGTAAGTCCAGAGAACATAGAAGTAGGACTTTTATCTGATGGAGAAATAGGAGAGAAATGTCAGAGTATTTTCACTTGCACGATTTATTTTTCTGTATATTGTCGCGTAGATACTCTAGTATAGAACTCAATGACGCACACAGAAGAAGTAGAGCTAAATCAATTTATTAACTGAACTCAGAAATGAGAATACAGTAACTGACAAATCTTCTGCTTTTATACAAGCAGAGAAAGTTCCAGAATACTCTTCTGGAGACAGTAAGAAAAGTCCAGAACACTTGTCTGGTAAACTAAAGAAATGTCCAGTATCTTCTGGAACATGAAATAAAGGAAAACATAAAATCAAGGAATTAAGTATTTACATATACTATTAATCGCATTGTCTCGAGCAGGATTCGAATTCAGGTCTCTTGATCATGAAACCAGTGCCGTAACCATTCTGCCATGGAGATTCGACTGTCTTTCTTCAATGCGGCATTGCTCCCTCCTTAAAGAACAGCGTCTCGATGGTATGACATTTCATTGTATGGCTCTAGTTCTTGATCGAGTCACAGGGCCAGTATAAGTTGCCGTGTCTTCACGGGGAGTAGTCTCTTGAGAAATGTCTCTCTCCGGAACCTCCATAATTTTATAAGAATGTTGGTCGTCTTGTTCTTGTGGGTCATGGTATGGCTTCATGCGTTAAACGTGGACAACTTCCTTCGGTTTCCGCCTTCTAGAATTAGGATCGAAATCGGCTACTTCATAGGTGACCTCGGACAATCTCCTCAAAACTTGATAAGGGCCGAAGTACCTCTTGAGGAGCTTCTTGGAAAGCCCTTTTTTACGAACTGGAATAAAAATCCACACCAAATCCCCTGGTTCGTATGCCACCATCCGATGTTTGGAGTCATAATGCCGGCGATCTTTCTGCTGAGCCTCGAGAGTTCGTGCACGAGCTAATTGCCTCGATTCTTCTGCCTTATTCATCAGATGAGTAACGTAATCGTCTTCTTGGCTGAACTCGTTGGGGCAGAGAGGAAACATCGTATCCAACGGCGTTTCAGCTTCTCGCCCATGTAGTAGGTAGAAGGGCGTAAAACCTGTCGTGTCTTGCTTGCCAGTGTTGTAGGCGAATGTGACGAATGGCAATATCTGGTCCCAGATTTTCTGCTCGACATCAACATACATAGAAAGCATATCTGCTAGCGTTTTGTTGAATCGCTCTGTGAGGCCATTTGTTTGCGGATGATATGATGTAGTCATTCGATGAGTAATATTGCACAGTCTATTAATATCGGACACCAGCTTGGACTGGAATACTTGACCACGGTCTGTAATGATCACTCGTGGAGCTCCATGTTTCAGGATTATGTCCTCTAGTAGGAATTTGGCTATCTGTGTAGCTTCCGCGGTCGGTAAAGCTCTGGTGACTGCGTACTGTGTCAAATAATCGGTGCATACTACGATCCATTTGTTGCCATCGTCAGATTTTGGAAATCGTCTTAAAAGGTCGATTCCGATGCGATGGAAAGAAGCAGCAGCTGGTGGAAAAGGCACAAGACGACCTGGTGGCTTCTGAGGAATAGATTTTCTCCTTTGACATTCTCGGCAGTGCATCACATATCTTCGAACATTTCTGTACAAACCTGGCCAATGAAATCGCTTTCTTATTCTGTCATACGTCCTGGTGAATCCTAGATGTCCAGCGGTAGGGTCATCATGGAGAGATTCTAGAATACTGAGCCGTAAATGCTTCGGGATCACTGGTAGGAATTTCCTTCCGGACGGATCAAAATTCTTCTTGTAGAGGACTCCTTCGACTAATTCAAAGTTTCCTAGCCTATTTTTTTTGGTACTTTGTTGGTCTCTTATTATTTTTGCCAATACCGGGTCTTTCATCTGTTCTTCTGAGAGAGTAGTGAATAAAGTGCCCCCTATGGAATCCCCATACCATGAAGCATCGACTTTTAATGGGTTTCTGGACAGACTATCAGCATCTTTGTGTTTCCTTCCACTTTTGTACACCACTGATACGTCGTATTCTTGGAGTCGCAGCGCCCATCTAGCGAGTCTTCCAGAGGGATCTTTCAGTCCTGTCAGCCAACACAGGGAATGATGATAGGTGATGATCTTGAAAGCCTTTCCAAAGAGATATGGCCGAAACTTAGTTATAGCCCATATGGCCGCAAGGCATTCTCTTTCAGTTGTGGAATAGTTTCTCTCAGCCTTCGTCAGAGTCCGCGAGGCATAAGCTATTACTTTTTCCTTCCCATCTTGTATTTGAACCAATACTGCGCCGATTCCGTATCCACTCGCGTCGGTGTGAATTTCCGTTGGTGCAGTTTCGTCATAAAGGCCTAAGACAGGATCGGATGTAAGATCTTTCTTCAAGGTATTAAAAGCTTCCACTTGTTCAGGTCCCCAACAGAATTTTGTGTCCCCCTTCAGTAACAACTGTAGAGGTTCGGCTTTATGGCAAAAATCCTTGATAAATCGGCGATAGTAAGAGCAAAGTCCCAGAAAGCTTCTGATATTATGGATATTCCTAGACACGGGAAAGTCACTCACGGCCTTTATTTTTTCTGGGTCCGGTCGTACGCCATCAATGGATACTAGGTGTCCCAAGATCTTTATCTCTTGTGCTCCAAAGCGACATTTTTTTGGATTAAGGATAAGGCAGGTACACTGAATACACTGAAGGACGGTATTCAACCTCTGAAGATGTTCATCGAATGTTTCTGAGGACACCACAATGTCATCTAAGATACATTGTCCATTTTAAATGTCGCAGAAGATTATCCATCATCCTTTCAAAAGTTGCAGGAGCATTGCATAAGCCAAATGGCATCACTTTAAACTCGTATAGTCCCTCAGGTGTAATAAAAGCCGTTTTCTCACGATCGGCTTCATCGACTTCTATTTGCCAGTAACCGGAGTAGAGATCCATAGACGAAAAATATTTTGCTCCCTTCAGGCAATACAAGGTGTCGACAATACGTGGCAATGGATACAAGTCTTTCTTGGTAATTTTGTTGAGTCGGCGATAATCAATACAAAAACGCCAGCTTCCATCTTTTTTCCTGACCAAGACGACTGGAGATGACCATGGACTTTCTGATGGTTGAATGATGTTTTTCTCTAACATTTTGGTTACCTCCTCACTGATAATGCAGCGTTCGGATGGGGACATCCTGTAAGCTCTCTGACTAATAGGTAAGTGGTCGCCTGTGTTTATTCGGTGTTTAACATTGAGTTGGTTTCCGTTCTTGATCGAAAATTTCTGAAAACCTCTGGAGTAGATGAAACATTCTTTCTTTTTGTTCGATCCTCAAATCCGGAGCTATCATCGTGGTATAATCGATGACACCCAACTTTGCCTTTGAAGTGGTCGTGGAATAAGGCGCTCCCTCATCTATGGTATTTACGCAGTCTTCGTTTGAAAGTTCGGCATACCCTATGCACATGCCTTTAGGGATGATCTGAGTTTCTCCTTGTCCATTGACAACCCATATTTCGGCTTTTCCATTAAGGAGCGTAATTATAGTAAACGGAATAGCAACTCACTCGACGGCTGACGTCCGTAATATCTCCTATTAGCACGATATGCCTCAAAAATAACTTTGCGATCTCGGCAGTATCGAACTACATGACCAGGGCGGCCACAATGGAAACAGACGGGTCTTCGATCAGGGGTGTGCCAGACATCTGTCTTCCTCTGTGGTTGCTGTGCTACTGCTAAGGGCGTAGGTCATCTGGCAACGTCAGCATAGGAAGGTTGGCGTCTTGCTTTGACCTTTGTCCACTCTGGTGTTGTCTGTGACAAAGGAACCGAAGCATTTTCCACTTCCTCTCGAACTATGTCTTCAATGCCTTTGTCTTGGAGTCCGGGATCGACTACTGGAGATATGAGGCGCTGGACCTCCTCACGCACTATTTGACGTACTAGTGATACCAGATCCAGTTGTTGGTCAATTGCAGCCATTAGTACCACATTTGGGAGCCTTTCAAATTTCCTACCCCGGATCCTCCTTTGCTGCATCTCTTCGATCTTTCTACACCATTTAATAAAGTCCTCTGTAGTGGTTATTTCTTTCGTCAGTAGTTCCTGGTAAACATTTTCGTCGACTCCTTTCATCAAGTGAGACACTTTCTCTTCTTCTGACATACCTGGTTTGACTTGATGGCATAATCCCAACATGCTTTGAATGTATGACTGCGTGCTTTCACCAGATTTTTGAGCTCGATACTTTAGCTCATCTTCTGCCTTCTTTACATAGTACTGTGTTTCCCCAAATGCCTCTTTTAAAATTGATTCAAAAACATCCCAGGAAGTCAATTTATCTTCACTATTTTCGAACCATTGTCTCGCTGTGTCGTCTAGGAAGAAGAACACATTTGCGAGACAAGTCATGTAATCCCATCGGTTGAATTTTGACACTCTGTCGTATTCTTTAAGACATTTGTTTGGGTCCTGTCCCACGTCTCCTTTAAATACAGATGAATTTCTGCATTGTGACTGTGTTTGTGTCAGGATGACCGGTTTAGCCTCCTGTTCTACAGGCATTTTCTTTGTCTTTCTGGGTGGTGGGTTATAAGATCCAAATTCTGACTCAAGGCCTTTAAGTCGATTGCTTCTGCGTAAATCGGTTTCCCCGATGAATGGAATCGTACCCAGAATCCACCAAAGAATGTCATTTTATACAAGCAGAGAAAGTTCCAGAATACTCTTCTGGAGACAGTAAGAAAAGTCCAGAACACTTGTCTGGTAAACTAAAGAAATGTCTAGTATCTTCTGGAACATGAAATAAAGGAAAACATAAAGTAAAGGAATTAAGTATTTACATATATTATTAATTACATTACCTCTAGCGGGATTCGAACCCAGGTCTCTTGATCATGAGACCAGTGCCATGACCATTCGGCAATGGAGATTCGACTGTCTTCCTTCAATGCGGCAATATTCCTCCCTGTACTACAGCAGCTCTTGAATCATTTTAATGATTGTGGGGACAAACTATGAAGACCTATGAAGATTAATTTACTTATATTAACATCCGGTTTTGAAGAAGCATAAGGGTTATTTTAGGATAAATCTCATACTTTCGAACTATGACGATGCCCAGAATGATACTGAATCGATACCTCCTATCAAAGCTTACTTTCGGTAAGGACGAGGAAGGTTTGTCTGCCCCCGTCAACTTCAGCAAGCATTAAGCTCAGATACAAGGCATATTCTTGGAAAGTATATTGGTATCACTTTCGGAAAGTTCTAGCCTCAAAACTATAACTTTATCGGAACCGGGAACACATTATTAAAATAGTTCCTTGCACAAACGGAAAGAAAGTTTTAGTCAATTATAAATACATGTCCATAATTGATTCCATACCGCTAAATTTCATTAACTATTTATTTCTGTAATTTTTGTATTTTCATAATTTAATTTCCAAAAAATGTCTTCATAGAAGTATTAAACAAGAAATAACATATTTTCTTCAAATTTCTTTTAACATTTTAGATGAATGAGGCTACGTATTTAGTCCGGAATATAGCTAACTTTAAACATGAAGGAAGAAAAGAGTGTGACAGGCAAGTTAAACAGATGCTCTTGCATATAGTCACTAAATTTTTTTCTGAATCGTCTTTTATTTTTTCAAATTATGAATCACTCTTTGTGATTATTTTCCTCAATTATTTCGCAATAATTCAATTCGATTTCTTTTCTGGCACAGATTCAAAATACCGTCCAACATCCGTGACTAAAAATTGTTCTCTGCTCCAAAGATTTCAGGGTTTTTTTTATTACTATTATTTCATTGCACTTTTCCAAATTCTAGAAATACATAATCGGCATATTTTATTTGTTTGTTTTTATTTTTGAAATCCTACAAAAATAAATAAAACTCAAATGAAGAATTGAGATTAATTATTTGCTATTCGCCTGGATCAGTTTTTGTTGTAGACCATTTTTTTCAATGAACTATAACTATGACAAATGAAATTAATTCCATCTGAGGTTCGGGTTTTAGCAGTTTCATTAAATTATTAGGCGTCTGAGAGGAGAAATCCGAGAATAACAAATTCTAGCTGCCGAGATTATGAGGCTGAGGTCGTTTTAAATATACTAGATGCCAATATGTATGATTGTATACATGATAAATATAAACACATACACACACAACAGCGTTGAAGATACAGATACAGTCAAATAAGCATCAATAAAAAATTTTTAATAAAATTAAACATCGATTTTGATCACATTAAATTCATTGTAATGCAGCCAGTTACTGTTCGAATGGCTCAACGGTTATAACGGTCATTGCTATTTTGAATTTAAATGTCTGAATGAAATAAACGTTTTCCTCAAAATTATGGAAAGAAACAATAAATGAAAAAAAAATTATATATCCCTACTATGAAGACAATGTAAATCGAAAATTTTCTGAAACAAGGATGAAATATTTCAATGATATTTAGTACCATTTTAATTAATCTACAAAATTTTAAAAAATTTACCATACCAATCTCTGGAAAGCAAGCCAATTGAAGAAGTTTTTTTCTCGCAGATGTCGATGGAAAAAGTGTCGAAATTAACAGCAAAGACAAATGAACTAAGAAACGTGATACACATATTCTTTCACTGACTGAAAAAGACGGATGAATATATAGTGTTAATGTAGATGTTGTACGTATATAAATATGCAATACTTCGCCTTTTTGTTTTTTATAGAGCAATTATTTCTTTAATAATTGTTCATTATTTGTTTGATTTCTTTCGCCTTTTCACCTTAATTACTTCTATAATTTTGAACAAATATTACAGAAATACGGAAATAAAGCTCTCTTATTGAGCACAAAAGACAATTGTTTTCATATTTGTTTTTAATTTTCATCGAAATACAATCCATTCATTTGAGGAATATTCCAGAGAAATTACCCATTCATTAGGGGAAAACACGCTATTAGCAACTGAAAATTTCTCGACTGTTCAGAGCTGAAATGCAATTAGTAGAATTCAAAACTCTCGCTATTTTCAGCACTGTTTGAGTTTGTAACGCATGACTGAACACAAAATTTTGAAACTGCTGTGAAATAATGATAATTGTTTATTGACAGAAGTAAAAATTGATTGTTTCGGAAATTCTTATAAAACTCGCCCATTGTCTTAATCTAGCAAATACTTTAAAAAAATCAATATTTTTATAAACAAATATGACAGAATGAACCTTAGGGAGCGATTCTTAATAATTTATTCGATAAAAAAAATTTGAATGAACTAATAGTGTAAATTTTGTATTTCTAAAAAATGAAACAAATTTTTAAATTTGTTTAGTTTTTGTTAATTAATCTAATAAATTAATATTTTTTTGTAAAAATTAAGGTGAGAATTTTCTTAATTATTTGATTATTTAATTAAGGATATATTAAAATTCAACTCATTTATTCTTTAATGATCAATACTAAATAATGTTTAATTCAATTTTTTTAACTGTAGAGCTAAGAATATATTTAAAGGCAACCAAGCATTATTGTTAAAATAATAAAAAAAGTATTGAAAACTACAAATATTTCTAGAAAAATTAATGAATACCAAATAATATAAACATTATATTAATAAAATGCAAATAAAGAAATATCTGTCCTTTTTATCAAAAGCCGCTTAAAACTGACAAGCCATAATAATAAATAACTAAAAATACTTTCAGATCCTCATCTGTTTTAATATCAAAATACAAAACAAATTACAGTTATTAGCAATATATTTGAGAAAAAACTACCAACAATTTATGAAAAAATGCGGAATAAATTTTTAATCTATTGCCCATCCGCCTTTTATATTACTATAAAATCTTTTGCTTTGGTATTTCAGGCTTCATTCTTGGCTTCAATAAGCAGAATATTCTTCAACGAAAATAAAAATTCGCAGTTATTAGCAAATGTTTTGTCGAGGAGATGATATTACGAAGATGAATTAGCTAGGTTTAATATCAAGCTCAATATGATGGAAATTCAATATGAAGGATATACTTAACATAAGAAGGATTGGACTTTCATAATTAAAAAAAACATCATTTTATACTCGTTTCTGTTTAAACTGAGCATATTTTAGTTTTTCTTTAAATGAACAATAGTTTTTTTTCTAAAAAAATTATATTTTTGAGACAAGAGAGGGTTTTTTATAATGCTTTAAATCGAGATTATTTTTCTGGCTTGATATTACCAAAACTTGACAGGAAAATGAATGAATAAAAAAATTTCATGAATTTTATTCAGCAGACTCTTGATATTCCAATGCTGCATCAATCAGTCCTTTCTATACTTCGGCATTTTTAAAAAGACCATTTATGAGTATTAAAAGTAAAAAAAGTCATTGCATGTGGATTGCTTTTATTTTGGTGGGGATACATATGAAGGTATGTTTTATATTAATTATTTAATACAGTATAATTTTTTGTTTAATTTGGCAAAGTTCTGAAATATTTTACACAATAAAATAAGTATTTCTATTTAAATGCGTAAATTTCAATGAATTTTCTAATCTGGAGAATTCTTTTATCCCACAATCCTTTAATCTGATCGGAATGCATGCTACATATTAAAATATATGAGATACCCAAAACATTACTTAATACCAAAATAATATGAAAAGCATAATATAAAAATTAAAATGCATTATAAATATGATTCAAATTTCCTTTTACTAAGCGAGCATTTTCGTCTGCGACTTAATCAACCTCTACCCATTAAAATTTAATATAACAGTAACATTTTGGATGCAGTTTCCCATGTTTTCCAATTAAATTCTCTTTTTCGCACTATCTTTTTACTTTATTCTGCGTCCTTGATGTTATCTTTTCTATCTTGTCAGACAGTAAAAATCAACTGAACCGGTTTAAAAGAATTAAAAATTACAGATTGATATTCATATTTCCCTGAGATCCCACATACAACTATAACAAATCGAAAATAAGTATATAAATAGATATGCCAAAATTAAAGATTGCAAAGGGGAAAAACTCGATTTACATATTTAATTAGACGGGAAAAAATAACAAATAATAAAAAATTACAAAGACGGATGGATGAATTAAAAAATTCGTCAGAACAAAATACCTAAATATCGGGTCTAAAAATGCTTCTAAATTGTAAATTTTCAAGCTAGATATAACGTGTATTTGTTTTATATGTGTTAATATATTTCAAAAATCGTTAAAAAATAAGACATCAGTATTAGCAAACTAAATGATACTATACATTAGCACTCTGCTGAAATACAAAATATGAAAATCAACACGACGTTATTATAATATTGGAAATTTGCAATTATAGTACGTTGTACCAATTTCTTTCTTTGTCGTTTTCATGGTGTATAACTGCAATGAAAATTCATCCGACAGTATTCATTTATTTTCCAATGCTTGTACTTCGCATCGTTGAAAGTATTTTTCGAATGTGTAGAAAAATAGAATGTTATTTAATTCTGAACTGCTGCACACCACACATTATGTCTCCCAACCTATTTTATATTGGTTCAATGAAATGCATGAGGATGCGATACTTCTAGTAATAAACAGAAAAACAAGTGACTTACAAGTATTTATGACAATGACTTGTAAGCTAAAGACTAAAAAGTAGAAAAATATTAAAATAATAATTCATTATCATTCTGAAAGATATTATGTTCATAAAATCAGACATAAGGGTCTTCTACGTAGAGTGACAATAATCCGACAACTATAAATGGTGTTTAATATATGACTTTATCCAAAACTCGTTAGGTACAGAATAAAAAATGATAAACCCTGGTATTACACTTTATACTTTTGTTAATATACGTCATAATACTCAGACTAAAAACTTCGTCAAGGCCCTATTATAAAAAGATACATCATTCATAGCATAATACAGATATGAGAATACATAGATGGGGTCTATTAACGGTATTTTTTCATTTTAAATGGGCACAAATTATTTATTTCAAAAGCAGATATTTGCGAAAATAAAATTTGAAGAAATATAGGATATTAAATTACAAATAATCTAAAAAAAACTGAAAAATTTATTAAGAAAATCTTTACTTCTTAATTTCAACAATCATATGATTGAAAAATACGAATAAAGAACATAAAAATTGAATAAGGCAAAGGAAGAAGCTCTATTAAATTTTTGTAAGAGAAAAATCTTTGTCACATTTAAATTCAGCATTTGTTATTTTATCTTTTATTTAAACATTTGCATTTCTGTTTGGAAAAGCATATGTATAACGCAAAATGTTTGATTTCTCCTTCTCTCGTAAACGGCTCCCTCAACCCCGCCCCAAATCTCCAATTTTTCATTTTTATAGAAAAGTTCATATTACACACTTTTATTTAATTTTATTTGTTCCTTGTTTATAAAAATGGGATTTATTCTGTAATGGAATTTTCACTCACTTCTTGAAGTAGTAGAACTTAGAAATTTCGTATTCCCTATTGTAATATATTATTTTCACACTTTTAAAATTTATTTAGTAGTTACTCGACGAACTTAAATGGGATTTTTTTGTACAAGTGGCATATTCTGGTTGAATTTGGTGAAAAAAAACTTGATTTTAGAATTTCAAAATTTTTATAAACTAATTATAAATTATATATTGAAACAAAGAAAATAATTATTTTTCCGAGAGTCACCAAATTGTATCACAAAATGCTTTTTCAATTTCTAGAAACCTCACTAACATTGCGGGACTTGAAAAGATCAAAATACATTAAATTTTTGAACTAATAATGTTTCTAATTTCAAGAATGTACTAATTATGAACAATTCATAAATTTTTCAGGTCGCAAAAAAATGAAATTGAGTGCATAAGATTTAAAGATTGAATTTTTCATCTTGATGTATCTAAAACTTGCTGATATATTTATTCTTTTTATTAATTTAGGATTTCTAAGAATCATTATTTTGAAATAAACTACAAGTTTTAAATCAAATTCATTCAAGGAAATAACAAATTCATCTAATAAATCAAATAAATAATGGAACCATCTAAATAAATCAAATAAGTTTCTGAAAATATATTTTTGCATTACATTTATCAGTGAATTGCGTCTCTGCCTTTAATTGCTGAAACATATTTTTAATATTTACCTAAATTAATCCTTTTTAAAGAAGAAAATAAAACGGAAACCTAACTTCTAGATAATTTAAGATTTAAAAAAATCACCAAAAATGCCATTAAATATTATTTTTAAACCATTATATAAAAGAGTTTTAACATAAATTAGAAAATATGCTTTATGATTACGTTTGAAATTCCATACATAACAAAACAGTTTAATCAAGAGGTAACATTAATTTTTATTACTTTCAATGGATTTATAAAGAGGTAAAAAAATTCCTGTTAAAACTAAAAAGGGGATGTTAGGGATTTACTGATCGATAAAAATTATTTTTCCATTCACGCGATTTGTCATCCTTAATATGAACCTGTTCTGTATTATTATATTTATTCTGTCAATAAGTGTTTGAGATATTTCGATATTTTAAATACACAGTAACTTACTGATACGTTTCTAAGCTTGTAATTAAGTTTTTATACATTCTTGAAAATAAATAAAACTGCTTTTCTGAACTGAATACAATACATTTTAATGATACACAAAGAAACTGAAAGAAAATATGCAGTGACCTGATTTATATCGAAAAGTTCGATTAATACATCTAATAAATAAAAATAACTTTGAAAAATGTACTTATATGTATATACTAATTAATATACTAAAAATGAATTTTTATGTATTTGAAAAAATGAATTTTTATGTATTTG
>JAPMOR010072675.1:871008-887382 GCA_026543865.1 Argiope aurantia
CTAGATTGTAAAGCTCGAATTATGCACTTTAACATATCTCAAACTACCACAATTTCTTTTCAGGAATGAAAAAGTATGAAATCCTCTAAAAGATTATTTGGGTTTGAAGGATAATACTTTATTTTGTATTTTAAAATACTACTTGATAACGTTAATAGTTTCATATTTTATTTTGACGTACTTTAGCAAATTGTGGTTCTTAAACCAGTAAACAGCAAGCAACAAAAACTTTAAACATTTCATCAGTATTATACATTATAAAAAGTATATACTATATACCAATCTCAAAGAGTCTCCAATAAAGTTTTATTTTAGTAAATGTAATGAAGTGAAAAAGAGTGTTAAAACATTTTATGCCATTACAAGAATCATCAAACTCCAGAGACCAAACTATGCATTTCATAATTGAAATAAACATTACTCTCGTATCAAAACCTGATCATATAAGAATAAATTGATTTTAATAAGATTAAACTGATTGGATGCCGAAGAAATAAACTTTGGGAAAGAAAAACTTCACAAAACAAATTTGATAATACAACTTAATGCCAACCTACGTATAAGCGTACAAATATTCAAATACTATATGAAAAAGAATTTACGGATTTTAAGGAAAGTTTTAATGTGGCAAACAAAATTGAAATATCAAACCTAGCTCATGAATTTAATGAGTTAGGTTTGATATTTCAATTCATTATTTATTATGTACTTTGCAGGCTTTTTAATAAATTTTTAGAAATATGACAATCGGGTTTCGTGAAATCTTTTCCTCAGATGTCCTTAATTAGGTATGAAGAATCGGCAATTTTTGGATGTCATTTTAATTTCATCATTGACTAAACCCCCACTTAATTGCTATCATTAACAGCTTATTATTTTCACCAATTATTATCGCGACTATCATAATTGATAGTCTTCTCGAATTTCACTGAAAGCTTAGAAGAATGTCTTTCACTTAGAATCTTTTAAAACCTTAAGAATCATGTAATTTCTTAATTTTGGGACCCGCAATTAGTTTTGTGACTGACACTTAAATTATTCCAAAGCATGTGGAGAAAATCAAATTACTAATTATGTTACTGAACTATATATAGTTCCGTTAAAAAATCTCATTAAATTATACATATTGCGCGATAACAATTGCATTTAGAAAAGTTCAGAATCCTTGAATTAATATCTAAATATTTCTGTAAGATATTAGAAATTAGGTCTAAAAAATTAATTAGATTTAAATTATTAGTTAATCGACGACAAATTTCTCACTTATTTGTTAACAAATTTTATATATTTTGTGCTTATAAAAAAAATCTTGGAATTTAGTTTCTTCCAACCAGTGAATTGAATTAATGAACCTCCAATTAATTTCTATAACAAGGACTTAACTGAGTTTTCGTGTTTGGATAATAATTAATTCAATTTACTGTTTGTAAAGGGACAATTCTTGTGCTACTTTGTTTCCAATGATGAACTGTGAGATTGACGAAATAAATGAGTATCCAAATAAATAGAGAATTCCTTTTATTTAGAGGATAAGAATCTGCATGAATCTGTGTAAAGCATATAAAATATTTTATAAGTACGTTAACAAGCAAAATCAGTAAATAATAACAAGCTAAAGCAGATTTTTAAATATCGTATGAAAACGTTCTGCAGATTTAATTGATTCAATTTCAAAACGTTTGTTTAATTTTACTTTAAATTTATTTTTCTTAAGATATCATCAGACCACGGCAGATCACAAATAATTTCTAGGAATAAATTTTTTGTACAATTCTTAAATGTATCCAGTGAATAATGTACTGTGGAGCAGCTAATGCTTTTGTTTATCTCACTAGGTTAATAACCTCTATTGAAGCTATACAAAGATTATAGAAGAAATTTCTTGTAATTTTCATTTGCCATTAGATGTGGTATCCGAAGCACTGATTTCACACATCAAATTTCAGCACCTGATCATTGTGAGGCTATATGATTTCCGAAGATTAATTAACGTGCACTGGAGTCGTAAACACGATAGGTTTTGTGTCAACGTCCTTATGATTTTTTTTAAATATCCTTTAAAAACTATTCTGACTGTAGACCCTTCAAAATCTATAAGACTGCAAGGCAGTCCTGAGCATATCTGATCACCTATAATTATCATAATCAGCAGTATTTAAAAATTGAGTAAGGCATTAAAAAAACGCTATTTTTTCTAATGCAATGTAAAAGCTCATTTTAATGAAAAATTCCTATTTATGGAATACTTATATTATTTTAAGGGTTACATTGTTATGTAATTTATCAACACATAGGATTTGCTTTTCTTAGGACTACATTTTCTTAGATCATTAGATATTTTCCATATGATAGATCATTAGACATTTCCATAGTTTTTGATGTCTTTCAAGATTGGCACAAAAAATGCTTTAAATATATAATTTTTAAAAAAGCAAAAAAGGCTTCAAATAATACTTCAAACAACCCGACAATTGAAATATATTAAAATCAAAATTACATCCACTTATTATTAACAATAACTGGAGCTTTAAATGTTTTGTCAAATATTCAAAATATTAAGACGGCATTCACTGCCCGAAAGAGCTGCAATAAAATAAAATAATAAGATCTAGTTATCTTTTAAAAATTTCAATAACATGTTGCGTAATTTCAACCGTCGGATCTTTGGATTATCCATTCACCATAATGAATTTAATATCAATATCAAAAGATTCACTAAAAATTAAAAATACTAAACAAATATTGAAAATCCACCGACACAGACACATTTCCTAAACTTCAAAAAGTTAAATTATTTTGGTTACTTTGACTTACTAGTATTTAGTAAATATAAACAGACTTCTCAGTTTTCAACACATAAAGCATTTTGTATCTATATAAGTTTTACGTGAAATGATTTATCAATGAATCATTCATTTTAATTTATAATATTTTCTTTTGGGAAAAGATATTTCAGGTATTTTATACTTACTTTCGTTAAAAAGCATGCTTGACGCTTTTATATTCTGTTAAAAACTATTATCTTAACACGCAACACTACGTTCATTTATCCAAATAAAAATCTAATAACCGAGCTAAACTTGACACTCATGACTATTAATGATGATGAGTGCAATGATTATAAATGTAAAGTGTTGTTTATTAGGCAATTAAGTGATTTATCAGAGAGCTAAAATAGCATCTCATCTTTTTCAACGGGAAGTAAAATAAAGGTCGGTTGACAGATGAGGGTTAAATCTGTGCAAAATAATTTTCGTGGGTAACAAGAGCTTCATTTTTTGAAAATTTTATCGTTCAATAGCATGTTGCTACTATCTTGGAAAAAAATAAAGGGCGTTTTTAATTAATTCAGTTGAAGAAAGAGATGAAAAATATTAAGGTAACAGTCATTCTATAAAAAAATCACGAAGGTTTTTTTAACATTTGAAACTGAAAAATAGACGATAGTGTAAAAAGAATCAAGTAAATGAGTTTCCAGCTTAATTTTTTTTTCCTGTTGAAAACTATTGAAAGTGGCTCAGACGTTTGATACAGGTTGACTCATAAAATGCGACTAAGTTGCAGATTAACTCGATAATACGGTTCTTTGGTTAATTAAAGATGTTTCCCGAATGGCAGTAACGGAAAATGCTGTATATAAGAGAGGTTCGGCTCCAAAGACTTAAAAATAAGAATGCAATTTGCGTCAAACTCATGGCATATTAGATATGTCAAATAATATTTTCTTTTTTATTATGACTAGTGAGCATTAACTGAGAATAATCTCTAAAATTTGCGCTTTATTCAATAGAAGGCTCCACATATACGAAATTACAAAAGTTTGAGATTTCCTTGTAATTTTTTGATTAAAATGCTTGACATCGTTTTTGTTTGTGCTATCGTTCCTATAATTGTACTGAGATAATCTACCGCCCTCTGATTAATTTAGATTTTTCATTATACTTATTTTATTAAAATGTTTAATTTCTTCATTTGATTTCGGAGATTTCTCTGATTTTAGATTGTGTTGGAATGAAGCTGTGGAGATGGAGGGTGATTTTCCCAATTCTTTCATAGTATTGTTTCAGTAAAATCGTGTCACAATTATGATGCTTATCTCTCATTAATATTTTTCTTAGTGACTTTATCTGTTTGAAGTGCAGAACTCTAGATTTAATTATTTTCTCTAAATGGAGATGTAAAAGCGAAATGAAATCAATTCAAAAAATTGTGAAAGCAGACTTCTATAAAACAGTCCCAATCTCTCTCTATATAAAAAATTGACTTCCATGGCACAGACGCTCTCCTTTTATTTATCTTCAGATGGAAAAAGTCAAATATTAACAAACCAGTATATGTGTTTCATTGACCATTTCTACATCTACTTTTAATTCAACATTTCGCTTAGCTAATTAAAGGAGCTGCTAAATATTGTTAGAAATGTCCTGGAAAAGTCTCATCATATCGTTAAAAATTCCATTCATTTTAAGAAAAGAAAATACAAAAGAAACTTAGACGACAGAAATAGGAGTCAAGTAGAAAACTATATGGAGTGCGAAAAGAGGCTTAACCTTCTCCAAATGGGTAACCGGTATGACTTGTCAATAGAAATTGATTTTCGTGTCTTCTAATTGTATTATCTCATAAAAATAATTTTTACAACAGTTTAAAATGCAAAAAAATATTTTTTTTCAATGATATCAATTTTACTTCCATAAATTTTTCCTTTATTTTAAATAATTTTTTAAAATTTGATTTGATGCACAATCTGCAATAATATTTTCAATGTTATTATTTTTCTATTAATTTCATTCAAAACACTTAAACGCATGCTTTTGATTTAAAATAACAAAATTGCTTTCTTTGGACATAAACTCGAAATTTTTACTTCTGCTTTTATTTGTAGTATATGCCCTTTTCATTTGCAGTAGACTCATTCAATTCATGTCCTTCAGTCTCTTTAAAAAACAAGATAACATTTTTAAAAATTGCATTCTATGTTAATCGTTTAACAGCCTAAAAAGCCAATCCCTAAGCTGGTTGTCAAATGCGGCTAATATTAATGAGTTTTGTAAAACAAATATGTTTTTTCTGTCAAAAGACAAATTGTCCATCTTTTTTCCAGATATGATTATTTTACATGCTTTTATTTAACTAGATGCTTAACGCTTTTATTTAACTTATATACTAGAGTTCTGAAATTTTATGCATAGATGATAATTTGTATTTTAAAGATATGACCGCATTTCAAAGGTTTAAAAATTTAATCATCAGTTAATCGAAGAATTTAATAAAATTTTGGTACCAATCTGGTTGTAAAATAGAGAATAAATGTATTTTATTATAAATTTTTTATTAAAAATAAAGAGAACGAACTAAAATCGTGAGTGGTAGGAAACAATATCATTCGAAAACTAAGCCAGAATAAATATCATAAGAAATAGTATTTCAATGTACTAATTTAAAAAAATTATATAAATACAACTAAAGCTCTGTGTCACGGTTTTTTACAATTTTGTGTCGATTCCACATTATTGATAGGAAACACTCTCATATACGTTTTAGTAAACTAATAAAAGTAGAGTGTTTTTAAAACTATTTAATTATTGATTTATTTCAAGACTATTATTCTGAATAGAAATAGTAAAGCATTTAATACATACTAACCACGCATCACTATGAATTCCATTGCTATATTAAATTTCATATATTTTTCCTCGTAGACTTTGAACTTTCGAATAAAATGACATATTAATTAGCGTTCCAAAATAAAAGTAAAATAAAAGGGATAATTTAAATCAGACAAAACTGATATTTAAATCCATCTGTTTTAAAATGCATTTAAATTGCCCTCTTAGAAAGAACTGAGAATAATCAAAGCTGACAGCATAAAGGCCTTTATATTCCATTTCTATCGGATAACTTTTTAAAGTCTTGGCAGATTCCTTCCTGTATGCTGCATTCTTCAACTTTTTACTTGAAGTTAATTTTCAAAGGACGTCAGACCTGTGTCTAAATTACTAGTTCAGAGTGTGACCTTCCATTATTAAAGATAAGCTGTTTTTATAAAGTTAATTATTAGAATCTATCCTTAAAAAGCCACCCTTTCAAATTTTTCGGTGATTTAAAGAATAAGGAGAGAAAAAATTCTTAAAACCTTAAGTAACCAATATTTTTTTGTTCTAAAAAGGAACAATGCAACGGCGTTTTATGCGGAAAGAAGTTAAAAAAATCAATTTACGGGAAGGGGATATTTGTTTTTAAATTATGAAGAAAGGGCTTTTTCATTGACTTATTGATTTTAAAAATTAGCTTTTTTTAAGAATTTAACCTAAGGATACTTGAGATAGTGTTGAAAATGTGAAGTCATTTATAAAACTATTATGCTTTCAACAATAGAAAACATGAATACTTATTAGCGAAAATTATTTGAAAATAATTTAGATGATCAGTCTTAAATTACATGAATCGTTAAATTGAGTTAGCAGGATTTATTCTTTTATAGAAAAAAACTAATAATAAAAATTAATTTCATTTAAAATGAAATCCGCACTTTCAACACACTGAAAATACCGTAAATGTTAACAGCTTGTTAAAAATGTGTATTGACTGTTCAAGTCAATGATCTTTAAAAACTTTTCCCCCTCTAAAAAATATTTTCCTTATTTTTTTTATTTTATATATATATATATATATATATATATATATATATATATATATCAAAAGGCATTTAACTCTTTCAGACATCACTAACTTGACATCCGCTAATCATTCTCTAGAAATGTGATGAATTATAAACTACAAGTTGAGAAGCATCTTTATTTAAATATTAAAAGGATTCCAAAGAGTGACTACGAACATAGTCTAATCAAGAAAATCTGGGCCGGCTTGGACCTTTCACCAAAAAACAATTCATCCATTTACTTCTATTATTAAATTTTGATTTGTTTTAAAAGATTTTTTATCTGTTTTTCTTTATATATTAACTGTACTCTTTATTAATGTAAGCTACATGAAAGGCCATTTATACTTAATTAATTATGCTCTGGCACAAGTAATCTATCATCAAATACACGGCAATATAAAATTAAAATCTTGTAAAGAACCAACAAGGTAAAGAACTAACTGTGGCATTCAGATGAAGAATTTTAATTCTAATTTTAACAACTTTCATATAACACTTAAATGTATACCATTCAGTAAGTCAAATGAAAAACTGCAGGAGAAGCGCCACATTTTGACCTCTTTTGATTGCTTGTGAAAAATTGTTTAATGACAAATTATTAAACTATTTCATGATGAATTTTTAAAATTTTTAAAATTATTTCCTATTCGCTGCTGAATTTTATTTATAAACCAAAGATGAGAGAGCGCTTAAGACTTCATTAATCATGTGCTTAAAGATCAATGAATCTTTAATTTAATGCAATTACACATTAAAATATTATAATCAATTGAATGGGATGATAAAGTACTAATTATATGTTTTCGTAAAGAACCAACAGTTTCATGTTTATAAAAATGGAATTTATAATCGATTTTTTCTCTCGCTCCATAATGTGCTTGAATTATGAAATGTTGCATTGTTGTGTAATTTTCATGAAAATGCTCTATTTAATATTTTTAGAAATTAATAATCAATTAATTGATCAATTCAGATCAAATTTTCATTCCTTGCAAGTATGACACCTGATAATGAATATGGGAATAAATTAGTAAAAAATTCTTTGATATTTATCATAAAATAAGAAAACTAAGCCGCAATGAACAATAAGCAAAAAATTCGTAAAAAAAATTATTTCGAGATTCTTATTGTTTTAAAAGTGCTACCTCTGTAACAAGAAAAATCAGTATGATTCCATTACCAGTAAACTATATATGTTGCACATATATTCAAATGTATTTTTTTAATGTTTTGAAACAAAAATAATACGTTAACTCTTTTTTTAGCTTGATCTCTTTTAGCTGTATACCAATAGTTGTATTCTAACAATATATTATGAATTATGATACCAATATTCTTAAAGCATTTCGAATAAGCTTTTGATGAGTTAGTCCACTCATTTTTGAAAAACAGTTACACTTTTTAGAATATTAATAAAAGTGCGTTTTGGATTTTTTTTTAATTTTAATTTACCTTTATATTAACAATGTCTTTAAAATTATTATAAAAATATTAAATTGTTTCCTACTTATTAAATTTTTATATGTTATCTAACCTTTATATGTTAAGCCTATATCGGGATATTAATTGAATTTTAATCTACAAGTAAAAATAACCCAGCTGGGACCGCATAATGACTCCAAATTTCACAGCGAACAAGCTATGACATTTTGAGTTAGTCCGAAGTGGTGCAGTGAAGATCCATTTTTAGACACTCCTTATTAGCTACCGCCATCATCTTTCTCTCTCCACAGCTTATCCCCTATCTGTTGACAACAGATCTAACGATCATTAGGTTGCATGTCAAGCTTTATCTTGAACAGACAATGCAATTCTAGTATAAAGAATGACGATAACTCTGCTTCATTAGGCTATCACTTACTCGGTTCTTCTTAATAAATAATAGAAGCGGTCGAGTTCCGATAACGCATCGTGGGGACAGTGATTAAGAAGCTCTTTGAAGTTTCCGGATGAGATATTTTGCTTTCATCCTAATAATGATGGGAATAAAATAAGAACTCAAGGTAGATGTGATTGTGGGAGTTATTAGTCGGTTTCAGAAACTTTGTTTCGTATGTAAATAAGGAGATTAGCTTAATTGCCTCGGCATGAAATGATGACTGAGGAGAGTTTATTTCATGAGTCGTCCTGCATAGAATGAATTTGTTTTTGCTTGATAGTACGGAAAATGTCTGCATTCCATGACGAGTGTGGAATATTGCATAGCAATATATGAGCGGAAATTAACTGGAATTTCACAAAAAAAATCCTGATAAATTGTAAACGATTTATTAGCTTCATCCTGTTTTTGTAGAACATGTATAAACCATGAGATATTAAATTATTAGTGTTGATTAAATATTATTGAATTATTACTATTTAATTTAAATACTTTATTTTAGTCAATTGAATTATAATATATACCCTTAATTAGTGCTCATATTCTGGCGATGATTGTAAGCCATTCAATGGATAAATAATACCTCTCTCCCCGGCTACCTTCAGGGTCCTACACCCTTTCTGGTAGGCGGATCATCGTGGGGTAGACCAAAACCAAACCTTGAATTAAACGTAAATTCAAATAGATTTCTGACTAGGGGGGGTTATTAGGATTTCCTTTTCAATCTTATGTACCTATAAGGTATCAATGCTTTAAAACATTTAGAAATAAAGATATGAACCCAACATTTTGTTTATGGGACTTTTAAAATTAAAATGCTTTATTTCAAAACGGGAACGTTAATATGATTAACTCCATTGAGATAAAACATATCAATTCGTATAAAACATTTTATTAACAAATAATTACTCGCTTGAAAAATTATACCGTTTTATTGTGAACAGTTTTTATAGTATTATTTTCTGCATTTGCATTTTACGAAAATTACACTTAATTGCTCTATTCCAACTGAAATTACAACGAAAACCGATGTCTTTAGCATTGCTCGTATTTAATTATTCTAATTTTCAAAAAGAAGCATGAAAAAAATATTTAATTTAAAGGAATATTTTTATTTAATTGCGCGAAATCAGTTGAACGACCAATTAGAGAAAATTCGAGCTCTGCCGCAAGGGAAATATACTTGAAATTTTTCAGATGATTCTTTGTTCAGTAGCGTTTGATTTTTAAATTCAAGATCGTATTAAATTTAGTCTTTCTTTTCGAATAGATTTATTTTATGATAATTAATTACTAAAAGCAATTAACAAAAGACGAAAGGATTTTCAAATATTTTATAGGTAAAACTCATTATTTTTAAAATAAATGTCTTAAGGCCATAGTTTTATTTTTCATAAAACTTATCCTCGTATATATATATGGCATAATACCGTTACAAAAGATAAAATACTGAAAAATCAAATGCAAGCTGGCCGACCATTTTACAAAAATATGCATTTATCAAAGAGGTTTTTTCTCCCTTGGCCTGATTCTTTGTTTGAAAGGGGAAAAAGGGATTATTTATGGTGAAATTAAGATAGCTCTAAACTGGGAGTATAGAGGAAGAAATAAATTTGCATTATCAACTTTAAATATCAAAAACAGCTGATACTAAGTATATACATATTTTTATGGACATGAGCCTTACCTATCACATATTTAACATTCTATATATATATATATATATATATTGATTAAGTTATTATTAAAAATAACTTAATTAAAATATTTAAATTAATAATTTTTTAAATTTAATTTTTGATCCAGATTATTACCCATTTTATTGCATTCATACTATATTTATTTTCCTTTAAAGTTACAAATAATTACAATATTAAATTATTTGGAATTTAACCAAATTACTTACTAAACAAAGTTACATGTTATAAATTAAACTTCACGATTCAAGACTTTACACAATAAGTAATTTTCATCAAAAAAGTCATAAACGTTTGATTTATAAATTAAAAATTTGTAATCCATTGTCTGTACGATATAACAATGCATGAAACATTCCCTCAATGTTGTCATATATAATTTTAAGTTCTAAAGCTTGCTTTCTTAATTTGCTACGTTCCTCTTATTTAATAAAAGAAAGCGAAAATTATTCGTAATAATATACGATGATATTTAACAATTTCATAGTTTTATATAATATTTTTTAATTTCATCAAATTTTCTGATGAAAATACTAATTAAAGCTTCATAATCCGACACTGTTTACATATCTTTTCGATACTTATTGTCAACTTGTTGGGGACAGTTGTTTTGTAATAATTTCAATGAATAGTTCGCCAATTAAATAATAAAATCTCATTGAATAACTCATCATTGTTCATTTTCAAGCATTTAATTAAATCTTTTTGAGGAACAGCCGATGTACCCTTATTGTTAAAGGACTTTTACGACTGTTGATCCTGAATGCTCAAAGTTTGTGTATTTTTTTAATTGCAGATACCATAGCAATATAATATACAAGTTTTAAACTGTTTACTTTGTGCATCATTTATGCCTTTTCCGTCTTGCACAATAAGCTTTGCAGCGAAAGGTTATTTGGGATAATGAGAGACCGCAATCATGTTACAAAGCTTCGAAGTTTAAAACTATTCCATTTTTACATTATATTTTAGATAAATTTATAAATATTAAATTATACATTAATATCGGTACTTCTGATAAACCCTTTCTCAGTGTTTGGGGGGAAGTTCTATTTCGATTCCTCTTATTATTCCTATTATATTCGTGTTGCAATTTACAGTTGAACTTGGAAAATTTTTGTTATTTTGTTGACAATAATAAATATTACACTGAATAATTTTCGGATAATTGTGTTTATCAAGGATAAACGTGCTATTATTTACTAAGCATTAATAAGTCATATTTTTGACAAAGACGGTTGCGACGGCGATTTTTTTTTTGCTTTAAATTATAGAATATTTTTAACTTATAGAATATCTTTTTTTAGTTTTGAAACCTAAGTAACCTCTTTGTGCTAGTTATTTTTTCCTTTTATTTTATATAATACGTATTCGCACAACACGGCATTTTTTAAAAATTCCTGCAATCGCATTATACAAACAAGAACTTTATATCATCAATGTAAAAATAAATGAAATGATGAAAAAATATTAGTTGTATCAGTAACGTAAAAATATTCTAAAAATCATTTCTTTTCCCGATACTACTCAGTAGTTTTTATCATTCAGAATACTTCTTTTGCAGTTATCAACTTGTTCAATTACCATTAGTACAAAGAATTCTGCAATTGGCCGTAAGAAATTGTTTTTGCTCCACTGACTACCATTTTAGCCAGCCTGACTGCAGCTGTTTCCTTATCATCTTCAGCATGGCTGCACAATATGGAACGATGATGCTTTACCGTTTTCTTTATTACTTCAGCTGAAAAGCATATTATTAAAGAAAAGGAGTTGGCAAATGAACAAGACACGCCTGTCCGTACAGATATCCATACACGTCCATACAGATATTCTAAATAGGAAAGATTAGATTTTAACAAGAGAAATGAAATGGCTTCGACAATTGAAACTGCAATTTGGAGATGATTTCCCTTTGCTGTGTAATGGTAAATCAGCTCCAAATTGCACATCTTTGAGATAAATGGGATGTTTTAAAAAATTAAGTTTAGAAAATGTCATTGTTTTTAAATTAATAACAGCTGTGAAATGAAATGATGCTGATTCAAGTCTGTATCATAAAATACACATAGTTAGATATAGTTTAAAATAATGAACTTAAAGAATAAAAATTAATATTTGGTTGCCAATCGCAAAACAACATCTAATTGCTACAATGGATTATAGAAATGACATCATATTCCATACCATGGTTCATCTACAAACTTCGTGAAAAAAAAATCTTCCAAAATTTAACTAATGGTGACCACTTTTCGGTAGAAAGTTGGTCGCCATTGGGTATTGGTTGCGAATATTTGACAGCGAAGTCTATTGAATATTTTTCAAAAACTATTCGGAAGACTTTCGCTACCCAAATATTTTTTTCAAAAAATTGTCATTTATTAAGAAAGAAATTAAATTGTGAAATTCTATTTCCGTTAGTAGATATAATTGTCTTATCGTCCAACGCATGGAAGTACTTAAGAAAATGTTATGACTAATCAACTTTAATGAAAAATACACAGCGATAATATAATAGTTGAGTTTGCTAGATTCAATGTGTGCACTTTCATATAATTTTCAAATATGAAATATAAAAGTAATAAAATAAAAATATATATTCTGATTTTCAAGTGAATTACCTATGCAGAATTTGAAAAACATTTTAAATATTTTAATTTTTAATATCTTAAATAAATGAAAAATATTAAAAATAAAACATCATTAACATTTGAAAATAAAAGACTAATATTTATTATAAAATGAAAAACGCTTTTTTTTAAAATACATAAAACATGAGATAAATTAAAGAACTGGTAGATATTTAAATCTGAAAAAAGAAAAAATTAAAAGATTAAATTTGAAATCGAAGAAACTTCGAAAATCTTGAATTTAAAATCTTTATTGCAATAATCACAAATGAACTTTGCTGAAATCTTGCGAATTCTATGGGTAAAAATCTTTCGTTAATTATTGAGGCTGTGTAGATTCAAAATTATTTAGTGATTGTAATTTAAATAAAATATCATCAGCATTATTCTTGTTTATATTTATGAATTTTAGATTCGCCGAATGAGGGAGAGAGGTAAATCAGAATCCATTTAGCTTTTACGTGCAAAAAGCAACAAGTTGTGCTGTGGTCTCACTGACTTTAAAATCAAAAATAAATCACCCAAAAATTAAATATCAAATATACCTAAGAAAAATATCGATAACAAATAAAAGAATACAATAAATTCATCTGTTGGTGTCTTAATTTTTTTTTCTTTGATCTCCTGAAAGAAAAAAAATATACGTTATCCTTTAGCATGTTTAATAGATAATGTCGAGCTCAAATTACCAATGACACCTGAAGAATTTTACCCTTAAATTTTTTAAAATTATTATCTATTTAAATAATATCTTTCGCTTAAGGAATACGCTATCCTATTAATTTAATTACGAAATCAATAGAATACTTGAGGTATTATATATGTGTAAATTTTGTATCAAGTTATAACGTCTTTTAATGTTTTCATTTCAGCATATAAATTTGAAATGTAATAATTAATGCTCATATGAAACATGGGAATGATGTTTGAGGTGTTAAATCTGATTAATTTAAGAATCATTATACAATATATCAAATGTTCTTATGTAATTTTAGCTAAATTAATTACCAAGGAAAAGCTTGTTTCTCAAATATAGATGCTGTAAAATTAATTACTGAGATGACTACTATTAATTACTTACTACGATTAATTACTTAGTGTCTGTACTACTAATGAGTAATTTTATTTTTAAGACGAGCAACATTGTATGTTCTCTTTTTTCTTCTTTTAGTCTTAATGAGAAAAAATATTAAACAAACTTGTACATTCTTGCTTTTAGTTATATTTGCTGATCGTTGTTAACTCCAATCTTTTGTTTAAAATTCTGCATTGAAAATTTTAATGTTTATCCCATGAAACGGGATGTGTTTCGGTATAGATAATTGAGAAAGAAACAGATAATTTTCGAAATCAACTTTGCTTGATAAAAAGAATATGTATTGCTTGATAAAAGAATATATATATATATATATATATATAATTGCAATCTTTAATCAAGCACTAAATATGTTTACAAGAAGCTGTAAATGAAAACTGTTCATGACCATTTCATTGATTTGAAACAGAATCAATTTATTTTATATTTTATTTTGGACTTATTGTTTCTTTTATACAGATAAACTATCCTTAAAATTTTTCATTAATCACTTTGAGCAGATTTAGCATTGTATAAAAAGTGTTGAACAAATTATATTCCGTACTATCAAGCAAAAATAGAATTATATGAAAAGTGACAACAAAACATCCAAATCACGTTTCTATCAGGAATATCACCATTTCTCTTATTAATACAGAAAATGTTCTATTTTTTAATTTTCATATGGAACATTAAAATGGCTGTCCAATCTTATTTCTTGTAAATTTTAAACTGCATTTCCTTCTATTTGCATCCGAAATTTTTTTTTCAAAATGGATAAAACATTATAGTCGGTAGTTATCTAAAATTAAAAAAATACACTTTTTATTTTTTTTCCTGCTTTTTAAATGAAAGAGGGTTTTAGTTTTTGAAATCACTTGATATAATAATATTTTTTTCTTTTATAGGTAATATTTCATTCTCAGGCAGATGATGACATCGCCACAGAGAAGAGATACGTTGCCGCACTTGCGAAAAATGACCGATTGCCAAAGTTCATAACTGCTCAGAAAAAAGATTCCAACGAAGTATCTCCTACAGAAGATTCAGCTTCATATGGAAACAGTGAAATACAGATGGGATATCCAAATTTTATTCTTTCAGAGAATAAGAGAAACATCGGAGCGTTTTTTGAATCTCGAGGAAGGCCAAGTTTTGCATCAATCAATCGAAATGATCCCAGTGAATCCAGTGGAGACACTTCCAGTATGGAGGCAAAAAGAAACGTGGCGACATTAGCTCGACTTGGAAGATTAAATGCCATTCGATATGGACGGTTGCAGTCCAGACTAGTTGGTGCCAAAAGAATCAATAACGATCAAAATACTCCTGTCAAAGGAACCAATAATGAGGATAATGATATTGATGTTATAGGTGAAATAGACTGTCATGATGGTGATGAGGAACAAGTAGTTGAATTGACTCCGAATTGGCAGAAGAAACGCTATGTTGCAGCCTTAGCAAGGTCAGGTAGGCTACCCATATGGCACTCACAGAGGATGTGGGGTGCTGGTAAAAGGGATGATTCATATCCTTACGGAGATGACTCCAGATATAATGGCGACAATGATGAAATTGACAATACTATTGATGAAACAGCCAGTGTGACACCAAAGTACAAAAGGTGCAAGAAAGTCTATGGATTTGAACCTCAGAAGCGCAATATTGCAGCGTTAGCTAAAAATGGCAGGCTACCTTTCAATGCTTACCAAGACGATAAGCGAAACATACAAGCAATGGCTCGGAATGGAAATTTACGTTTCCGTAGTAACCAAGATGAGAAACGCAATATACAGGCAATGGTCCGAAATGGAAATTTACGGTTCAATAGTAATCAAGATGATAAGCGAAATGTACAGGCCATGGCTCGTAATGGAAATTTACCTTTCCGTAGTAACGAAGATGAGAAACGCAATATACAGGCAATGGCCCGGAATGGAAATTTACGGTTCAATAGTAATCAAGATGATAAGCGAAATGTACAAGCCATGGCTCGGAATGGAAAATTACCTTCCTATAGCAGTGTAGATGAGAAACGAAATGTTCAAGCAATGGCTCGAAACGGAAAGCTGCCTTCCTCCGCTTCCCAAGCTGATAAAAGGAATATACAGGCTATGGCTCGAAATGGTAAACTGCCTTCCTTCAATTATCAAGATGGCAAAAGAAATGTACAGGCTATGGCGCGAAATGGTAAACTGCCTTCCTTCAGTTATCAAGATGGCAAAAGAAATATACAGGCTTTGGCTAGAAACGGAAACTTGCCTTTTACAAAAAATCAAGATGAAAAACGTAACATTCAGTCCATGGCTCGAAAGGGATTACTATCCTCCTTTAGTGTTCAAGATGGAAAGCGAAATGTACAAGCTATGGCTCGAAATGGATATTTGCCTTTCACTAAGACCGAAGAGGACAAACGCAATATACAATCCATG
>JAPMOR010072675.1:887392-929558 GCA_026543865.1 Argiope aurantia
GAAATGGATATCTGCCTTTCACTAAGACCGAAGAGGACAAACGCAATATACAGTCCATGGCACGAAATGGAAAGCTGCTCTACAATAGCTATGGCAATGAAAAGCGCAATATACAGGCTATGGCTCGAAGTGGAAAATTGCTCTTCAGTTCGTATCCGAATGGTAAACGGAGTGAAGAAGATTCTGAATGGGATGAAAGCGTAGCAGAAGGTGATTTTCAGGAGGATAAACGCAACCTTGCTGCTTTAGCTCGAAAAGGTAAATTGCCATTCAGCAATATGAAGAGAAATTTAGCTGCAATGGCTCGAAACGGAAAACTTCCTTTCAACAACTATCCAAACATGAAACGAGAAGATGATGAATCGATATGGGAAGATAACACATCTTCAAATGAAATGCAAGAAGATAAAAGAAATATCGCAGCATTGGCTCGGAATGGAAGATTGCCGGGACAAAGTTATCGAGAAAATAAACGCAACATTGCTGCTTTGGCTCGTAATGGGAAGTTACCAGCTTTTAACGAAGATGGTAAACGCAACATTGGGTCTTTAGCACGGAAAGGAATGCTTCCAGTTTCAATATAATTATCATACTCTCTTCATCCAATTGAATCTTAATTCTTTATAAAACATAAATGTTCCTCAGTTTGCTCAGTTAAATCAAGTGCGTTATTATTTTATCTATTGCTTCTGTTTAAAATAACAGCTGTATAGTGACGCATACATTCCAAATTCCTGTACTGTCAAAGAAAATCGGGACACTTGAATGTTTTAGAACATGATAGAAACCAAAAATTGTAATTTTAAAATATATTTGAAGTCTTCGTGAAGGCACTGTGCTTAAATTGACATCAAAACTCCTAAATTACCTAACAGTGTAATTTCATATTCTTCAAGTGAAAACTTTTCACAAAATTTTATTTTCAAACAAATTACCTTTGTCGGAATCATCTTACATATCATGGTTGGCGACTTCAACTAGTTTCGTGGATAAAGTACACCACTCCGGAAAGTCGCAATTCTTTATGATTATTAATAGAATACATGTTCTTACGAATACTTCTGAAGTATATCATGTTGCTGTATCTTTCACTGTTTATCCATATGAAGTAAAAATAAAGAAAAGCAACCAGCAGTTCTTTCATATGTGTTCGAGTAAATAAACCAAAAAGTAACTAAAATTGTTTGAAAACTGTTGCGTTTTTTGAAGAAAAAAAATTACTAATTCACAGGTTTCAACAAAACCAATTACATACATTCAATAATTATTGTAACTGTAATCTTTTTTTTAAATTATAGCGAGAGTTTTAAAGATATATTAAAATAACTCAGTCTATAATATTCTAATTATATTATATATATATTATACATAATATATATTATATACATATAATTTATATACAAAAATTAAAGACAAAAATTTTATTAGTAATATCATTCTTTATTATTAGATTAACAAACCATATACAGGGTAGTTCATATGATTTTAAACAGTTGTCAAGTGGCGAAAAAGAAAACTTTATTTGCATCTTAATCTCAATACATTTACACCAACGCTAGAATACTATTTCGTCTAGAACGAATCACAGCGGCTATCATCTGAAGAAAATGCATTTCAAACATTATTCTTTCCTTATAGCTGAGAGGCAAGGAGTTTATATATCTTTTTGTCTGATTGGTGTGTGAAAAGATATTCATTTAGTTTCCGTTTGTTAGTTTTCATTTCATTCAATAACCTTCATTTTTAGATTCATTTGACATCTGACAATAGAAAAATCAATTTGGGGGATAGAGGGAGTTTTGTCACTATCATTCTCATTAGGTGATTTGACACACAAAACAATTCATGTTCTACACCGAAATACAATCCATATTGTGCACCGACATACAATCCGTATTCTACACCGACATACAATTCATATTCTACACCGACATACAATCCAAAATCCTGATGGTAAGGAATCTCAAACAGAGATTTTCAAATCAGAAAGCTCAAATTTCAGAATCCGTTCATCGGGATCCCTTTTAAATAGGGGAATAACTTATAGCAGAATGCGAAAAAGCGTAACTAACACTTAAGTTTCCTTAATGATCTTAAAATCTACTCTATGATCTAGCTAATATCATTAGACAAGGAAAAATAACAGCTAAAGAAAGGAGAATAGTTTATATTGATTATACAAATAATGTAAAATTAATAATAAATGTTAAAATTTATTCGAAATTTTGAAAGCAGCATCATAGCATGTTGAAGTCTTAATCATTGATTAAGAAGTATTACTTCATTATCCAATGGCTGGCTTTTAATTGATAGTTGTAACATAATTATTTTAGATTCTGACGCAATAAAACTCCAATCAATATTCCGACAGTTGGAGTAAGGTAATCATACGACTTTTTAATAGGTTTCAATAAAACAAAACTACATCTGATATTATAAATAATTTTTTTTTCTAAACAATTGGTTGGTTTTAACTGTTTAGTATAATTTTTAATTCTATCTATTTTAACATTACATATATAATTTTATGAACTGGAAAAAGAAAATATGGAATTCAAACAAATTTTGACACTGAAATACAGATTATTTGTTCACTGAAATTTCATCATTAATATTAAATGATATACCATGTCAAACGTTATAGTTAAAAAAACAAGTACAATTTTATTAATTATTGTTAATTTTGTAGAAGCAAATTTATATTCCATAAAATTAAATAAGAAATATACCTAACTTTTAAAAAATCCATAACTTTCACCTTTTTACATTACTCTACCATTTCTAGAGATTTTTCTAGAGTCTTTTATCAATATTTTTAATGTATCTAAATTGACTTAATTAATATGATATATAAATGAAAGTAGTCATACAGCAAATGAATACGAGGAACTTAAGACAATATATAATTGGTAATTTGGTAAATATAAACGATATACAATATTTTGAGCTCAGAAAGCAAGAATGCATTGAATAAACTCTATAAAAAACAGTTATTAAAAACGCACTTTTATACATGTACAAAAAATCATATATTTTTTAATTATTGTTTCCATTTTAGACTTTAGTTTATAGTTCAATATTATGAACACAAATATTATGAAATCATCAAAGTAATTGCTCTCTAGAACTCGTTACCAGGTGATACAAATTACATGAATTAAAATTTATTTTAATTAATAGATTAATTGATACTTAAATTATGAAAAATTTAAAAAAATGCAGTCACATCGAGAATGCACAACTGTACAAAATTTCGAACCTCTAGCGTATCAGAAAATGAATAAAAAATATATTACAAAAATCGCTTAATTCCTAGCATGATGCAAGTCAAATTACGTAAAAGTGTGTCTAAAATAAATATGTGATATAAAAAAGATAAACAAAAGAAAAACAGATCCAGATATTTCATTTTATAGGAAACAAAGATGTGAGGATATAAATTCATTGCATGATACAAGAATTGCTAAAATAAATGTTTAAAATCAACTTGAGAAAATGTGTAATTCTTTTTGATATTTTCTAATTTTGAAAATTTTATAAGTAAATAATTACGTATGATAACAAAATTAAATTAAATCCATATCATTTTTTACATACTTGAATTTATCAACAATCTGTTGTACCTAATAGAATCTGAATCCTTCTTTCTTGAATTTGCGCTTATTGCACAAATTTAACTAACTTGGATATATCACTCAAAAATATGCAACTTATTAGAAAGCAGAACTTCAGCAAAAAATAATGCAAAAATTGAATGCATATACACTTATATATATCGAATATTTAAATTCACTTAAATGTGCATGTTATATCTGTATAATTGCAACAACGTGCATATTTAATGCAACTTGTTTGAAAGTTGAAAGGCTATTTTAATTTACAATATGTTGTAGAATATTGATAAGAAAACTCATTTATTTTCGATGATCTTTTGGTAAACAATAATCGATCGTCAAGTGAAAAAGGATTTAATTGTTAGGGGAGATTAAATAAAAAGCATGTATATATTTAAACAAAAAATAAGTGTATGAAAAAGAAAAAAATAATCACAAAAGTAAGTATACAAAAGGAAAAGTAAATATTACACACACGAATTTAAAGAAAAAAGTAAGCATAAAACGTAAAATATGCAAATACTTATCAAACAATAATACAATTTATATTCTATTTTTCAAGCATTAATTCAAAAACTAATTAACACCAAATTTTATCAGAAATATATTTTCGAAAATTGCTAATAATTGACACATAATTTTAATATGAATAATATAATGCTCTAGAGAGAAATATTTAGTTCATGACCGGATTCAGGATAATCTCTTTTTCTGAGAATAAGATTGCAATCACCACTGATTGCTGTCTACACCGATCTGCACTAAATTTTATCAGAAATGTTTTTTTTTTCCTTCAAAAATTGAGAAATGGGAATTTGAAATTAAATGGAGTAAAGATATGAATCGGAGAAAAATATTTAGTTCATGATCTGATTCCAAATGATTTATTCTAAGAAATTTGGTTTTAATTATCGTTGATTGTTTCCGCTAAAATAATTTCACTGTTAACATTCATTTTTAGCAATGAACTTTTTATTCAAAATTTAACTCACTAGAAACAAAAAGATGTTTAATCTGGTCTCTGCACGTGTTTTTAAAAAAAAATGTTTTGAAGACTAAAGATTGAGAATCCTTCGAGCTTCTGCAGAAGGTTCGGAAGAAGAAAATTTACGACGTCTCTTTTGCGACGATTTCAAGTCGTAACTCAAAACTATAACGCAAAAAGCATTTGGCAAAGCAGCAGGGATATTTTCTGAGCAATAAATTCAGCGATACCCCACTTCACAAATTTCAAAATAAATATTTTATAAAAGCCTTTTGCAACAGAAAAAGAAAGCTTCACTGCCATCTCTTAAATCATTAAAATGAATTTTTATGACTCTACAACAAATGGTACACCACGTGTGACCCTATTGAAAATGAAACGGATAATATAGGCAAGGAAAAATTCTTTAAATAACTCCTAAATTAAAAAGCAAAATAAGACGGAGCTCTTTTTTTCTCGTTTCGTATTGAATTTACTGGATTATGCTAAAAGTAAGAAATATGAAGCAAGTATTTCGTAACAAAGAATTTTGCCGCTTTTAAAAACAAAATCATTGATGAAACCTCTTGTTTCGAGCTAAACGAAAAAGTTAAAAACAATTAACTATAATATTTTCTGACTATGAGTCAGTCTAAAAATATACATGTTTCCTCATCTTACATTTATAAACCTTTATAATTAAAAATATTCTTATATATGGTGATCCAAAAGGCAGAAGTAACTGTGAAAATCAATAATTCACAAATGAAGAAAATTATTTGGTGTAATTTACTTAGAGAGGGTAGAAATGAAGGAGATAAAATATGTTCTTCTCTATCATAATTTTGTGAATTTCAATTAGTACAAACTGTTAGGTTGAACTGCTACATATCAGCAATAAAAATAAAATCAAAAAAAATTTTAAAAATAGTTCAAGGATTAAACTTACCCATGAAGTAGATTTGATAGCAAATAATTAAACAGTAAATCGAAACTTATATCATTAAATTCTTATATAATATATATTATATCTTATATCATTAAATTCTTATATCTTATATAATTCTTATATAAATTCTTAATTAATAAAAATTAAAGAAACAAATTAAGAATAATTGATAATTCGAGCAAGTGCTATCAATATTTTCATCAGAGATTTTATATCAATAATCGTTTGAACAATATTTTAAGGAATAGATTCTTTTTCAAGTTGATGGCTCAATAGAATATAGGGATTTTGAAATATATGGCTTAGTCTGATTCTTCCACACCACTTTACAAAAGAGATAAAACATCAGTACGACTTAAAACGTTTTATTAAATACCCTAATTATCAAATTAATTTAAATATCACAATTAATTGATTAATAATTTGTAGTTTCGCTCCAAAATGGAATTATGAAAAAAACATTTTGAGGAGAAAATGAAATTTCTAGAGTCATAAAGATTCAAGCTGAGATTATAAAACATTTATCCATAAATATTAGCATGCTTTTTGAAATTTTTCATTGAAATAATTTCATCACAAAGGATAAATGCAGAATTACTTCAATAAGCTTACCTATCTATACTACGTTACTCTCCTACCTACTAGAAGAGTTATAATTTTTTTCAAACGCATTTGGTAACTAAACATTTTTGATTTTATTAATATATTCTTTCATTGTTAAAGGCTTAAAGTAGATGAACAAGAAGAATGGTATTAAAATAAAATGATTTAAGATTTCGTATTTTATCTTTCACTTTATCTTATAAGCTGCTTAAAATCTATTGATTTGTGTGCCTAAACCAGTTTGACCTTTACAGGAATCATATATTCATGCATATCTTGAAATACATTTTTCGAAATTACAGTCAATAAATTTAAATTATAAGTATTATACCAATATTTAGTATTTTAAATTAAAGTTTCAATATTTAAAACTAGTTTTTAAATTTTTCGAAATCTAATATTTATAACAACCTCAGTATTCAAAAATATTGCCTTCACATAGTATTAGCACTTGATATACTCAAGTGTCATTAAATTAAATGCCAAATAGGCATCTGTATTTGATTTTACATATAATATATCATCAGAATTATTAGTTAGGTAATTACGTTTACTTGCATTTAATTATTTAGTATAAATTGAAGCTTAGAAAAAATATATAGTGCGTAAATGTTAAAATTTTGGATTAATGATACCAATACTAAAAGGCGTATCTAATAAATTACCAACTGGCCGATTCAGCATACCAAATTTCATTGTTAAATGGCTTTCCGTTAAATGTCTAAGAAAAAAAATTTATTGCATGAGTACGTGTTCAGGAAATGGCATGATTGGAATATCTTCAAAATATTTGCAGCTTAATTTCAATTCAATAAAAAATCATTTTCGTTTCTAATAATTTAAAAACGAAATAATAAAAAATGCTAAGCCCAGTGCATTTGCTGGTTAGTTTTCAAATTTTTTAATGTATTTAAATATGTAAATCCATAATTAAAAATTTTTTAATTAAAATTTAGAAAAATAGAAGCACATTTTTCTGTAATTCCTTTTAATTAACGAAGAGATACTAATTAAAATTTTGTTTAGTATTTAAGTTACTGCTATTACAAGTGGGAACATAGTAGATTAAATTACCATAAATTAGACGTGTTAGGCAACATTATAAAACCAAATTTTTTTTATTATTTAAGAAATGCCTTTCACTATTAAATATTGTATGAACATAAGCAAGCATTTGAACATTGAGTGTGAAGCATTTGAATATGAGCACAAGCTCAAAACATTTCTTTGCATTCTTTTTGCGCAAATAAAAAGAAAAATTAAATTAAAGGTAAGTAAGTTACAAAATTTGTAATAAATTTAATATTAAAGAAAATTTGAGCAATTTTTTAACAAAGGCCGTTTACTCAAAGGGTACTGATTTTGATTTTTGAAATTTTACAAAAAGTTTTTAAAAAATATCTTTTTTTGCCCCTTTAAACCCTTGTGAAGAAAGGATTGTTTTAGAATCAATATTTCGCAATTTAAATTTAATTTACTAAAGCAATTTTTTCAATGTACAAAGGGTAAAAAAAACTAAATAACAAGATTCATTTCTGTCTGTATGCTCAACAATCCGATCATCCCCCGATAATTAAGGATACATATGTACACGGATGTACCTATTTGAAGTCTCTGGTGACTTTCAACCTAAGACACACAAGTGCATTTGTTTAAAGGGGGAAAATTAAGGAACGGATTGGAAGTCTCAAAGAAAAACATGAGTTGTAATAAAAGCGATCATTTTGGCGTTTTGTAACACTCCTATATAGTCATCTAATTCCCCATAGTGCTTAATTCCTCAATTGACTTTTTGTCGAAGCCAGAGAATTAAGCAGATATGTTATAACGCTACGATATTGATGCAATACGTACAGAAATAATTTCCTTAATCTTTCATTTCAAACCCTATCTGAGTTGCAGTTATCTGACATAATCGACGATTATCGATGACGGATAATTGAAAATGTCTGATAGAGGGTAAACAAAAAAAAAAAGGAACACTATTTACTTGAAATATCCTTTACTGTGAATTAAACTTTATACACGTTATGACATACTATTTTTCAAGATAAAAGATAAATTATAAGTTTAATTAGCAAGCTAAATATCTATAACTATATTTAAAAAGTAGAATACCCTTAAACCGAATTTGTACTGACAAAATGAATTTGAGCTTTTTTAAAAAAATGCGTGAAGTTTCCATGCAGGTCAATGTTTTATTATTGCTATATAACGCTCCTCATGGAAATTCCCGCGGCCATATTTTAGCAGTCTTATTAATGTTCAATGTACTTTTCGGTTGCTTGAATAGTACTTTATCCATCCTTTTGAGTTATTTCAGCGTCACTTACCCTGCATGGATGTTCTTCAAGTCCATAAATTATAAAAAGGATCCCCCTCTTCTTAACAAACAGTCGTATAAGAAAAGACAATTGAAGCTGTGTCTGATTAACATGCAAAAACAATTCTTTCCACAAAAAATGGTTATACAAGAAAATACAACTGAAGCTATGTCTGATTAAAATGCAAAAACATGTATGAAAAATGTAAAAACCATTCACTTCCCATGACAAACAGTCATATAAGAGAACACAACTGAAGCACTGTCTGATTAAAATGCAAAAAACATTCTCTTCCCATAAAAACAGTTGTATAAAATAATACAATTGATATTCTGTTAGATTAAAATGCTTAAATATGCATGAAAAATGCAAAAACTATTCTCTTGCCATAAGAAAACACATCTGAAGCTTTGTCTGGTTAAAATACAGAAACGTGCACGAAAAATGAACGAGAGATTCCTTGCCAAAACAAGTCAGTGACCTTGGAATCACCAACAATTTTTACATCCATCTGACTTTGCTGTCGTACAATTGGCAAAGTAAACTTCCCTACTTGACTATCTCCTCGCCGCACATTTAAAACGACAGAGTATAATTTTCGATTTTCGAATTTTAATTAGTTCAGAAACAGGGGTGGTTAAAATGTCATGTCAGATAACAACATATAATTACTGTATAAATATACAAGTGCGTTTGACTTACGAAAAGAAATAAAAGTAATAAAATAAAATTACATATAACACTTCATACACTGAAAGGTGTTGATACGAAATTCGCAAACTCTTTAAATCGTTAAACATTAGCATATATAAAAATACTAACTAAAGAAAATCTTAAGACGTCAAAAGAAATGTAAAATTTGAAATTTAAGTATAAAAAACAGTTGAATTTCAAAAATCTTGAAGATGATGCTATTTATTGTGTATGCATGCGTGACTGCTTACATTAATCTCATGAAATTCACAAGAAATCTCTCCAAAACTGGACTTCTAGGTCAACATTATTTAATGATATCACTTCGAACAAAATACAATCTGATATTCATCATATTGTAAGATGAGTTAAAAACGAGTTTCACAGTCTCACGCTAATTATTTGCGTGAGACTCAAATCTCAATTAAGATGAAATTATTTTGCCTAATTCTTATATTTCATATTTATATTTCTCTTTATTCAAAAAAATATGATTTCTTTATTTTTTGTATGAGGAATTAAAAATTGCTAATCCGAATCTGCACGAAATTATAATAGATGCATCTGCCTCAGGGAGATCTCTAGACAAAAATATTCTTTCTCATTTTAAGAATAGAATAATTTTTGTATGTAGAAGAAATGCTGGAATTGTGTTTCCTTAATATTTAACCTGAATATTAAAATTAAAATGCCTAAAAATTATGGAAGTAAAATTCAAATGAAGAATTAAGATTTGTAGAAGCAATTTCTTAGATCAATCAGTCAGGCGACGAGATTATTTTTTCATGCATCTGACAACGAGCTTCAGAAACCATAATTACAGTGTAAAAACAGTTTATTTGGAAACTTTTTTACAAATTTTATACCAGATTTCAACTGAATGTGATGAATAAAAAATTATCTTGAATGATGGAAAGTAACATACAAACAATTTATATCAAATCTCTTACTCGTTTTATAAAGTTTAGCGCAATTTTTTAATTTCGGGCTCTAAATTTTCATGTTTAAAAACGATTGGAATATATTCATGTTTAAAGAAATTGAAAAGATTTATAATTATTTTTAAAAAATTTAGTGTTTGAAAAGAATGTTTGAAGTTTCCGAGAATAAGGTCGAAGAAATCTAAAAGATTAATGTAGAGAAAAACATCACCTAGTAGAATAATTCAGACACAGCAAAAATTAAATCAAAACAATTCTAAAGACGCATAGGGTTTTCTCTTTTTTTTTCTGTTTGTAATAGAGATGTAGCACAGTATCGTAAATCCAAAAGCCAGTCTAAACTGCATTGGAAAAATATCTGAATATGCAAAAAATAGAATGAAATTCAAGAAGTTCTACAGTGTTCAAATTCTGAAAATCAATGCAATGAAATGAAACCGAAAAAATAATTTCTATGTATTCTTTTTAATTTTATGCCTTTCAGATGCTTTGAGAGAAAAAAAAGTGAGAAATTGCAATTTTGTAAAAAAAAAGGGGGGAGAAAGAAGAAAATATCGCAATTTTTTGGAAAAAGAATCATGAAAAAATGTTTTTTTATTATTATTATTATTCATAACAACATTACAAGTACACATGTTTTTCAAATTTTTAAAAAGGAGCGATGCTGTCGTTTGAAAAATGTGCAACATTTGGCAACAAAACTTTGATGAGGAGAGGGAAAATTTCTTTAAGAATTTTCCATAAAAGTAGCCTCAAAAATGCGCACATAAATTAGAAACGGCTATCCCTTGTCATAAACTAATAAACCTTATTAAAAAATATATTTGATAATATTAAAGAAAAATTGGAGTTCATTTGTATACTCTAAGCAGTTGAAAATACCTTTAGTAGAATTCTTACTTTTGAGTGCTTAATACGGCATAACTTTATTAAACAAAAAAAAAATTTGGGATTAATTTGCCAAATAAGTTTATTAAAAACATTTTAGATTTACTAAATTTTAGTATTAACGATTCTGTGAATTTTATCCCCACTTTATGAATATTTTATATATATACCATATCAGCATTAATGAATTATATTCTCTTCATTATTGAAAGCGTTATATTTCCAAGCGTCATGCAAGCATGAAAAGTTACTATTTACCTAAGGCATAAATTTATTATTTATTTAAGACCTAAAGTGTTTTTATGCAACCACAAATGCTTTCGTTTTTTTTTTTTTTTTCCATTTAAATTTCCCTATAGGTAAAGATACCTTCAACAGAAACTAAAATTATTTTGTAATTTTTTTTTATAAAAATTCATTATAATGCTGAAGAAAGATTTAACGATCAATTCGGATTTAATTTCGTAACTTTAATCGCAAGTACCATTACCCTATAATACTATAATATTTACAATGTTTCTACTTTCGGTGAACTCAAATATTTGCCATACCCATTCATTTCTTTTTAATCTTTTGGAGCTATTTTCTGAATTGCAGTGGTTTTTTTTTCTTTTTTTTTAAACTTGGCTTTCTTCGGGATTAAAAATTACTTTAAAATTGCAATTACTTGATTTTTGGATGAAAAATCCTTTTTCAAATATTGCAATTTTATTCAAAATCCTATTTTTGGGAATATAGCTTACTCGGTTCCTCTAGACGATATTGATTTCGATGTTATGGCCGAACGATATCCAAAGCAACCACCCTTATTAGATGACATTTCGCTTATGTAATTTATTTCGAAACTCTAAGTAAATGGTTTAAGTAACAGTTAATATACTAGAACAAATGCCCTTCGATTTCTGAAACAATGATGTTATAGTTAAACCAATGGTTAAGATTGCAGATGTCTTGTTATATGAAAGAACAATTTATGTAACGTAATACGAAATACATATCTCTAGAATATGTAATAATATAACTTTTCATGAATGAATGATTTAATCAATCTTTGTTCTAAAATATTTTTGCGCACTTTTATTTCATTTGAATTGTTTCAAATTTGAAAAGATGCGATTTTATTATTAGAATTTTATTCACTTCCTGATGCGCTCAAGTTTTGATACTTTGTTTGCTTTTTTTTTCGATGTTAGTACATATTTTTATTATTTTCGGGGCTCAGTTATCAATTAATCGTTTAATTTAGTTAAATTTAAATAGAATGGTCTTCACTAATTTAGGACTGGCTACTTTTCATATAATAGACATTGAGTTTTCTAGCTCTTCAAAATTCTTAAACTTGCCAACAAGTCAAAAGAAATAAAACAGTATAACATATTTAATTAATTTTAATGATTATATATTTAATAATTTTTAATGAATTTTCTTTTGCGTGATATTCATCAACATGTAATTTTTTTATTATTATTTTCAATTCATCACTTCTGTGATTTTGTTTTGAGCTTCGCATTCTTGATAAAAAAAAAGCAAATTATATTCTAATACAGAAACAAAGACATATTTTTGAAACCTTTTTTTAATTTCAATGTATAGCTTTTAATTTTTTAAATATTTTATAATTCATCATCATAGTAAATGTTAAGGAGTCTTGTAATCAATTTTCTGTAAAATTTACTAACAAAGATCTTTCTTATACGATCTAAATATTTTATTAATATTATTCGATTTATTAATTGATATTGCGTTCTAAAAATATTATACTATTAAATTATCGTCTTGCACATATGAATGTATAAAATTTTAAATCTCCAATATATCCAGAAGGGAGTGGAAAACATAAAACAAAATTCCAACTTTACAAACATGAAAGAAATCAATTTAAATAAAAATGTGAAACATTAATTGAAAAATAGTAACTCTAATGGTAACACTAACATTGATTTCTATTTCTTCTACTTGCCACTGTGCTGCTGCGAGATCGAATATCAAGGTTTTTACTTTGGGATCGTAATGTTGCAGGTTTCAAAACCTGTTTGTAATTGCCTATCTGTTTCTATGAGTCAAATGAATACTAAATATTATACCGGAAATCAAAAAAGACCTTCTATTGGTATGGTACTAAAGTTTGGAAATGGGATATTTTCACGGGAATTGCCTTCATTGTTGGACAATGGTCCCAGAGAAGTCATCTTGTTTCTTCAAAAAAGGCCATTAAAATGTTGTTATTTTTCTAAGATATGTTTTCCTAAGTACCAAATAATTCCTATTGTTGCTTATTTTTAAAATAAATTAAGCTAAAATTAATTCTTGGACAAATTTACGGCGATTTTATCATCTAATTAGGTAGAATTCATATTTTCGAGAATTAAGTTTAAAAATTGATGTTCTATAAATTAAAATAGCATTAATAAATATTAAAATGTAAATAATGAATATAAATAAATTTATAATTAACATATAGTATTTGATAGCAAATTATTTATAGAAATAATAAATATAGTTAAAATGAGAAATAAGTAAAAAATTATAATTAATCAATAAATATTAATCAATTTATTATTAGCAATAATTGTTTAGTAACAAATAAATAATAATTAAAAATGATGAAATTAACAATGAATCATAATTAATATGCAGTGATTAACTCACAAACAGTAAATAAAACTGATAAATTTGCAAATAGTAAATTATATTAAATTTAGAAATAATAAATTACTTATAATAAAAATAATTTTATAATTATTGAATACTCCAACAATCCATTGAGAGTAATTCTAATAAAATTTTCCCAGCTGTCGAGCTGACGTGCATGTCGGCAGATAAAAGCCGCAATAGCCGACTTATACTATTTATGACGATCACCCCGCCACCACTGAACGAAGCAGTAACGACAGGGGTAATATGAGTATGTGGCAAGCAGCTGGTGCACCCGTGTGATAGTTTGCCGCAAAAGACTAAAAATATCGATTAGGGGATGATCATATAAGTTGTGAAATAATTCGATCATTCAGGTATTTTTTCATACCTCGGTTCTACCAAAATTTGGTCCCTTTGCCAAAAGGAGAGGCAAACCAATTAAGAACTTGTAAAAGGTAACTTCCAAGCTGAAAGGGCAATTTATACGTACAGAAACATGCCATTTTTACAGTAAAACAGCTGGTAAAACTCAAAAGGCGATCATTATAAAGGGTTGTTTATTATTGAATTAAGCAAAAAGAAAGGAAACCTCAGATAAAAGTACATTAAAGGGGTAATAAAATGTACATTAACGGAAAAACGGGATGCAAAATTACAGTAGCACAACAAAACAATCTCATGAATGAAAGCATTAAAAGTCTTGTGAATCGTATCAGATACGATTGCAAATAAGACACAGTATCAATAACAAAAAGTTGGATTTCGTAAAACGAACGTTCAAAGCACTTACCATTCAAAGCAGCATACGCGACTGAATATAACTGCAAACAGGACGCAGAATCAATGACAAACATTCCGAAATAGGGCTGAGTTAACATTTGGTTTCGTTTATCAGGTACATGTTAATACTGATACTCTGTGATACTGTTTGCTTTTATACCTGAAACAACCAGTAACAGATTCTTTTCCTGTCAGTAGGTATTAAAACACTATCTGTTAATAGATATTAATATGTTAATAGATTATTATTAGATTAATAGATATTAACAGAACATTCTTTAAGGCTAATAGATATTAGCCTTAAAGAATGTTATCTCTACGCAAATTGCTCGATACCTCTATTTTTGTTGCTAATATTCATTTTGTGCTCTCTTTGTTTTAAAGCGTTGATAAAAAGTAAAGAATTTTATAAAACGAAACGATTGATGAAAAAAGTTTCATTTTATTTTTAATTTTAAGTATTTCGTCATACTTATTAAGAAAATATTTATATTTTTAATTTTAAAAATGTAAATATTTTCTTTTTATGTACACTTTTAAGATTATTATATTCAGAAAATTCTATTCATATTCAACACTTAATTTTTAACTGCTTTCAGTTAATTTTCTAATAATAATTCTATTTTTGTGAGTTACTAATTTGTTTAGATTTTTAAAAAATATTTAAATTAAATTTATTTATTCATCGGAAAATCTCATCAATCTTAAGCACCTAATAAACTTTACAATAAAAGATAAACAAATACAGTCGAAGTACTTTCATTCCAGACGATGATGATAAATAATATGGATAGAAAATATAATAAATCCGTATAATATCGCCTAGGCAGAAAAACTGACTAGAATTGAATTATACTGTAATGATCCGATATTTCGTATCATGCAATTATCACTTTTATACTTTGTATCATGTTATTATAATACAAATATCACCTTTACATTTTGTATCATGATATTATAATGCAAATATCACCTTTATACTCTGTGTCATGTTGATACAGATATTGCTTGGATACTTTCTATCACGTTGATAGATGTATCACTCTGATACCTTGTATCAGTCTTGTTGATGCACTACTATCACTAAAACCTGGCCAAAACTAACAGCTGATACTGATACGAACATTTATGGACGGATAGTTGAGTAAAAATATTGAAAGACTTTGCTGATATAATTAATATCGGAAAAGACTAGGATTTCTTCAATGATATGTACACCGTTACATGGAGTGAAAAACGTTAAGACTAGAGATGAAATATGTATTCTTGGAAAAAAAACTGATAACGAGTTCTTAATTCCCTTAATCTGTATCAATTTTGTGTACCTGATACAAAGTATCATGTTTATACAGCTTCATCCGACCCTACTTCGGAGTGCATAAAATGAATGTTCAAAGCATTTTCATTTCGAAGGCCAACATGCTTCACATGTTGTAAATGTATATTCTATTAAACTTTTGGTGTACACTTTCCCTATAATACTCTTTTTTTAATTAATTCAAAAACAAATAGCCCTTAAAATCTTAAATTGTCTTTTGTGATTCCTTGTGATTTGCTTTCATTAACTAAATAATTGAAAATACTTCAGAAGTTGTTTCGTACTTTTATGTAATTCATACAAGCGTGCAATTAAGAGTGTCAAAAGGATCATCTCTTTCAACGCTGCTTAGTACATTATATAAAATTACAGTAAATTAGGTGCCATCAAGCAGTAATTAAATCACTTATTCTCTAGAGAGATAAAATTTAACGTCTCCAGTTTCACACATCTTAGGAAAAGATTAAAAGATCATGGGTCATTACCTAAAAAGAATATAAGATAAAACTACACCACACCCAACTTCAGATGAGAATTTGTATCTTCCCTTGCCCTTTATGAATAATCGGTAATAAAACAATTGCCTAATCTCATAAAATTCTCCATTAAAATTATCAGTTTGATAAATATTAATTAATTATCTTGAAAATAAAAAAAACTCGGAAAAATTGACTGGAGTTTTTTTTAACTCTCAAACTATTCTGGAAAATCAAAGGACATCTTATAAAAGTTCTCTTTACGTAGTATTTGCTACATTATAAATGAGTTACATCCAAACAAAAATATTTTTGAAATAAATGGAATAAAATATTAATATTTTCATTTGTCATAAGTTTTCTTCACTTCATTCCAATCCTTTTTAATATCTACGTAATTAATTTAAACAGCAGTTTAAAGCCATGAGTTTTATTTTTTTAAAAAATCTAGTTTTCTCCATCTATATATTTAAAAGAATAAAGAAAAAAACCAGTGAAGGAATAAAGGATGAACCAGTAGCCCAGCCTCAACCCTTCAATTTCGACAGTTTTTGTTTTATGTGGAAGATTATTACTTCTATATATGTTATCAGAGGTCAATTGTCTACTATCACTCTTTATTTTTGAGAGAAATCTAAAAAACAAAATTTCATAATGCATTGTCTGTGGGAAAGTCTTGCCACTGAGTTTGTTATCCAAAACCTCAGAACTGATTTTAATAATTTTTATTTCATATAAGAGCTCCTGACCAATAGATATATCACTAAGCATTATTTGCCTTCTTACTTCCTCCATTTTTGGGAGGAATCGAAAAAACAAAACTTAATTGTAAATTCTCTATGGGGAAATCTTGCGACTGAGGTCACCAGCTCCAATTACTGAACTGGTTTCAAAATATATCATTTGAAAGCTCATGTCTCGATGCACCATCAAGGGGTCACTTACCTTCCACCTTCCACTATTTTTCGGAGAATTCGAAAGAAAACTTCACCGTACATTTATTCGCTTTTGAAAATCCGGCGGCAGAGTGCGTTAGCCCCAACTATTGAAGTGATTTCAAAAAAAATTATTTGACATGAATGCTCATGACTCTTTCATACTTCATCAAAGTTCGACTACCCGCTTCTTCTTCATTTCGAGAGATTTTGCGAAATGAAAGTGTGCAACTTTTGCTTATATTAATGTAACTATTTTTATCATACTTTTGTTATGATAAAATGTAGTTAATCAGAATTGGCTGGCATGACTAAATTATTCTTAATCAGGCGTAATAAAAGAAATATTGTTTTAAATTATGAATGTATAGTGATGGGAAAGAATTATGGTAGTTTGCTATGCTTACAAAGAAGCGAAATTAGTTGGCGGCGATAATTACCGAAATCTGTCCAGTTCGTAATTTAAGGGTTCTGTCAAAATTAATTTGCAATATTTCTTGAAAATTGATGTGGAGGATATAGATGACCATTGATGGCCTATCAAGGAGTCATGAGCTTTCACACGAAATAAGGAATGCTAAAAAAGGTACATTAGGTGTTTTATTTATTGATTGTGACCGGCAATTAGCCAGGGATTTTTCAAACAGAAAATGAGCAGTGAAGTAATGCTTTTAAAATTTATCTCGCAAGTTAACAATAACTGAGAGAAGGACACCATTGATTTGATATAAAATTCATATGACCTTCTTATAACCATTGGTGGCATGTATTTCATATGAAATTAAAATTGTTGAAATTGGTATATTGTTTGTAGCTGGAGAACTGGTTTTTTGCCATTTATTTTAAATATGTAGTTGATAAACGAACAACTAAAAGTCAAAGATAACTAGTTAAAAATTAAAAATCAAAATCTTCACCATTAAGAACATTGGGGTATAAATTGTTCTGAAAAGTGGGGTTTTTCTCCCCTTCAAAGTATAATATAAGTTTCGGCCAGAAAATAGTGGTCTTTTTACTTAGATTAAATATTGAACTGCATGAACTGCGTATTATGAAGGAAAATCTACACTTAAGTATAAAATGTTGGTTTTATTATTAAGCTATTCATTTGGATTTGCCAGGCATATAACTTAAAACATAATTTAGAATACTTTTAACATTTTAATTATATTTTCATTAAAAATTATTAGCATTTCACAATTGCTGCACTATTTATTTTTTATAATAAGTATAATTATTTTGCTTGGTTAATTAATATACATTGAATTTAGTAATTTTAAATACATAAATACTATTCGGGTTTATAAATATTGACTTAAAAATTGTAATAAATATTAACTTACAATATTAAGGATGTGTTTTATTTAAAGTAAAAGAACATGTTCATGCTGTTTTGTTTTGTAATCTACCTGTATTTTGTTTTAAATTTTAATAACTAATATCTAATGTTGGAAAACATAATTATTATAAAATTCTTCATATATGATTTATAAGCGAGAATTCAAGATTTATAATTTTAAAAAATTTTATGCCATGTCCCATCTTTTTGAAGAATTAAAAAAATATATAAGTTTTAAAGAATTTAAAAAAATAAATTCTTCAGTTCAACACCAGAAATTTAAATTGAAATAAGAATATATTTCTCATAAAACTAGTTTTAAAAAATAATTAATAAAACACAAAAACCTTTGATTTTGATTTTAAAATGGAAATATACAGAGTTGAGGAATGGAAAATGTATTTAAAGATCTTGTTTTTAAAATGATCAACATTATTTTATGTTAAAATAAAAAACAGTAATCTCTTTTATCTAGTAATATAAAATTTAAGCTAATTATTGATTTTGAATTCTTTTAACTTTAAATCTACATTGAGAATATTAACTGATATAAATTTCCATGGGACCTGAAATGTCTTGCTATTAAAGACAATATATTTATCTTGCCTATTTTCTTTAAATTAAATCTATTAAATTGGATTTCATTAAATTAAATATATTATTTTCATTAAATTAAATCGATTAAATCGAAAATAATTTAGCAATCAATGTCACAATCATTGGAAGATTAAAAAATTTAAATAAAGCACTTGTGAAACTTTTTAGTTTAAATAATAAATTAATTAACTGATTTTTTCAATATTTTACAATAAGATTTTAAAATTATATAAAAATGGTTAATTCTTTTTTTAGAAAAGGAAAACTATGAAATAATAATAAAATTCTCAATATGGCAAATTTCGAATTTTTTTTATAAAAGATTTTATTTTTCTTTATTAATTGTTTATTCACAAATACTGTGCTGTAGTTAAATGATGAATTAAATAAAGGTTGTCTTTTCAGGTATAGTCTTTTCAAACGAATCTGTCTGCAGCTCGACTATCAGAGCAGCATTGAATGTTTTTATGAGAGCAACTCCCTTAACACCCCCCCCCAAAAAATGGCAAGGTTTTTTCGTTTTTATTCCTTGATTTGAATTTACTGCGCAATAAGCAGAATCTAGCCTCAACTTCAATACCGGATTAATAGTCTGAAAACAATAATTGCTTTTTCGCCGAAAAATATAATGACTGAATGGATTTTAAATGAAAAAATATGATCTTTTCAGCGATATCAAGCTCATGCCACGTTGCAAGTTTTCCCCCTCGCACTTTAAAATAATGAGGCTAGGGGATCTATTTTTATCAAATACTGTCCCCATGAAACAGTTAAAAGTAGGAAATAGGAGATTAAATTTCAATAATGAAATTAAATGTTACAAGCGATAGTTAAAAATATTTTAATATCATTAGAAAGATAAATTATGGTATTTGGATTTTGAGACAAATTTATTTTCACGCAACTATATTTTTTGAAGTTGCCCCCCCCCTCAATAAAAACAATCTTTCAACCAAAAAACCAAACGCAAAACAATCAGTCTGAAGTTTTGCTATCTTTTTTAATTAATTAAAATTCTAATTAAAAATCGGGAAGAATTTCTTTGAAGGCACTTACCATCCTCCAAAATATTTTCTTTGCCTAATTTGGTAGCTTTAAGTCAAAATGTTTGCCTTGTTATGCTTCAACGGACAGGCAAACAACAAACACAAGCATTTGTTTTTAATGTTAGTAGTGATGACTGCACAATGAGTATCCAGTGCCTACTACTCTTTCATATAAAATTCCTCATAAAGACTGTTAAAAATCGTTTCGAAATTCTTTAAGGAAATTGTTCTTAAGTGGATCAGAAAATTAGATACACTTCAACCCCTTAAACAGTGATGAAATAAGAAATTCATGTAAATCGTATGAAAAATTGATTCATTAGAAACATATGAAATAAATATTATTCGATTGATGTCGCGCTTACAAAAATGCTACAAAACGTATCCAAATTGATTAATCGACAGAAAAAAAAAATTCGCAAATATTAATAATAATGACAAAAATTATATGCATTATTGTTTTATCTATTGAAATTTTAAATATAGACGAAATGCACCTTTTTTACTCTATACTGAACACTTAGAAGTATTTTTTCCATACTTCACTCTGCGCTTTGAAGATTAGGAATTCGATGAAATATGGTAACAATCTTCTGATCTGACTCTCATTTAAAAGATTGCATGTCAGATCATATCAAAGGTACTATTTAAAGACTATGCTAAGAAGAAGAGACTATTCTGACACTTTAATATAACTATTTCTTATTTTTTAAAAAATATCCGCCTCCAAATGGGGATTAAAATGTAGAATTCTGTAATATAAAAGACTACTCAATAAATTAAATTTCCATTTCAGCAAAGTTCATTTTCATCGCCTGCTTTTAATGAGTTGAGTTGCATATGCATTTTACAATAAATATAGTTTTTAATTTCTAATTATTTGTTCATAAACGCATGTTTATCAATGCAATAACTTTACATATCTTAAATGCAAATTTATCTGTAAGGTCGGGCGTCATGGTGCATGCTTAGACCATGGGTGTGCGTGTTGTTGTGCATGGATATGGATGTGGGTGTGAGTTAATTAGAATATTGTGAAATTCTGATGAGTTTTTTGGGTTTTGATCACAATCGCATACAGCTGCATATACTAAAATCAAAACAAATTAAAATAAATAAGAGATTCTTTTTTAAATATTTAACTTGCGCTAGAAAGGGTTGAATATCATAGGGTGATTTGCAAAATCCTCGAAGATAAAATAATTTTCATTCCGAATGAAAAACGAAAACAAAGCACCTCCGATACCAGATCTACTAAAATAAAATATGCATTTCGGAAAGATTTCAGGGCTGTGAAGGCATAAGATTATTTCGTTTCTTTGCGAAGGCAGCTGATCAGCCAAAACGCTAGATATTTATTTACAAGTATAATTTAATCTATTATTTTCTGTTGTTGTGATAAGATGTAGTTCATCAAAGTTGGTAAACATGACAAAATTAATATCATGAATATAATTATCAAACAATTGGCCGCCAAAGAAAGCTAATTTTCATTTAAAACATGTAGTAGTGATAAGTGAAGCAGCAACATATATAATCATCCACCTCCGTCTACAATACCAAATGAAGTTAGAAATATCTCCACTCTTTTGGTCTGCGCCATTATTGAATGCAAAATTCCAATATCTGTTTTGCCGTTTAACAACTGAGGCAGGTTCTTTTTAAGCTTAAATTGACTGATTTATTTGTGTGAATAAAAATTATTTATGAAGCATGAATAAAAATAATTTATAGGATAGTATACTTTACATTTTATTTACATTTTTTATTCTGGATTATAAAAAAGGTTAAAAATCGATATTAGTTATTGATTTTTATTTGAATTTTCGTGAACATTATGATAGAGATAACATAGTGAAGAATGAAGTAAAGAAAAAATCCCAGTGCGAGAAAAAAAAAGCTTTGAATGTAACTGTATATTTACATCTAAAATGTATACCACTAATAAAATTTTTTATTATTTCTTTAGCATTATGATAATGTGCATGAGATTTTCTACTGGGATTTTCGCTCGTTAATCTGTAATAAACATATTCCAGACATTATTAGCAGTTAACAGTCCATATAAATAAGCACTTTATCTAATCTTTGAAAAAATAATCTACTTAGAACCATATGAAAAATTAAATATTGAGGTCATATAAAAAAATTTTATAAGCAGCTATATTTTTTTTTTTAATTTCAGCAGAAAAATGTCTGGAAGTTAAATAAGCTTTCTCAATAGTTTTAAAAAGAAGATTTAAATTATACTTTTCAAACTTTGTCAGATGAAATTATTAATATTTCATTTTTTATTAAAACTGTATATTTTTCCTGGTATCGAAAATGTCAAAAAAAAAAACTGTAATACTTCAAAACTTGATATAAAAAAAAATTTAAAAAACCAGAATAATTTTTTTCAGTACACGAAAAATTTTTTAAAAACACCAAAATTACATTTTTAAATATATACAATGATTTCTTTTACTAGATTCTCATGCAACGCAAGCCGATAATTCAGAGCAATAAAAACGCATATTTCTGTAATTTATGTTAAGAAATCTAAGAGTTGTTTTTGTTTTCGTCGCAGCACATTCTTTCTTTCATTTTTTACTTAAAAGAAACCGAAATTTCCTTAGCCATTCAACATCTGGAATACACATTTTTCATATTTGTATCATTTTCTCAATTTGCTGAAAATAACGAAAACGATGAAAATATTTGATTTAATAAATTGAAGTCTCACGCGTTGCTACTCGATAAAAAATGGAGGTCTATTATTTTGCATGCTTGCTTTTTATCCTATTTGTTACACGACAAACAAAATTCCTCTCATATATTAAACTTCTGAAAACAAACTTTGTCATCTTCGTAAGCTATAAATTCTGGAATTTTCCATCTCATCGAGTTGTAACCTCCATCGCCGTGCTGCATCGCGAATAAAATACTCTTAAGCATTGTCATAAACCTCCTCTTGGTTGCCGTAATTGGAAAGAGCGAAACATGAAGCAAACAAGATTTCGTTTTAGAAATAGTACCCAAAAAATAGTGCCTCACATTGTTAAATTTTTCAATTTTACGAGTTCCGGAAGAAAATTCCCTGCTTTAAAATGTGTACTGCATGATTTTATTTGTACCCGAATGTACATTTTTATCATATTATTTTATCCTGCTAATATTAGCGTAACGTTTGACAGTTTCTTGAAAAAGTAAAGTTTTGAAAGTGCTTTTCTTCTGTTTAGAAAAGGACTTTTGACATGAGTATTGATCGTTATTATTAGGAAAAGATTTGATTTGAACTACAAACAAAAGCATTGAGCTTTATTTTTAAAATACTACCAAAGTAGATTGGATATTTACCCAACTTTTATAAAATTAAATTCATTAAAATATGGAAAAATAAAGTTGCAGTAAAAGTATCTCCACAGATAATAAAAAAATTTCAATGTGGTCCTAAAATTATGGAATGAAGAAAATTTTATGTATCAGAGTCGAAGGCATGGGAAAATGAATACTGAAAAAAATCCGCAAAAAAATAATTAAAAAAATCTCCCCTTAAAAGAGATTTTGGTGCTGTTGGAACTTAAAAATTGAAAGTAAAAGGTGTTAGGTTAAGTAAGATTAATTGAAGGTGTGTCCAAACAAAAAGGATTATTTTATAATTATCATGTATATCAAAAGTAAAATTATAGTAAGACAAATCGCTTACATATCAAATTCGATGTTGTTTGTTATCGGTTGTTTGGGAATGCATTCTAACAATTTTAGATAGTTCGTTAGTTTTTTCTCCTTTTTCATGACTTCGTCCCATTTGCCATTTAACTCTGAAATTCAAATGATTTTACTTAAGATATTCTACTTTGTTTGGGGACATTTTTTAAAAAAATATATATTTATATGTTTTTAATGCTATGTTTTGTCTCTTTATATTTCAATCGATGAAGATGTTGTAAAATTAAACTTCCAAATTATTTTTTTAAATTGAGAAATTTGACGAAAAGCAACTGAAAAATTAATCTTACGCTAATAGCCATAGGCAGAATTTTATTCTAAATATACATAAATCCTAGCAGAGCTACATTTTTATGACATCTATCTAGGTTATGTTCGAAAATATTTCTTGTAATTTAAAATAATTTTGAGATATAGCTGAATGAAATTACTAAACCAGTAATTTTTCATAAAAATTGTTTTTCATTTACACTTAAACACTTACAAACATCACTTATATTCAATATTAACCTTAATTTTTTGATAAAAACTTAAAATTTCAAAGAACAATCTCGGAAGATTTCACATTAATACTTGATTAACTTTTTGAGAAACCGTTGTTGCTGCCTATCATTTTTTTCAAAAATATCGTTTTAAATTAGAATTGAAATTTTCATTTGATTTTAATTTAATTAAAGATTTTTATCATCATTTATATAGGGAAGTTTTAATACAACACAAAATAATGCTTGTGATATCAATAAGGAAACAGCTGTACCTCATTTGTAGTTCACATGCAGTAAAAATTAAGACAGATTTAAAAAGCTCAGAAAACAGCTTCGATAATTTCATTGAAAATGGGAATTTTAAACCAGTCGAATCCCAAAAAATCATTTATTAAGGAGGCATGTTTTACACTATACATTGATACACAATAGTGCATTGATTTTGAGCTCTATATTATATTTTCCTAACTTACTCCATTTTATCATTTCAGCTCCATTCCATAGCAATTAAAAACGCCGGATTGATTTTTATAATATTCTCTAGCCCAAATCATTAATTATTGGTAAAAAATACTAAAAGATATAACAGAAAACAATCCTAAAATTATTTTTCATCCATATTTATTAATTTTCGGCTAAATTTATCCATTAAAATAGCCCATTTATTATTCATTTGCATCTGGATCATATTGCCATCTAGGAACCTGTAAGTGTAATATGAGTGCAAGTGATGAAAATGATATTTTTTATTACAAACAGTTTTAAATTAAGCTATCAAAGAATATTCGTTCCATCCAGATTTATTATCCCCGATTTTATAATTAAAAGGATTTATTCCTTATTCATTCGTATCCAGATCATATTGCTACCCAGGAACCTGTAAATGTTAATATGAGTGCTAGTGATGGTTATTAAACCAAGATTATTCTGGTTATGTCAGATGGCATCGCTCAATCAGAAAGGATAATAGATTATATTAAATTGTCAAATGGATGTATTACAAGTGCAATTACAATTACAATGCTTTTAATAAATTAACGTCAAAGTGGACAGTTATTGATAAAAACATTTTTAAAATTTACTTGAATTCTTTTTATGGATTAAAAATTTTATTTTTTTTATTTATTCGAGCCAACTTTAAGATTTTCGCATGACAATATACTGTTCTGACATGCCAATAATTTAAATATTAGTAAATCAATTAATTTAATTTTGCTTTGATTCTGAACAAGAAGCGCCATCTAGTAATGGATTTGAGGAAAATCTGGATTTTAGTTTACATAATATTTATGTAAATGAATTATTGATTGAATTCTAAATACTAAAATATTTCTTCTGCTCAGCTCATAATTAAAATTGTTTTTTTGAAAACTGATTTATTATAAAATAGGGATGGAAAAGAAATTTATCCCATATTGTGTGTTTATTAAAACAACTTTTAAAAAATATTAAATTAGCATTTTTTTTTTTGCGTCACATGAAATATTTGCAGGATATGGTTAAATTTAATTAACTTTCGGATGTTTCTGGAACTAACGCATTGAGTCGTAGAATTGAGAATACAATGCATAAAAATTTATTTAAAGTTCCAAGAATTTGCTATCCAACAATCCAATAACTGAAAATTTTCAGTTATGTTTTTAATAACTTATTAAAAATCCTAAAATTAAATTTTAATTGGGATTTTCTATATCAATTTAATTGTAAAATTTTTAAAAGATATCAGATATTTTCTCTCGTTAAAGAAAATAGCAACAAACTAATATTTTAATGCTTATATCTTAGAAATGTTTTCCCAATGAGAACTAGTCTTGATAATCAGAAAAATTGGTATTTCCAATAGATAATTTTCCCATTTATCTTTACAAAGTTCTTCCATTGGGGGGGGGGGCGTCTCAAATACGGAGCACTATTACTTATTTGTGAAGTTTCCGGTGAAGTGGTAGGTTCTCGCCACTCAGGTGGATATAGTAATACTGTGGGATATTATATTGTTACGAAATTTCCGGGGTTCGTTTGGATAATGGAAGTTATATGGTGTGGAGAACGCTCAATCAGCAGGCGGCAGTAGAAAAAGAAACAACGACGTTTATTTACACGAAGACACACAGGACAGCACAAAAACGACAACTATATACAGCATAGAAGACGATTGTCTTCAGCCGAGATGTGCAGCATACAACAGCATACAATAACACTCTACTGCAGACAGTAGCGCACAGCTTAGTTCAGAACTAGCTTGACTCCGTCGCTGCTCTGCTAATCCCTGGAAGACCAGTTCTTCACCGTCGATTCCAACTACTACTCTCCGTCGATTTCCACTACGGCTACGACGACTCTTGCAGCTGTGGCTGCCTCCTTTTATAGGTCTCAGGAGGCGGGGCTAGAAGCCTCTGAACCAATCAGGAACGTTCAAGGCGTATCTCGGTTCCTAATGAACGGATAGGGAAAATTCTCGATGTTTCGGGTATAATCTATTTTCAAAGTCACTAAATTCTTCGCCAAGTCGCCAAATGGTCGCCAAGTTTATCGCGCCAAGATCTGGGACCTCCGACGCGACACCCGGACTCCGTCCAATACAGATGATTGTAAAACAATATTTCTGATGATGGAACCAACTATGCTGGGAATCCGAATTGCAGGTTTGTAACAATATCCTCTACCCATTACTGGACGGGTCTCCTACCGCAGGCGTTATACCGAGACCGGTGATAGCCCTTATGACTCAACCATAGGTCGCACCAATGCTGCCGTTTCGTCCATCAAACTCCAGCAACTACCGCCTCATTCCCTAGGCAACTCTGTATGCCTTCGGAATGAAACTATTTTGGCTATCTTGCAAAACCACTTAAATTTTTATACCTATTAATGTGTATTGCTAATAATATACATTTTAGGAAATAATCTTTCTATTATGCTAAAAACTTGAATTTTTCTTGGAGATAAGAGTATTTTATAACTCACAAACAGCATTCTAATTTTTATGAATGTGTGACATTTAGTCTTAAGTCAAATTCCAAGTACTTTTCAAATATTATTATTTGCGTGCAAAAAATTTTGAACTTTCATGTGGATATTGTAACACGATTAAGGCATTTTCTCCTCTGCAAAGAAATTAAAATCAAATACCAAACCTTTTTGTGTTCGATATCGGTATTCATATTTTCAGAACATGTACAGGGTGGTTATAATTAAAGTTTCTCTGTTTAGACCTACGTAATGTGCGCTCTAGTGGAAGGATGTCGAAGAAACTTGATACTTAGTTTGTATGGAGCATGGGGGAAAAATCTGCAATAAAAAAAATTAGTTCAAATTTCGGCCAATAGATGGCGGTTTTCCTGAACGATAAAGGCCGTTATGCAAATTTAGAGTAGTTTAAAAAGACAGTACTCACTGCCGCAAAATCATTCTGCGCCATGCTGTTAGAGAAGAAAGGAAGAGCTTTACTGAGAAAGTTGTTTTATCAGAACAGCAGTAATTTGTCAGCTACACTACGAGAATATCGGCTCTTGAAAGACTTACGGAAAGGGCTTATGTCCAGGCAGGCTTTAAAAAAGATTGATTATTAAATTTGAAGAGATTGGAGAATTGGGTGTGGTACAAGGAAGAGGACGGAAACGGATTTCAAATGAAACTGCGGAAGAAATCCCTCTTGCCGTGGTCGAAATAGCGTCCGATTCGCAATATTCTTCATCAAGGGCTCTAGCGGTGGCACTTGATTTGTCCCTCCCTTGGTCTACAATACGAAAGATTCAATCCATTGTAAAATAGTATCCATACAAGATCCATCATGTGCAAGCGCTGAATCCTGCTGACCCGTAGAAACGAAATCAATTTGCTAGAATGTTTTTAGCCAGACAGTCGTTGACAATTCATTCCCTTGGAACATTTTTTGGTCGGACGAGGCTCATTTTACCCTAATACTCAGAACTGTCTAATACTCAGACTAATACTCAGAACTGTCGCATATGGGGTACTGCAAGTCCTAATGATGTGCATGAACAGTCTCTAGATCCTGATTGTATTACTGTATGGTGTGGTTTTACTGCTGATTTCATTCTTGGTCTTTTTTTTTTTTTTTTTTTTTTTGAGGAGAACACTCCCCATGGCTCTCAAAGGTGTTCCGCTACGGGTGCCCGTTACTGCGACCTTCTTCAGCAACAAGACATTCTTGCGTTACAAGAACGAGAATGTTTAGGGACTACTGTCTTCATGAAAGATGGTGCACCACCTCACATTGCTCGATCAGCGGCGGTATTGCTTCTTGCCCACTTTGAAGATCAACGGACTCTGCATGAATTGAAAGCAAGCATAGCACGTCATGTTGCTGCAATTGATCGAGAAACCCTTCGTGCCACTGTTGAACACGCCATAACACGCTTTGAACATGTGCTTGGCGTAAATGGAATACGCACTGAACATATATTGTAATTAAATAAAGTTTTTAAGTTCCAAATTGTGTTTTTTGTTTTTCATGCGCCGCCTTCTCACCTGGCGGTTGAAATTTGAACTAATTTTTTTTATTGCAAATTTTTGTTCCCCATGATCTATACAACCTAAGTATCAAGTTTCTTCGACATCTTTCCACTAGAGCGGACACTATGTAGGTCTAAACAGGGTAACTTTAACTATAACCACCCTGTATGTAAGAATAAATTATAAATGCGCTTATGTGAAGTTTGAAAATAAAGTCAAATTATTATTGTTAAACAGTTAAACAGTGGCAAAAGTAGACGCAATACAAAAAATATAAATTGATAAATTAAATTTTTTCTCACACTTTTATTTAGTTCTTACATGTTCTAAAAATAGTATTTTATAATAATTTTTTTTTTTCCTTTTTGATAATTTTTTTTGAGATCTGATTTTTTTTAGATCGATTACGATGCACTATTTAATATTTTCAGAACTTAATTATCAATTTATGGATTGATTTAATTAAAATCAGATTCCATGCAAATGGCGCCATTTGGAATCAAATTCGAGAAAAATAAAGGGAATGCGAGATTCCATAATGTGTATGGTAATGCAAATAAATTGAAGATTAAAAAGTAGTCTGTAAAAACATAATTTTTATCTTGGTGCACAAATAGATGCATTATGTAGAAAATTTTTATTTGATTTATTCAAATAGTTATTCCTAAAAACTGAAAGAAAATGATCATTATGAAATATTATAATAGTTGGTTATTAAAAATTAAATTAAATAAAAAGTAGTCTGCTTTCCTGAAATTTCTAAATATAAAAATATTAATCATATTACTATAATAAAAGAATAATTTCTCCTTTTCCTATCATTGATAATGTTTTGAAATATTTTTCTTTTCTGCTTGCATTATTAAGGGGAAAAAATAATTGCGCAATTTTGTGTCTTTGAGCCATTTTTCTGCTATGTGAGGGTTATTTAATTAAAAAATTTAGAACTCACATATTTGTAGTTCTAATGTATTTATACCAATCCAATAAACAATTAGGTTTAAAAAAAAGCCATAACGTTTTTTTCATTTTAAAGAGCAAACTGAGAAGTTTGATTTCCACTTACGGAATTACCTTTAATGATTTCTAGAGAAGGAGTGGGATACATTAACTAATGATAAATATAATATAAAAGTTTTGTTGTTGATAATAATGAATGGTTTCCTGGGCTATAACTGAATTTATTCGAAAATATAATGATCTAATTTTATGTAATCAGTAGAGAATTTCTTCTCTGCAAAAAAAAGAAAAAAAAATGAAATTAGAATAAGAAATATATTCGGTAATAGTCAGTGATAGGTCTAAAATGTTTGTGTCATATTTTTTATTGAAGCTTTTCAAAATGTTTTACTAACAAAAATCAAAAACAAATATTGATTTTTATTGGTTCATCAGTTTTCTTTTACCCAACCTTAAATAATGCTTTTTAAACATATTTATTTATCTTGATTTGTTTCATTTTCGTGAAGATGGAATTTTGTAATCAATTTTTCACTCACTGTCTGTTTTTCTAGATTCTTCAAATGTTGTAAAAAAGTTATGTTCGATGAAAATACACTATTTTTATACCTTAGAACTAAATTACCAGTTAATGGATTAATGTAGAAAATTTGGAAAAGAAATTATTTCAAGATTCCATAAAATTTACAATGAGAGCTGCAAATTAAAGACTAAAAAATTAAAAACAATTGCAATTAAAAAATTCTGCTTTTTAGTAAATATAAAAAATATATTCTTAAAGCTATTTTTATTATATTTCTTTTTTTTAGTTCTTTCTTCATTAATAACTCACGAATATACGTTTCATAAACAAGTGTAGCAGAAGTCAAAAAAGATATCGTTCACTTCCTAAAAATATATCTTTTAAATCAGTATATTTTATAGATTTTTCTAGAATATTATTAGACTTTCGAGGAATTTTCCTAGAAACATTTTTTCTATATTTAAGACAGATTTTGTAAATGATTCATTGGGGCTTATCAAGTGATGCAAACTAAATTCTTGCAATCAAATAACAATGATTGATTTTATAGTCAATAAAATAATATAATTGTACTATGATTAAAAACAATCTATTTGCAAAATGAATCATTTTTATTTTGTAGAATGATGGAGAAATCATTCTAGGAAGGGTCATTCAGCTCCAGTTTAATTGATAAATAATACTCTCTTCAGTAAAATATTGAAAAGTCAAAAATAGGGTCCTTAAAACCACTTTCTTGTTTAAATAATATCTTCCCAAAACATTCTCTTGGGTGATTTCAATAAGCAAATTATTTCAAAATAAACCCCAGAGTGATGTAGAAAGGGGTAGGCAAATACTGGATAGATATCTCAAGCGCCAATTGTGAGGAAAGCGGAAGAGACACTTTTTTTTTAAATTCTATTTTATGTTTTCAGAGATAGACGTTGATAAACGACACCAAAGGAAGGTGCAAAATAAATTTAAAAAAATTAAATTGAAACTTATAATGATGTAACAATAGAAGAGAAATAACCCGGGCTCCATTTAAAATAATTATGATACTGCAATCACAATCATGTTTAATTTAAGAGAGGAATTGTAGAATAATTTTTTAATGAAAAGTCGCTTTTGCATTTATATTTTCTAGAACTGGAATGCAAAAACTTTGTCTAAAAAATAAAAACTTTTGATGGACATATTTAAACAGATCAAGAAAAAAAAGAAAAAACTTTCCTGCAGAGCATTATAAAATGTACCGAGTTTTTGAGTTAAATCATAAATTGTGTTTTACCAGAAATTTGCTTTTATCTAATCTTATGCGACAAGAGCTTTAATGTTAAGAAGTCTTGCCAGTCTTCTAAACATTATAAAGACTTCTTAACATTAACTGTGCACGAATATATATTCCTTTTCATCCTTCGTGACGTTGAACAAATGAGCTAGAGACATTTTTTTGCAATGCGGCTGTCGAAAATTGGAAATGTTTTAGAATTTTAACAAACTGCGTTGAATGAACTTGCCTTTCATTTCGATAACCAAAAAAAAGCTAAGTGTGTTAGAAAGTTTGAGAAAAACGCTTCTAAACAGCTAAAAATGATCCAACTCACTGATTTCATGATAAGAGATTTAATATTAAGAAATCGCGCCAATTTTAAAAGTGTTGTTCATAGGGAAAACCCTATGAACAAACACAAAATATCACCTAAGTATCAGTTTGAAACTGTGTTCTTATTCTTACCTAATCCAGTAAACTACTAGCTAGATGAATGCCATTTAGGACGTTTGCATTGTTGTATTTTGCGTCATTAAGACAAAAGGGATTGCTCCAAAAGCATCATGAAGAAGAAAAAAATATATTCGCTTGTAGCTCGGAAAATCAATAAAGTGGCATCGATGAAAGCTGAAGTGGGAAAGTGGAGATTTTTCTAAGAATGTTTTTCTCCCTTCCTCAAGAATTCCAACAATATGCACGGTCTCAAGATTGATTGGGAAATTAAAGAATGTTTGTCATCGATCCATAACAGAGCTGTATATCTATTTATCGAAAAAAAATAGATATTTTTGAAAAATTGATTTTTCGATTCCGGTATTCAAAAAATATTCATATATCGTGATCATGATCTTGAATAATAGTTCTCGATGAATCGCGATGCAATAAATAGATATTAACAACTAATTTACGTTTTCGATTCCATTTTAGTTATCGGTTAGTGTTTATTTTTGCTGCCCTGCATTCTTTTTCACCTTCATATGTAATTTTTGTTAATATTTCCATAAATACTGTCATGTGTAAAAATACTGTTTTAAGCTTGTCATTTTAGAATAACTGCTTTCTGTTCTTTAATTGAATTATACGAGTACTATTATGGAAAAATAATTGCGGTTATCAGGAGTTTGTTGACTGTCCTTTGTTTAATCGCTAAATATGCATGTTCAGAAATAAAAGCCAAAAGGATCAATATTCTGAATAAATACACAATTTTATTCGCAGCTAGAATTTTCATACTTAAACGTACTCGCAAAAATAAAATAAATAAATAAAAAGTTCCGTTATACCTGCTTTGGCATTGACACACTTGATTAAAAGGATTTTAATAAAAATATTTTCTAACTATTTTTATTTAAAAAAATAGTTAGTCGGATTTTCAAATATTTTTATTATATAAATTAAAACTTAATTTTATTTGGAGTCGTTCTGATCAGTCAATATGTTAAGAGATGATATTTATACCTTATAATAGCTATAAATAAATAATGATATCACGATATATCGAAAAATATCGATATGTGTTGGACGATATATCGCGATTAGAAAGTTCCGTTATTGCCCAGCCCTAGTCCATAGCATCAAAAATCAGTGCTCACACCGGAATGCGGCACGATTACACGTCGCTTTCTAAAAGAATACTTGAATGTCTAAGAAAACTATTTTTTGCAAGAATAAAAAAAAAAAAATCACAACCGAGTAAGAATGGTGTGCATTATCTACCAAAGAACTGCAAAAAAAATGAATAAACAATGATAGGAATATGAAACCAACCCCCCATTCATTTTACATTAGAATACACGTTGAGCAATAGATATGTATAATTGACTTCCGGATTTGCAAAGCTTTTTTTGCACTGTCTAAGAATAATTTCTAAGAATTAATTACCACTTTTATAACTTTAACCACTTTTTTAAAAAAAATATTTTTCTTAACTTTATAAAACGTAAATATATTATGCTAAAACATATCTGTTATAGTTCTTATTTGCCTAATTAAACCAAACTGCTTGTATAATTCATAATTATGCTTGATATAAGATGCAATGGATTCATTTTTAACTATAAAAGATTTTACAAAAAAATCAATTGTATAACTTACTTAACATTCTAAATATTATAGAAATATTTGAATTTTTATTGAAGTGTTTGCAAAAATCAGTTTAATGTGACTTCAAAAATTCAATAAACACAGGGGCAATAGTTTCATAATGGAATTAAGAAAACTGAGTTTATTTATTGCTTACAGAACAATATATTACAACTATGAACTCAAAAAAAATTGATATGTCTTCTTAATGGCACTTTTTATTCTTTTACATTAATTTTTGAACCTTGCAGATTAAAATATTTCATATAATTTTCTATTAAAGTATAACATGAAAAACCTACTTTTTCTTTTAATCTAGTACATTTAAATGCCATGTTTCTACCAAATCTAACCTATTTATACTATCCTTGTTTAAAAAATTAGTCTCAATGGGGTTATAACTTCAGCTTTAAACTAATGATCTACAACAGCACAACGCCGTTTGAAATTTAACAAACTTCTAAAGAAAAGGTTTTCCAACTTTTTTTTCAACTTTAATTAATTATCAACACATTTTCAAAAAGTATTGTTGAAGTGTTTGTGACAGCAAGCTAATATATCTCCAGTAAAGTATTTAAAAATGTTAGAACAAATGAAATGAAATAGTTACTATCAGAATAAAAAGCATTCAAAAGGAAAACGCAGCATTTCTCTTCTTTCAATGTCAAATATATGATTAACAAACGTAATGTGTCACTCAACATCGATTATCCACTAAAAGAATATCATTCAGCTTAAATTATGTTCTTTTTCAAATGAAAATTCTCTTTCATTTTGTAAGTCGACAAAAATTATTAAAAAATATTTGAAGAATGTTTACTGTATAAATTCAGCTAAAATTCATGTACATGTTGAATAAGTTAATGATTTTTATTTTACTTTGTCACATACGAAGTATAGTAATAGTCAAAAAATTCAACTCGAGATTTTGACAAATATCTACGTTTCAAACCTCCCATGTTTCAAAAAGAAATTTTTGGCATTATGCCTGTCTGTCTATCTGTGAACACAGTAAGTCAAAGACGCTTTGAGCTAAACAGATTAAAATTTGGTAGATTGACTTACGACTAAATTTGCACATTTTCTTTCAATTTTGAACCAAATCCATTCACAGGAAGTCTATCTAGCTGCTCGAATACAAGTGAACTCCATAACTGAAAAACGCAAAGAGTTAAGTAGATAAAATATGATTTAGCATCTAAAATATAGATTATTTTCAAATTTTGAACCAAATCTCTCCAAAGCTTGACCGTCTGTCGGTCTGTATTTTCGCATGCATATAAACTCAATAGCTCATAAACGTAATAACTTAAATTAACAAAATTCGCAATAACTTAGATCAACGAAATTCAATATGTGATCTGGTAACTACAACTGTAATTCCATGTCATGGTTTCAATCGGTTGAAAAGAAGGCGTTCAGAATACATATTCACAGATAGATTCCTTAAAAATTTAGATTCATGCCAAAGATCTATATTTCGTAACTACTGTTCGCCAATGCCGTGCAAGGCGTTCGTGGCCTTATCCAAGGTCCACAATTTTTGGTGAAGGGGGGAGGAATTAAGTTCTTTATTGGAGAGTAAGCGAGAAAATTTCGTGGTAACCACTCCCACTAGTTTCGGAATGCTATTATTTAAATCAACTAGTATTTAACTTAGGATTCTCTAATCGATAAGTTTTGCAATTAGTTTTCAATGAAAATATAAGCGCATTTTTTTAAAAATGTGCTACAACAATTATCAGATACATGCATATTTGATAAAAATGGTTAAAGCATGGTTTCTTAAATTATGCGTGCAGAGCTCGATTTGCGCAATGTGGTGTAATTTTAGGGCTTTGGAACACTGACAACACTAGCGTTTTTTTCTCAGTGTTTAAATGCCAGTGATTTTAGAAAAATTTAGAAAAACCGAAAATCTTGACACAGAGTATTATAAAATATCAGAGGAAGCAATTAATGGTTTTCAACTTCTTTATATTTTCTTTCTTTATATATACAGTAGAATTGCTAAAATTTAATTAATAGAGAAAGACCCTGATTTATAAAGATTTTAAAAATTCTTGTCAAAAATAAGTATAGTGGAATTATCTTCGTAAATCCTTAATTAATTTTAAGGAACTAGATACTTTCCTACGACGAAGAATCTTGATAAAATAAAAGAACTTCTCACAGATTCCGGGAATGCTTTTTTAAAAATCCAGAATTTCATAAATTAATTTTTAAAGATGTAAACAACCAATGTCAACATAATATTGAAATTTTCTCCGAACAATTTTTTTTTTTATTTTAGAACCAGAAAATGAAATTCTTTTGATTGCATGAATATGAATTTCAATACTACGTGTGTTGTTTATAAACTTCATGAGGCTTTTAAACGTATTTTCATTTATTTCTGGGCAATAATATATTTTTATCAGATTTATAACTAAAAATATCGCGTGTATTTTTTATATTCTTATATTATATGATATTCAATATATTTTTAATTTTTATTTTAAGCACGTTAAAATGGAAATAGGCTCCTCGCAATTTTTTAGCTTTTATTCGCATATTATGCTAATTTTGGGATGATTTTTGAAGACTTTATTCTGAGTATACCGATTTGTATTTATTATTTGCAGTTTATCGAATCACAGGGCATTGTTCATTTACAATTAAACAACAAGTATTTAAGAAGCAAAGTTTTTTGTTTTACAATGAAACTATATCATTCTTTCTATGTGCCAGATATTTTAATTCAAATACAATTAAAAATAATTCTTTCATTACAACTCAAATTTCAATGATTTCGTGGTCCCACTTCCCTTAGAAGACAGCATCAAACGTTGAACAAAGCAACAAATTTTTTATGTTATTGCTATTTGAGCCTTGTCTTAATTTTATTATTATTTATTTATTTATTGTTGTTTTGATATTAGATTTGCATTTTCTTTATCTTTTGCTTTATTTGCTTTGCATTTTTTACATTATTTTGCCTCAACTTCGTCAAGCCCATTTAAAATAGCTCATCTGCTAAACAGATTAGAGTTTCAATTGCATTTTGAATAAAAATCAGAACTGGGAGAAAAAGCTAACCATTGCTATTCTGGTTTTTTATCGGATAATACATGATTTTATGCATTTTTATTATTTATTTGTTATTATTTAATTAACTATAATTTTTAATTAAAATATATTTGTTGCAATGATTTTCATCAAAATAAAATAGGACAAAAAATTCTATTTAATCAAATGTTTCAAGTATATTTCGTGCTCAGAAGCCAATGAATTTCATGTACGTATCTATTAATTATTAGGTACACAGATTTTGAAATTTCATTTCATTTTCGTGTTGGACTGTTGCTGGTAAATATAAAAGAAAGTGTTTTCAAAAAAAATGATAAAGTATCCATGAAAGATTTTTTTCAAAAACCAATTCATATTTAACAATAATCAATTACCAAATCATAAAATATTGACTAAAATAAAAGCCAATAGTGTATGTTACGTAATTTCCTTATTCAATTGCTTGAGTTCTTATGGTTTTTTTCTATATTTTAGACGTCCAAAAAAGAATTCATTGAATTCCATTATATTTCATTATTAATTTGTTGTAACGCCTACATTTTTCTATGCATTTTTATAATAGATGTACTTACGCCTACTAAGTACATCTATTATTAGTCTAAGTTTTGAATCCTCTCCATAAAAGCCATAAAAAACATGGTTAACGGGTATACCTGATGATGATATTTCCTTCCTTTCACACGGGTCTCTGAACTTAATATATAATATACCGTTGGCAAGCTTCATGACTGAATCAAGACATAGGCATAAAACATAAGATGAATGTTTCTTAATGGCTTATTATCGATAAATCTGCATATTTATTAAATTATTTGCTTAATCGACAAGTTTGGCTATTTTCTTACTGAAACTGAAAGTTGCTTGTCTCCTTCGTAACTCTTTTTTATTAATGTTTTTTATTTTATTTAAAAATGTGTCTGTGCTTGTTGAATAACTATTACAAATTTATCTCTAGAAAGCGTTGATTTTGTAAAGTAACTCATATTTGCTAAAAATATTTTAACGTAAGTTATTCTCTTCCTGATGACTAAGAATGGTAATTAAATATATTTTAGAGCAAGTTATTAAAACTTGTAATTTGTAATGTTTCAGGATATAGATTTTATTTAATCAATTAACCAAGGAAAAAATCTTTATCATTTGATCATAGAAAGAATTTCTTAAAATTAAAATTTATTCCTCTCAGGAAATAGCTTATATTTTTTTAAGTCTTAAAACCTTTTCATTATTTTCATGGTAGTTTCGATAAAACATATCACAAATATAAAGATAAAATTTCGTAATGAGTCATTTGACTATAGGCCATTTAACATTCAGTAACAATTAAGCAGATAATTAATTTATTTTGTCAATGTCTGATTGTTCTAATAATTCTATTAATTAATACGAATTTTACAAAATAACATAAAACTAAGACAACATTACTCATTTATCGATTCAGCCTCTGGAAGAGCATTATTGAAGACTAGTGTTACGAATTCATTACACTAAGAACTATCTTTATTCAATATATGAGTAGTCAAAAAATGAAAGAAAAATACTTCAACCTTCTTTAAGCAATCTCAATTCTTAATCTGAATCTATTTTTAGCTTTAACTCCTTCGAAAACTTTAAGATGACATTAACTCTCCTTTGAGAATATGCGAATGAGAGATAAAAAACATTACAGAAGACTTCAATTTTAATCGTCGTAATTATCTACTGCGACTCAGCATTCAAAGGGGAATTCAGCAAAAATTATGATTAAATGAATACGAGAAGCATGGATTAAAATCTTCTTATTAAGAAGCAAAGCAATAATCGTTACAGTAAAAGTTACAAAATGGTCGTTCATTTCAATAATTTGCTTGCTCTCTGTAATTGCAGTATCTTTTTTTTTCTTCGCTTTTTGAAACCTAAGCTCCATATCTCAGTCATATGATTAGTTTACTAATCAGGATAGTCTTTTTATGATTTAAAAAACGATTTATCAACAGAAAATACCAGGATTATTTTTTCCCTAACGGCTATCAAGGTAGCTACTATGGATTATGATTTACTCCAAATAAACTTTTATTCAAATTCTTGCCACGTGCGAGAGGGATTAGGAAATAGCGTAAGTGGGTCCTCCCCCCCGCTTTGTTTTTTTGTTTTTTTCAAAATTAGATTTTTTTTATTTGCTGTTTTAATACGATAGAACTTTGTATTTTCTTTTAAAAAATTAAATTCATAACCATGTGAGCAAAATAAGCTACACATCAAAGACTAAAATTCAAACAGAAAAAAAAAGAAGAACCTTTGATCATCGATACAAATGAATTCAATAGTTAAAAGCACCATAAAATCAACGATATCTAATGAAAGACATTTTAAAGTGTTTAAGATGCACAAAACATTTAGAGAAAAATAATGTATCGAGTTCATAACTGATTACGAAAGTGAATAATGTATTATGCGAAGAATGCATTTATTAAAAAAGTGAGACAAAAAATATTACTCGCTTGGAAATCTGTATATTAACAAGACAAAATTTAACCTTAAAGAGAAATATTTCAATTTAAATGGGAAAAGGAGACGATGAAAAATCCAATGTCCCACAACCTAACCAGTTACGTTCAAACCATATTGCTCTATTGTCGATATTAGTGCTATTGTAAAGAAGATTTTGATTGACGGGGTCTTTTTTATTTCGAAAACTCTGAAGTTGAAGCGAAAGATAAACGCATTCTATTTATTGACCGCATGTTTTCCGGAGCATAAGACAATTTACTTCATTTTTAAACTCGGATTTCACAAAATTTACAGAAATGTGATATTTCTCTTAAACGCAGCGTAAGCAATCAAATTAGATAACCAAGACGCATAATTTCTTTTCCCTTTCTATGAACTAAAAAATTTTAAGGTATTACTTTTTTATTTATTAAAAATTATTAAATTTAAATTAATTTTAAATTTTAAAATTTGAAGGCATTTATCTTAAAAAATTAAAAATTAAAATTCCTATCAGAAAATCTGATTCTTGATAATATCTGGGCTCTCCATGTTCATGACAGTTAAAACGGAGTCTTATAATCGTTCTGTAAATTATGCGATATTCAGTTTAACTGACACCAAACTGAAATATTTTTTAAATCAATTGGAAGATCTTATCTATAATTTTCATTATCGTTATTATTAAATAAAGGCTTGTTTCATTATTTGAAAAACATAAAAGTCATGTAAACACATGACATTCGAGTGGACGTAGTTATTGTTGCCGGTGACTATAAGTCGATTGTACCGCTGTGATAGTGACCGTAATATGATATTTCTTAAAACACAGATTTCAGAAAATATTTTTAATAAAATATAACTGTTTGGTTCTGATTTTAAAAATAAAAAGGCACGGAATTGTATGAAAGAAAAATATTTTTAATGGTTTAATTTTTTAAATCAAAACAATATATTTGATAAAATTAGAGTTATCATCTAGAAATATAAAATTCAATTGAATATCGATTTTAAATTCTTTTAGCTTGAAACCTGTATTGAGAATATTAACTAATGTGAGTTTTCATTAAAACTGAAATGTTGCTCTTATTAAAGAATTTATTAGATTTTTTATTAAATTGAATTTATGAAAATAATTCAGTAATCGATATCACAATCATTGCAAAAAATTTTTTAATGAGAATGGAACACTAATGAAATAATGAATAAATTATCTGTAAGATTTTTTTAATTCAAAAATAATATTGTGTCTTCGCTTAGAATGCTTATTTCTTTTGAAAAGAAAGCTAAAAAAACTAGCACTAGATTTCATTATATGAAAATATTTCGATTTTTTATGAAATTCATTAGTTTTTATTTCTTTAAATGAGGTCAGAGAACTTAATATTCATGAGTTATTTTTAAATGCTTCTCAATAGTTACATAATATTTATATAAATTTCACTTTTTTTTTTCTTAAAAAATTTTCACAAACTAAACGCACAGCACAAATATTTTCATATAACCTGTTCAAGAAACTAATAAGGTTTCATTCGTTGTTTTTTCAGGATTGGAACCTAAAACGAAATAAGATCATTTCTGTCTCGAGAATTGGTAAAAACATCGAAATAATATTTAATCTTAATTGTGTCATCTTTCATCACAACACAATTTTTATTATTCGTACTTACTTCCAACTCAAGGTATTTTTCTTTTCTTTTATTTATTTATTTATATTTATTTATTCATTTTGAAATTTATTTCTATATCATTTTTTATCAGTTTACCTTAAGCAATATTAAATGATCTATTAACTTTCTGAAAACGCTGATGGGTTTTTTTCAAAAAATAATTGAATAATAAGGACTGGACTTAAAATGAATAAAAACATGGCCTTCTGAGTAATATGAAATTCTATGTCACGTTATATTTTTCCCTTTAAACATAAAATAAAGACGTAGGACAAACTGTTTTTGGCAATTATTGTTCAGATGTTCATTTATAATAAGGTGTATCTGACTTTGCTTGCGTCAAGAATACCAACTGACTCGACTATCAATATCACAGACGTAGTTCTCTTATAAAAATGATATTGTGAGTTGAATCTATAAACTTTCGAGCTAATATTGCAATAGTAAAATGAGAGATAAAAAATTCTTTATAAGCGAGAGGCGCGCTCTTATAGAAAAATGTATCCATAAAATGAGAAATATCTATTAAAAAAGTTACACTTTTAACGAAAAAAATAAATTACGATTTTTTGCCAATAAGATCACGCATGATTCAAGAATCTACTGATTATTACAATAATTACATTTATCAGGTGATAAAATTTTTAATTTTTTATCGAGTTATATCGCATAAACGAATAATAAGTTAATAGCTAGAGATAATTTAACTCTTAAAATAAGGAGAATAAAGAAATACAATTTTCTTCTGAAATGCAGAGTTAAAAATGTCTATATACTTACATATTATGAATACCTTTTAAATAATGCAAGTATACTTAATATATTAAGTGACAAATTTAATTCAAAAATAAAAATAGTTTTATGCTTAAAATCATACAGAGATAGTGAAGGTAAATATAATATTCATAAACTATAAAATTACTTATTACATTTTTATAGCTTAAGAATAAATTAAAAATTCTTGATTAAAAAACTTTCTTGAAGAGCAAACATCTTTTGCAACTGCAGACGGGCAAGATATTTAAATATTTGATGAAATAATAAAATAGGCTCGATTTAAATTTCAACCATGAAAACTCTGTTAAAAATCATTTAAAAAATACAGAAAAACTGAATTCATATCACTAAAAAAATTATTTTTGGAATTTTAAGTTTGTTACTAAATGATGAACTTCATTTAATTACAAAGAATTCCATTTATTATCAAATTATTTTTAATTTTTTTCTAGTTACTTCTAAAAATAAATTCAGAAGCATTATTTAAAGTTTACTTTGATGTTAATTTCTTATTCTTCTGTTATTAATTTACCCCCCTCCCCCTTTAAATTTATTTCAATTTTCTTTAAAACTTATCAGTTAATT
>JAPMOR010072675.1:929568-948881 GCA_026543865.1 Argiope aurantia
TTTTTTTTCAATCATAGTTTGATCCGCTAAAAGTTAACTGGGTAATTTTCTAGAACGCAAGCAATTTATGGAAGAAAGTATGTGTATGTGCATTACAGCAGTTTTCACAGCTAGGATCTTCGAAGAGCAGAAATCTCAGAATATACGTTATTTAGAAGCAAAAAAAAAAAAAAATGAAGAATTATGAAAGTTTGAAAAACCTATAATAGAGAACGATGCCCATTTTGAAATTAAAACAGGTCTCTGGGAAAGGGCATCGTAATTTTGAACATTTCCACAATAACATGGAAAGCGTTTGATTTAAAAATTCAAATCTATCTCCCACCAATTCATACACATGACGATTCTTTGGAAAAAATACCTTTCGAAGCCTAGTCTCCTTCGATCCTGATGCCGGGACTACCGTCATTGGAATTGTGACCTCTGCTGTAAGAATAGAACGTTTCTGAAGTGGGGACCGGATCTTTGAAAATACGCATTAGGATTTTAACATTTTCGTAACAAAGTGAGGGCGTTTTATCCACGAATGCAAGTATAACACGCACCAAGAACTCATAATCTGCTCTTCTTTGGAGTAAGTCGAACCCTAGTTCTTGCGATTACCGCTATTAGTATTGCCCCCTCTGTTATGAACGAGAAGAACAATGGCAGTTACAAGGGAAGCTCAACCCGAAAATGATAGGAAATCCTATTTTCTAATGGGATTTTAAAAGGGACGGATGTTTCTTGATTAAAGCAATGATTAATTGCATGTAAAAACTGCTACTCTTTCTTCCCTGCAGCTAAATTGAGGTAAACCAGAGAGAGAGGTTTCCCCGAAACCTTTTCGTATACTCCTCAATAAAGGTGCCCCCCCCCCCTTTACATAAAATTTGTGAACTTCGAGAAAGTCGTGAATGTCCAGATTTTTATTTTCTGAGGTGATCATCATTTTGGAGGGTGTTTTTTTTTTAATATTATGTTGAAACCTTCATTTCAGTAACCAGATTTTTTTTTAATCCACGTCATTGCATTTGTGAATTATCACGTTTACGTGCATGCGAATGAACAGATTCGCATGCACGTAATGCATCGCTTTAGATGTTAAAACTGTGATTTGAAGTTATTGTGTTCGCAGAGGCACATAATTCCAAAAATGTGTTTTTCGGGCTCAGGGCTGTCTAAAATGTGGCGATTCATGAAAATCTGGAGTTCAAATTTGTTGACTATTTCAATACTTTTTCTTTGTATACTTTTTGTACAAAAAGTGAAAAAGTACAAGAATTCTTGCTTCCTCTTTCTTTTATCTTCCCTCTTTGAAAACCGAGTTGATATCAAAGCTCGTTCATAGCCTAGTTTAGATGTATACACTAAATTTTCAGACGAAGCCACAGCTTCCTCCCGAGCTTCACAGCAATCTATAAAGCACCCAAATAGAAATAAAATAATGATTTTAGCCAGGATTATATCTTATGAATCAGTCAGTCAAATGTAGAAGTAATTCAATTACTCTAATTTGTAAATGAATTTGAAAACACAGAGTATTCTTAAGGACAGTTTCCTGAAATTGTTACGGTATTTAAGATTAACTTAAATATATTCGAGTCCATTGCGTTTGTAAATCTTATATAGGTATGAAATTAGATTACCTTGAAAATAATCCCAAAGTATCGAGACCCTAGACAGTTACTTTCTTCACCTATTTGATAATTCTGCTCTGATTCTAGTAATTTTATTTATTAATGAAAATTTTTGTGATTTTTCTGGCAAATAATTATATGCATGAAAGGGAATCTGGTATAAAACGTAAGTAGCGGTCTCTTTGAGACAAACGAAAACGATAAAAAAAATAGTAAAAATGTGCCGTGGATTCCTCCAAACAGCTTAGCAATCAGTAATCCAATTGTTAATGACAAAAAGTGTTAATAAAATAGATATTTAAAATTGAATGTATATGGGATTGAGTGTATGTCACGAAGTTCAGTTTTTTGCTGGAGGGTATCAGTATGTCAACTGTGCTCAAATCCTTATGATTGAATTCATTGCACATTCGGAAAACTACAAACCGTGACATACATTCAGCTCCATACAAACTCTTCACTGGATTGTAAATGCCTATTCTTCTTCAGATTCTGCCACTAAAAATTAGATTAATTTGTGCTGAGATACTTGGTGTAATCCATGGCACTATGTTACTTGTTTTGTCACTTCTGACACAACGACATTTTTTGAAATTGATCTTTATTTCTTTTCGAGAAAGTTTTATCATAAAAATTATATTTCGTAGATTACAAAAATTCATTTTGTTACCATTTTTTGAACTACTATTAAAATAATCCTCATGGAAAAGTTTTTGTTTCTTCTTAAATAACAGAATAATCGATTAATATTTTAATAAAAACAATTTATAAAGAACAGCATAAAAAATTTTCAAACTATTTGTCTTTATAAGTCTAGTTTTATATATCGAGAATAAAGAAACATTTTGTTGTTGTTTTTTATGGCACTTGCCATGAACAGAAGACAGTGATTTAAGCCGATAGGGTGCGTCTCTTGTTTTAGTAGCACCAACTCGAGCCAAAAGTACGACTTTGCCACTCACGCATCCCTCTTTCGCTTGCACAACCCATTTTTACAGGAAGGCACATTTACATAGTTCACAGATAGAACAGAAGAGAACAATCATGCCCGAACCGCGACTCGAACCCAGATCATAGGGAAGACGCGCTATCCCTATGCCAGGACGCCGGTAAAAAACATGTTTAATCGATATATCCAAAGTCACTTTTCAGATAAAATGATAAAAGAAATTTTGTTAAATGTAATTTTTTTATTATGCTTTCTTCATTTCCGTTTTATAAATAAGTATAAAAAACATCCGAATTTGAATTTATATTTTGGCAAATACTGAGAATTATATCTTTTGATGAATTTTGTTTTCAGAGTTGCTGAAAGATCTTAGATTAAATTATCTAATTAACTAATGAAATGTAAAATGCAAAGGAAAGCATTCTAAGAATGATTTATTGTTTCTATTTGTGTGTATTGAAATTGCTTCTAAGCATTTTTCTGGTATCTCTTCCGTTATTTGGCTCCCAATTAATTACCCTAACTTTCCCATCTAGGATATTCTCAAAATGAGAAATCGTTTAAAAAACACTAGGGATTTTTATTGAAAAATCTGAATTGATATGAAAATAAACATGAAGACTCCTGATGTATTTAAAGAGTACACATTAATATGTCAAGTAACACATTTTGATTCATTTTAATCTTTGTAGATTGAGATAAATTAGTATTTTTCCAATTCCTTTTTTCTCCCACTGCACAACTTAAAACGTCACCAGTTGTCAAAATTCGGAGTTATCGTTTTTATTCACTTTTATCTCGAGAACAGTAAAAAAAAAGGACAGCTACAAAATTGTTAAATATCATCGTTTTAATAAGAAAAAATGACTTTCAAAAATTGTGACATCCGAAGCGTGTTACAGTTCCATTTGTGCGTGTTTCTAAAACTGTGGGCTATTAACGTGTCACGAAATGTAGTAGAATGGAAAATTTACCTGTTTTTAATCTCGTTTCTCCTACTTGCTACCATAATATACATCTGAAAGGAATGGATTGTAACTTCTACTACACACAGGACAACATGACAAGTAATACACTAGCATAAACATCAGTAATACATCGTCGGTGATGCAATATTGTTGGGGAGAGGACTGTAGTTATTTTAGAAATAAAAAACGATCCTATTGTAAACGTAACTACGCGAAAAGTATGCCTCTTCCATCTGTCTGTAAGGAATGTTGGATGGACATCCGTCAGCATCCCCTACCAATAATGCTATTGAAAGTGTTTGTAACCGATACATTTGAGTATTTCATTCAGGATTTTGCGAAAGCGACAATTTGAAAGGTATACTATTTATTCATGACTCTGACATTTTGGAAATGGAGATGAAGCAAAGGCACATTTTATGAGTTCAGTCTTAGCATCAACAAACGCAAAGTATTTTTCCATACTAAATCGATATTTTTTCACTCCGGAACTGACTTTTCCCAGTATCTCAAACTGAGATACTGAAAAAGTCTATCACTTTCGAGATAAAAACGCTCTGTGAATTCTTTTTCATTAAAGTGGCATCAGAATTTTAATGCGTGCCCTGCATTTAAAATGTTCCAAAGAAATGGAACAAGTTTCCATTTCGCTAAATACATTTAATAAAGAACATAATATGCAATAATGCATTTCCAGTTAGAAAGTTTCGTTAAATAAGGTATGCAATTATATGAAAGCATTTCGGCTTCTGTAGAAGAAGACAGTAAGAAAATATAAAAATTAAATTTTTATATTCCATCCATAGCAAAAAAGTGTCAATAAATAAAACGTTTTTCTTACATTCATATAAGCATACATAAAGTTTCACGTTTCTATTAATAAAATTGGCGGAATTATGCTTATTTTTAAATTTAGATGAAAACATTTATTTTAGAAATGCAAATTTATTCAATATACAAAAAATGTCATGCTTAAATTGCTATTGGAGCATCATCCAATCACCATGACTTGGAGAAATTTGTTAATCATGCATAATGTTGTTCACTTTAATTGGTCTATAGTTGCAAATTCGACCCTGTATGGAAGAGAACAGAGAAAAACTGAAAATAGAGAAATTGAGAATCGAACATTTAAGATATTTCAGAGAAGTATAGGAATGTCGAGAAAGAAAATAAAAATTCTTGCTCATACTTATGGGTTTTCAAAAATATGACGCATTGAGTAACAAGGAACGTTTAAATATGCTGATGATTAATGCTGCATGGAATCATACTGCCGCCTAGTTGTACAAGAATACAAATATATAAATATTTTGATAAATCTACATATTTAAGGCTTACCGAAGATGGGGGAGGAATTGGGAATTATGTCTGTGAGTCGGTCAGTTGGTCTATGAAAACGATAACGCAAAAACACAACGAAATCGAAGGCTGAACCTTGATGCATGGTTTTCCATTAAAAGTATACATTTCATTCTAATTTTGGAAAAAGACTTCAAAAAGAAGTCCCCATGTGTCTGCTCATCATCTGACAAATTAATACGATGTTTTAAAAACAAAACACTCAAAATTAATAAAATCTGACATTATTTCTTTGTCTGATTGTTGATATGAATATAATTTTGAACGAAATCAGTCAAAGGTTCGACTGCGTATTGATTCCCCAATTCGGAGGAGTGCAGACATGAAAGTAAAATTTGGTAAGTGTTATTGGCATCAATCTGTAAATGTGTGCCAAATTATGAACCCAATTAATTGATGGAAAGAAGCACTAAATGAATATTCATTTTTCTTCGCTCTACTCCAAAGCTAGCCAGAAAATGCCATATTATCTATGTAATATGAGAAAATCAAGGAGGGAACACTTCCAGTGGTTTAATTCACAAATAAATTAGTAATATTATATTTATAATATGATAAAAAAAACTAAATTTTATTTATTTTTTAAACAATAGTCTTTCTCAACTAATGCAATTCACAGAGTATGACGTATTTATTTAAGTGAACAATAGCAGAGCAGGATCAGAATTCATTTGAAGTAATTAATTTCCAAAATATGTTGGCAATACAGCAACAGCCAACTCTTGCAGTCATCGATCGAAAGTCAGGGGCTTTACCTCAGCTTTATTAGCGTCGCAATATTTCCTTCTCCCCTTTCTACTGCCGAAATCGTCTTAGAAATGCAGAGCAGAAAAACTGATCATTTAAGAATATTTTCATGCTTTTGCTTGTATTGTATACTTTAGGGTTGTTAGTAAGCACTTTTAATAGAAACTATTTTATAGAAAATCTTCAGCATATTGGATATATTTTATAAAGGTAACGAGTCATGATTTGTTATTTTACAGAAGGCAATTTCATTTTTAAAATGAATAATAATACATTTAGCTTCTTTTAGTTGTATTAACGCTCCGTTTTGAAGCAGCACTTGAACTATTTGGGGACTGATCTCGCTATTTTCCACCGTCGTCACTCTAGGAGAATGGCATATATGCTTATATCTTCTCCCGAAACACTCGCCACATATGCTGTGTATCTGATACACATATTGCCCAACTTTACCCTACCAACATCAGAAGCTTCTAGAAATCGATGCAATTTTTGTTACGTGCCAAAATTTTGCTTATATTATTTAAGTAACTTAGATTACGCTGATTGTTTTAAATATTCCGTGAACCTAATTTTCTAAAGTGCAAAAATGAGTCTAGTCAAAAGTAAACAAAAATTGAAAAGAATGTCAAAAAAGTAATAATTATAACCTCAATCTATTCTTCCTACCAAAATTTTCTTCGAGATCTGCTGTTCTCTTTATTTTTAAAAAAATTTTATCTTTTATTTCAATGAGTTTTATAAGACAAAGGCGAAGGATGGGCCAAACATATCTGAGTTGCAATTTATCAATCAATAGCAACTTATGAAATGAACGGAACCCCCATCAGAAATTAAATCCGAATCCGGATGGTATCTTTTTATTATGGACGGAGTCAAACAATGCAAAAACAGATTGAAGAAAAGGGAGAAATCTACATTAACAAACGTTAGGAAGAAATCCTTTCAAATCTAGAATCTGGAAGTTTCCTCAAAGAATTTTAAATGAGAAGGGGAAAATAATTCGAAACAATGTAAAAATAAGGATGTCATTATAAATAAAAAAGACGGCCTTTCGTTAAAATTATTTCAAAGAAAAACTTTTTAAAATCGGAAAAATCTTCATCATTAAAAACTATAGGAAGTCATTAGTCATTATCAGACTCTGTCTATTATTGAACAAAGTCGATGGAAAAAAACATGGTAAATGATATCATCAGTTGACTTGCACAGAGCATACTTGAAGAAAAATTTCAAATTTATTATAACGCATGAATTTTTTTAACACTTAAAATATATGAATTTTGATATACAACAAATTCTCTGTTATCCACAATATCTAATCTCAAAACATTGTCGAAAAAAAACCTTGAACCACAAATAAACAAGAGTCGTTTTAACACTAGAAAATAAAAGTAATTTATCTTTCTTTTTTTTAAACGTAAACTAACGAAGTTCGAAATGAAGAAATAAAGCTGTTTATTAAGTCACAATTGCATTTGGACCGCCTATTTGTTGAAAAGTCTCTTTAAGCTGATTTTTGGGATTACCGATCGAATTCGCTCATTCATCATGTGTATCTCATTAAAGTGTATGCATTAAGACAATGTTCAGTAATTTATTGCGTTTTGATGTTTGTAGCTTTATAATTTGCGAGTATAAAATGCTAATAAAAAAGGTAAAATTCACTATATCTACTTATGCAAAATTTTGTAGTGTGTATAGATGTTAATGTGAAATTTACTATTTTACTGTAAATAAAATTCTTAAGATAAAGTAAACAAAAATTTACTGTTGGAACACTTAAATCTGATTAATGAAGATTTAGGTTAAATACAATGACAAAGAAAAAATGAATACGAAACGATATAAAAGGGCATCAATTCACTAGAAGTAGAAAGTCACAAAACATATGTAATTGCGTTGTCATTTAACATCTGCACGTAGTCCTATGCCGGGCTGAAATGTCACGTTTATTTCATTACTGAAAGATACGCAATGGATTCCAGATATTGATTGGAGAGGCTCATTTGGCTTGTATTATGTGAGCAATTATTGATCCCAAATATTAGATTAGCGTCCCAGTTTGAAGCTTCGAAACGCTATCTAGGATAGGAATTCGAGTGTTTCTGAACTATAGTCAAATGAAATAGTTGACCCCTGAGGTAACACTTCGATGGTTTGAATGTTTTATAATAAACTAAATGATCATAGGAAAACAAATTTCCGGAAAAATTATAAAAGCATTTATTTTTTTCATAAAATACAAAATAGTAATCATTTCCCAATTTTTAACATACCTTAGTAATGCCTATGTATTTTTAGGTTTATAACATCTATATAATCAGTTGCATTTTTTTTCTTCCTTCGCCCTTTCGAAGAGATATATAGGTTCTTAAATATATAGGCAGATTTTTAAGTATCTATCGCATATTTTTGACTTATAATTATTACAAAAAAGTGCTTAAATATAAGAAAAAAACGGAAAAGCGAAAATTATAAGTGATTCTGTAATGAAGCAATAATCAAAAATAGAAAGAAAAATGGAAAATGCAGGAAATGAAAAGAAGCCAAACAGATTGGTTTATTTCATAAACTAAAAGACATTCGTGCATAGATAAAGTTCTTTTCTGAGTAGGGTTATGACTTTAACAAAAAAAAGAGTTCATATGTTCTGAAAGCACTTAAATAATGAAAGAAATGTATTTATCATTTGAAAGAAAACGAATTAAGAAAAACTAAGCAGTGACGATGAATTAAGAAATACTGTTTATTTATCATACACGATTCAATTTCTAAAGATTGTTAAGACTTCCAAACATCAAAATATAATCTTTCAACGCTCTGTATCCTATTTTGATATCTCTGCAATGCTCTTTACCATGATAAAGATTCATGGCAAAATCTCAAAATGCTTTTCTTCTTCAAAGATTGCATCCAAATTTTCACTAGACCGTGCCTCACAAACATCTGGATTTGTATTGAATGTCCTTTCCATTTATATATGATATTTAATATTGTAAGCATTCAGTAGTTGGACCTAGTGCGCCATAGTATGGAGAGGTTACTCTGAGAGTTTCTAGAGAACTTGCAACAATTCTTAAAATTTGTTATTCATTGCTGCTATTAATATAGTAATCTAAATAGTTATTACTGCAACTTGAACAGTAGCTTTATGAACAGTTTTTGACTGTTGAAATAAATAATCAACTTCACAAGCATCTGATGAACTGTGTCTAAGGAAAAATTCAAGAACATATGAAGCCATTTCAAAAATAATAAGCGTCCTTTATATACAATAAAAAGTCAACAAATAGAGTGTTCTGTAACAATTCAAGAAGAAAAGAATAAAAATAAGTTAACCTAAGAAAACTGGAAATTCTTCTTCTGTTCCAAATTCTGAAATCGGAGAAATGGGTTTTACTAACAATTATTTAAAAAACGAATGTTGAATTCATTGATTATGGGCAAAAATATTACACACATTCTACACATCGTTCTGCATAGTGTGCGTATACAGTTTCACCTGAATGTCTTGAAGAAATTCGACAGCACTCGCAATTTTAAGACATTTTCTTCCTCTTATGATCACTAAACTTCAAAAATGCTCGTTATTTGAAGCCTTAAACTTACTTATAAATTGGAAGAAGTGATTTTTATCTATTTATATAGATCCATTGCTCATCACAAATGGCCAAAAATAGTAGGTAGACTATCGTATACAATTTTCAAGCAATCAAATCATGCATTGAATCAGTAAATCAACTAAGAGAAGAATAAGTCAATTCTCACTTTAAGGTAGTGCAAAAATAGACTTTTTTCATCAACTTGAATAATACTAATATTTGAAAAGGAAACAAGAAATTCTTTTTATATACTGCTCATTGTTTTCTGAATGATTTGTTTTGAAAAGTTCGCTTCAAATTAGGAACCAAGAAATATTATTGAGACCATTTGAAAAGAAACTTAGCTTTATCAAATAATTGTTGATTGTAGGTTCATGATTCCTATCTTAGTCGGTAAATAAGTTACATTTATGAAAAATCAGTTTCAAAAAATAAGTTGGGAAACAAATCATTTATCTTCTGTTATTGAACAAATAAGTTTAACCTTACGCTACACTTAAAAAAAAAAAAAGATATTGCTAAATTTTTATAAGCGTAAGAAATATACATAAAAATTTTATTAGAAAATTATTTAATCACCTTTAGTAGGTTGAAAATTTTTAATTTTTAATGAAATTTTGTTGTTATAAACTTTTTTTCTTCAGGCAAAAAGGCAAGAATAAAATTACTTAATTAATCAGTAAATTCTTGAAAATCAATTTCAAAAGACAAGAAGGCAAGTGAAACAAACATGTATCATCATGCAGTTTACGTTTAATAGAGTTATAATGATGGAGAAATTAAATCTGCAGTTTAAGAAAAGGACGAATCTAAAGATGGTTGTTGTTCATTGTTGATTCAGTTCATCATAGCTCAAGCATTAAAGCAGTTTCGCAGGACAAATGAATTTGTAAAAATTGTTTAAAACCATCAAAAGCTGCGGTTTCCTATTACGCACTTTAAATTTAATAAATGTATACATATTCCTTAATTATATTTAGTTTATTTTAAAACATCTTTGTTATTTCCCATCAGAATTGCATTTGGATATTTTTAAGTTTCTGAAATTCATTTTCAAATCTTTAATGCTGCATTTGTAATCTTGTATAATCTTGTAAGCGAAAGAAAGACTGTTAATTTATGATGACTTTTAGTTTGCAATTAGATTAAGCTTTTTTTCCCGATAATACGAATGGATATGTTTTGTTAAAAAATCGTAAGCAGTTCAAGGGTGCTGACTTCCAAAGCTATGGCACTAATACTAAAATGACACTTTATAGATATCCTCTGCTAAAACAGCTCAGCTGAAAGACTAGTACTTCCACAAATTGCTGCGCTAGAAGTAAACGCTTCTCTAAATACCAATGAAGACGAAATTTTCAGGGCCCCACATCAAGATTCCAAGTTACGGGGGTCTTTCGTGAAACAAGGTCGAAGGTTCAGTCGGGGGTGGGGGCCGTAAGATCGATGATCCAAGTTCCCGAAATTGTTTCCGCGTCCCTGCTCCCTTGAATGCCCTGGTCCCCGTGACAAATCACAACTTCCCCACCTCGCCTGCCTTTTAAAATTCTCTGCATAGACTCAATTTCGTGATCGATGGAAATGTGTTTCCGACAAACTCCTTCGGAGGTGTAAAGGGGAGGGGGTGAGAGCCTTAAAAAATCTTAAAGTCATCTCCAGGATTTTCGGCAAAAGAGAATTTTTATTCATAGTTTACAAAGCGGGCGTCATACAACGCTGCTTTTTTCATCCTTTCCAGAAGAAGAGCACATTGCTTTGACAGTTTCTTATTTATGATCTCGTCTTGCGCATCTTATGTGTGTAGCCCATTCCACTAGCGATGGTAAACAATAGTGGAATAGGTTATCATAGAAATACGGTAAATATTTTTTATGTAAGTCTGATCGTTCTTGTCGATGGGTGGCATTAGAATTTCCAAAAAAAGAGAAAGTTTGTATTAGCATACTTGTTTAAAGCGAAAAAAGCTATACATTGTAATATAAATTCACTCTTGTCGATAGATATTATTAAAAGTTGTTCAGAAGAGGGATTTGGTCTCAGTTGCTCAAGGTGTCTGAGGATAAGTTAAAACTCTTTGTTAACAAATCTTGATTCAAATCTTTCCTAAATATTTCGAAATAATTCTAAACGAACTGACAGTTTAACCAAAAATTTCCTCTATCTTAAGCTAAAAAAAAATAAGATTCAATTTAAGTATTTCTATATACTATTATACCACAGTTCAGAAATTCAACAAAAAAAAACTCTTTATTAGTTAAATGCTACAAAAAATTTCTTCCCTATAAAATATGTATGTCTGGAAAATATGTAACTATTTTTAGCGCATCTTTCAGAATTAATAAAATGTGTACTAAGAAAATGTGTATGATTTGTACAAAAACTATTTTCCAAATCGTACTTATGGCTTTATGCGAATCATAAATCGCTTCTTAATTAAGCGTCACCCAGCGTGCTCAAACAGCATTTATTTAAAACATCGTACAAGTATACAATTAACCCTGCTATTGGAGGAACAAATAAAATTATATAATGCTATACAGAAATTATATTGAAGCAAAGCACAAAAATTAGCATGCTGGGACCAAGGCACAAAGAAATAGGTGAGAATTTACAATTAAAACACGAACAATACAAATAACGATGCTGAGAACATATATATGTTATGGTTAACGTGATTAATCAGTTATTATTAATAATAGCTGCTATATCAGTTAGCATTAATAATAACCTGTAATCATTAATAATGGTTAAAGTCATAAATTTATTGATCATTTTACAAGTTATTTTGATAATAACTATATAATCACATCAGTTGTAACATATACATGTCCAACGAGACGAACAACCAATGTAACTTAAAGTTATAATTTTTTTATTTTATTTATTAGATGTAAGTCATATCACTGACTCTCCGACCCACCCGAAGGCGCACGGATAATAAATACTGAATGATCGGACCGCCGCAACAGCAACGCTGGCGGAAACTGTGGTTGAATCCTAAGGGTCATCACCGGCCACGGTACAGACCTTCCCTAAGGAAGCACGTCCCATCATCTATGGGAGAAATCAGACTCCCCTCCCTCTTCGTGCATCCTCTAGGATGGTGAGATCCAACCACCGTGCCGGAAGCATCTCACCTTCATTTCGAGGTGCTCCACGGGGAAAATTTATAAACTGTAAATGAGTCTTAAAAATGAAAGATAAAAATTACAATTATAACCAATTTACCAATTTGCCAATTTAAGGAAATGAATTTTAAACAGTGCAATAATATAGTACAGCAAAATGGGATCAATTCCCCTTTCGTTAAAAAAATCTCCATGCTACAATGAAAGAATAGAGGCAGACACCACAAGTTAATTTGAATAAGGCGTTAAAACTAAATAAAAAAATATTAATATCAAGTAATTGAATTGGACATTAATCCAAGACTAACCAAAAAAAAAAAAAAACTAGCACAAGTGGTTTCTCAAAATCTTTCTCGCATACTCTGTAATAAAGGTGTTATCCTCCCGCATAAAACTGAGGATCCTGGACACCACGAGTGCAGAATTTTGTTTACAAGCATGAGAGTTGCGTGTTTCATAGCATAATGAAGGAGAACAGTACTTGTGTATTAATTGTCTGCCATTCGATTACAAGAATTAAGAAGGATCAATCTTTTGCTTAAATCTAATGTTTTTACTAAAACTCACTTACTATCTTTGGCGATTAATCGCTTACATAGATACCATAAAATATATTTTGATGCATTTTTAATATATTTTTTATCAACCGATTGACACCAAAATTTAACGCCGAACTACATTTGTAATCACAAGATCAAGCATCAAATTCCATTTATTTAAATTATTGCATTTTTTAGATATCTCGTTCACAGGAATGAGAAAGTGCAGACTACAGACAGTCAACCACAAGGCAGAATTAGTTACAAATTCAAAATAAGTCTACACATTAGATGTTAAACCTGTTTACTAAATGTTGCCTCTCTATCTCTTTTCGTTTTGTAATTATTGTGTTCACTTGTACTTGGAAAAACCAAACAAACTTCCTCTGAAAGAATTTCACTCAAAGTTCGATACAAATCTAAATATTTGGTGTAAACTCCATTTATCACATTTCATCCGTCTAGCTCAAAGCGTTTCTGAGTTATCTTGTTCTCAGACAGACAGACGAACGGATGGACAGGCAGATTTTATCCTAAAAATGTGTTTTTCGGACAAAGGGAGGTCTGAAACGTGGAGATTCGTCAAGATCTCGAGTTTCGAATTTTTTGGCGCTTGCAATATTTCTCTTTGCATATTTCCTATAAGAAAAAGGTAAAATAATAATAATAATAAAGAAAAAAGAAAACATAGAAACTCACTCTACCGTGGCCCTATTTCACATTTTACGTTTACATTTAGGCAGTTATACATTAATGTGGATATTTATAAAAATGTATGAATTGATGTAGCAGCAATAAAATTTGCGAAAAAAATATTATTAGTTCTGCATAATTATTTTTAATTATGTCTAAGAAAAATTCAGCTTTGGAAATGCAATGGAAGATGTAATAAAAGGATATAATATAGCATAATAAAACATTAAACTGTACTGCATTATTATCTTGTCACATTTCTTTTGGCAGCTATCAAAACTTTAATGCGGCTGAGCAAGTTTTCTATGCACTGTGTGGCTCATTTCTTTTATCTGGGGATTGTGATGCCATGCATTTATTATGTTCTCTATTAATTATAGTTACATTATCATAATTTTTTGGCAATTTCACACTTTGCAATTACCTATAAATTTTCAATCAGATTCGTATCTGGAGAACTACCTGTCCAAGGTAAATTTGTAATGTTATTATCGACTAAGAAGGTTGTAATACTTCTTATTTTATGAAAAGAAACTAAATCATGCATAAAAATAAAATGTTCATTATTTGGGAGACATTCTCGAAGCTTGGGCATCAAGTGAATCCGCGATGTTTCTTATTATTGGCAATTCTTAATAGTTTCCTGCCAAGAGAAGGTGTCCAACCAACTCGGAACGGATTACAGACCACATCATAACTTTGTCATAATTCCTTAACTGTCATAATGTAATCAAGCTGTCATAATGATAGCACATGAGATAAATTTTCCCTAAGGTGCCGCCGAAGGTAGGTACTACAATTTACCGGAATTCCAAACGTAAATTCTTTTGAGATACGCACCTGAAATTCACAAAGCAAAATCGTTTATGCTTGAAGCTGGAGTCAAAATCTTACTTTACTCCAGTCCTCGAGCATCACGTAACAATGGTTTAGAAGGTAAGCAAGTTTTTTTTTCCATTGTCTCAATAAGTTTTGAATTTTTCATAAAACAATTCTTCTGTTTGCCGTTTTTTGGACGGTTCTTTTTCAAATAGAAATCCCAACAGCCTTTTGAATCGATTCAAATGCTCTTGTAACATTTTTTTTCCTATTATCTAAGTAAATATTTTTTTAAAAGAAAAAAATGAAAGAAATAAGTTTTCTCTTATAGAAAGGCTCTTATTCTTAAGTGGAATTCTCATGCAAGGATAGCACATGAGATGAATAAAATAGTTGGATTGGTATCCCGTGAAAGATAATTTTTTTCAAATTTTCAAGACACATTTTTTTTTTCAAATTTTAATACTGAAATCAAAAACACCAATATTAAGAATAAATATATATTTTCATAAAATAAAATTTAATATATAAAACATACAATTTTACATCATTTAAACCTTTTATGATTAAGTCAAATACATACAGGATTAAAATATGAATCTATGATTATTCACATTAATATTGCCATCCATTGTATATTTGTAAGTTTTAAAAAGTGTGTAACATTTTAAAGTACAATATAAATATTGATTTTCATTAGTGGATTGAATGAGGTTACAGGATCGGTGTAATCGAACCTGAAGGGATCTGTATCCCCTAGGACGCAGCAAATCCATTATAAATTATTAATTTTATTAAAATGAAAAAATGCATCGAGGAAATGGATCATACACTGAAACAGAACACAAGATTTTATTATTATTGCACGATAAATCAAAATTAACTGGAACCACACACTCTTTAACTGTGACGGCTTCGTCAGAGCTATAGCAATACTGGTAACATTTATCTTAAATGTAATTTTTTATCTATTTTATCTAGCTTATTTTTTAAATGCTATCGGGGTAATGAAATAATTGATTTGTGATTTTAACGTATTGATCATCTAGCTCATTACCTGGGGTAACACCATTCCCTTTCCCCCGGCAAAAGTCAACCGACTTTCGCTTTTAGCATAGATAATGTAATTTCATTAATTGATTTAGATCTACATTTACTGCATTTTAAAACTTCAGATGATGAAACGCTATCTGAAAAAAAATACTAATTTTGATGCTATTCCTCAAAGCCCAACCAGTTGCAAAATTAGTTGCAACCAGCTCGACCTGGGAAACAGAATTATAATGAGGTAATTCAAAATGAAATACATTTATTGAATTATTATCTTTGAGGAAACATTCCCCGACTCGTCTTACCTTCGTAGCTGTAAGTGTACACTTGAGCTATCGTTTATTTCCAGAAGTTATTTTATTTAATGTGATATTATTTAATTTGATATGCTGTTCCAAATTGGTAACATCCAAATTAAACTCAATGCTTGGTTGGTTCTTATACCAGATGTGAAATTTAATGAATAAACTTTTGACATCGATTAGAGGCAGAGTTATACCTAGAAAAAAGTTTACGACATTAGAAGAGCAAATCAGATTGCATCTAGCAGTATTAGTTAGTATTACGCTTTTTGTTGTACGAAATTTATTAATTTACCTTTTATTTAGATCCTTTTTATTAGAATGTACATTTTATTAAAGATTTCTCAATCACTATGATTTTCTAGATTTTTAATACCCGTTTTTAATAATTTGATATTAGCTCCCCATTTTAAACCAATAATATCACTAAAATAATAAAAGACAATTTTTTTATGAAGCTTAATGATATGAGCTGGCCAGATCAATTAATTATGCATAATTATTCTAAAATATCAAAGAAGAATCAACTACTTTTATAGTCTTATTGCCTATATAATTTGAAAATTAGTTACTTTTGACAATGATAGGCCAGGCTTATCTTCTTTTTTTTAATTTTGCGTTACTCTAAATATAACCGCAACTTTTTTTGCAATAGAAATTGAAAATTTAAATTTCTCTTGTTTTTTCTCGAAAGTTGTTAATTTGCAAGTTACAGAAGTTTCCAGTTTCTCCCTAATCTCTGTTTTGAAAAAAAAAGAAAGTTAACTCATCTCGTAAGTCTTAAGATATAGAAGGTTCTTATTCATAAACACAATTTCGGTAAAATAAAAAAAATTTAAAAAAAACAGGATAAAAAATACAGAAACAGAAAGAAATACTATATTTCTCAAATAAAGAAAAATAGTCATACAATCCAGGTTACCAAAAACCACTTTGATAACAGTAGACACCAAGAAAATGAGACACCTTAAACTTAGTTAGTTCCCTAATTCTATTAACTAACTTATATTCAGCATCTTTCAATTTTTTCGAATATCGAATTTTTTCTATTTTTCCCGAAAATCAAAATGATATTTATGAAGTAGATAATATATTAAGAATCGCAACTACTATATCTATTCAACTGTAAAATATAAAATCTTTCAATAATTTCGCAATTGTTAATAATATACAAATTGTTCTTTAAGACATATAACGAAGAGTCCTTCCCTGTAGAAAATAGTACAAAACGAACATGTCGGTTTAAAACACATATTTATAAAATTCGGGAAAAAATTGTCTAAATTAAAAATAGCATTCAACATTCAATAGCCGATACGATCAACGCTGAGGGCATTACTTCCTTTCAAATATTTTAAGAATACTTTAATTCTATAGTTGATATTTCTTAGAAGGATAGAAAAGGAAATTTAATGTTAGTAAGAAAGCCAATAACCTTATTCAAGAAAAACATTTTCAACGTAAAGTTTGTCCTACCGTTTGTAGTTGAAGATATATTATCAGGAATATTTATGTTGAAATTATATAGATATTTTAATTTTTTTTAAGTATCTTAAGGTATGTGACTACGTTCAGGATGAATTTTTTCAAAAACGTTGGAAAATTGTTATAATTTTTAATATTTGCATAAAAAAGATTTGAAAAACATCTATGAAACCAAAATATACTAGTTAGGTGGCAATATTTTTTTTAATTTGAAGAAAGGGTGTTTTTTGGCTGAAAGGAGGTATAAAACAAAAATCTTCTAGTTTAGAGGTTTAACAAATGAATCGCTTTAAATTTAGCAGATAGCTTTAGGAATATATAATCTAGTTCCTGAACTAAAAAATATGCTATATTTATCTATTCTTTAAATATTGGAGTTCAAAGAAAACGAAATTTCCTATTTTTTTTCCTCACTGTGAAACACGAAAACAACTATAAAATATTCATAAATGAATAAATTACGTATTCTGTAGTTCAGGAACTACAGAACATATTAAGAAATTATTATTATACTAAATTTGAAAAAAAATATGCATTATATTTTAATTTATGAGGTTTTTCGTAAGAAAATTCTCTCAAAGATTAGAATTTGAGGAAATGGCATCTAAATACGTAAAATAGCATTAAAACGTATGTAAATGCAAATATATAAAATTCAGTGTAACATCCCAACTAAACACTTAGAAACAAAATTTTACCTGTTTTATAAAAAAACACTGTAAAAACATTAAGAATATTAAATTTAAAAAATTCATAATTTCTCCAAAAAATTGACTTTTTAACGTATTTACCTACCTTAAAATTCGGGCTTAATTTTCTATTACAGTTCAAGCAAAAATTGCTTCAAACTTTTTTTTTTTTTTTTTTTTTTTTTTTTTATCATTTCCTCTAATTCGGATCTTACTTTTCTGCAAGCATGCACAATACTCTGAATCAAGACCTCAGATTCGTCATTTTCTTTTAACTATATTAACCTCCTGTATAATGGTGTAACATATTTTTTTAGGCTTAATTTATTATTTCAAAATTTGAGAATTTTTTGTTATTTATCGATTTTTTTTTAATTTTTTTGTACCCTGAGATGAACCAAAAGATGATTCTTATATTATTTTAATTAAGTTGTCATAGAAAATAAAAAGGCTCTTTAGATTATTCGATAAATTTAATTAATGCTTTTAAGAGTTCCTGATTTTTACAAATTTTATTTATAATTTTTTTTGGTCAGTGTTATTAGGAATGATAATGAGGACTTACTGATATAAAAGTCGAAATACCAATGATAGCGGAAAAATTAATTAAAATGTGTCTTCATGCCCATAATAACAATATTCATACCATGGTATTACTAATCCTCTGTATTTAGGGTCGTTATGTCATGATAGCAGATAAATAAAATGGAGCGACACCATTTCACGATAAATATTTAATAGATAATTAGTTAATAGGTAAATATTTATTTTTTAGATTGAAAGAGTGTGACTGTTTTAGAGGTGAATGTTAGAAATGTTTCATTTAGAAATAAACTACTGCTAATGATTTTTTTTCTTAAAGATCTCTAATGATTATTTACTTTTAGTTTAAAAAATTAAAATGAAAATGAAATGTTTTTCTATTGACTAATTTTAAAGTTTTTAATTGCTGTTATGCATCTGAAATTGCCTTTTTTCTTATGTTATAGAATTATGTATTGGAGACTGCCTTTTAGCTTGTATACCCATAAAGCTTCTATCCGTGAATTTATATTAATAGTTTGTCACCATCTGCAGCGGCTTTATTTCGGTTGCTCTTTCAATTAAATTTGTTTTAATATTCACTGTTTTATCATATAAATAGTTTTGCAAGGATTGCAGTTGTGAAAGAGCTAAGATTCATATGTTTGAGATAATTGTGGAGCAGGTTAATACTGTTTGAAGACAAAGATTCATCGTTCTTGTTACCATCCAGAATCTAATTCATTTTGAAGCTCATCTGCAATTGTTTATGAATCCTGTCGCCTCATGCGAAATGAATAACTTATACGCAAGATCAATCTATAATAATAATCAAA
>JAPMOR010072675.1:948891-960773 GCA_026543865.1 Argiope aurantia
CGTTTTATTTGTTAGCCATTGTATATTTAGATAGGTATCACAGCAGTTTTAACATACTCCACATTTTTATAACTTTCGAATTGAAATAAACTAACATTATAAAGCAAAACTACGATTTCTTGAAATTTTCTAAATTGATCATAACTAATTTGAATGTTACCTTAAAACTTTAAATTTCATCTACCTGGGTTCATTTTAGTTAAAAAAATAAAAAATTAAATCATAGCAAAGTCACATATTAAAAAGAGTTAAAGGTTGTAAAAATACTAATAATCTTATTTTTTTTAAATTGCAATCTGCAAAATAATAACTTTTTATGGAATCTTTTTTTTCTTCTTTTAACACCTACAAAGACTACTTGTCATTTATTTTCATTGTTATTATTAAATTGTATATATTTCTTAAGTACAGAAAACACATTTTGAGCTTCTTGCATTTAAATTATTCTTTCAGAACTTATTTAAAAATTATTCAAATCAATTTAATCTTTTCTTTACTTATTGTTAGAACAGTTAATGATAAAAATTTTGATTAAAAAATATGCATATTTTCGTTCACAAATCTTTAGAAAAACTATTAACAAGCGGAATAAACTATGTAGTAGTTTTTCCTCAAATTTTTAAGATATCCTCAAATATCGTTGTAACGATTTGCTGATTTTGAAGAAATTTTTTTGATTCATAAAAGTCTAAAATGTGGAAATTCATCAAACTCTTGAATTCAATCTTTTCTACGATTTTTTTTTTTTTTTTTTTGCGTGAATCGCATAAGAAAAAGTAAAAAAAGGTTTAAAAAAAGATCATATGGGTAATGTTATATTTTAATATATATTTTTTGAAAACATCATGCGTAATAAAAAGAAAATTCAGCTTTTTTATTAAAACTTCATTATTTTCAATAATAAAAATATCACGTGTTTATGAGAAAAGTGTTTATTAGCAACGTGTTTATGAAAAACATGTTAATGAGAAACGTGTTAGTGAAAAACGTGTTTTTGAGAAACGTGTTCACGAAGAAAGACAAACACGCTCGCTGTTGTAGATCGACATATATAAATTAAGGTAAGCTTTGGGATTTCGTCCACTTTTATTTCACTTTGTTTTTGAGAAATAATGATCCTTAGAAAGTATAAAAATTTGTTTGCTTTTTTTTAATAGGAAAAACTTGCTTCTTCTGAGAAAAACTTTGCAGAAATATAATAAATTGTTAATGAATTCATAGTAAGAGAGAAAGTAACAAACTTTGTTACTAATTATCCTACCATTGCCTTATGTCGTATAGTAAACTAACATTTTAATCTGCTTCTTTGCTATTTATATCGAAGCTTCTATAGAAGCTTCTTTTTCTCCTTAACAAAAACGTTTCAAATTTAAATGCAATTGTTTTATATTTTAAGGTATTTTATCTGAGAAGAAACATAGTCTGGGCATTTATAAAAAGGATTGAGAAGAAATGCTTGAATAAAATCTCATTCGAGGTGGTTAATGTGGTATTTAAAAAAACTATCCTTTCAGCAAGGTATAAAATTATTACCTCTTACGATTTTCGAAAAGATATGAATTATTATCTTCAAATAGTAACCCACTTTTTTAAATTATAATTTTCCTGATTTTCGGATCAATCAGCAAATTGCTTACTGAAAGAATAAGATAGAGAAACCGTATTGGTCACAATGGAAAATCAATAACAAAAACTGATTTAGGAAACAGGAAATTTTTTGATTTTTCAAATATATATATATATATATATATATATATATATATATATATTCTTTCAATTTGCTAATTCTGATATAATTCGCAACTCTTAATTCTTAAATTAGGAATAATCAATCAAAACAATCCAAAAATGTAACTTTTTATTCATTTGACATCATTAATGATAATAATTTTTGTATATACCAATCTCAGTAAAATAAACATCAATTCAGTTTCCAAATATGATACCAGTACATTTTCTAACTCAAAGCATGCACACAAAAATATATAAACATTAATCATCTCTCAATGAAATAATCGTCACTGTAATTAAATACTATTCAGTACTTAATAATTTTAATTTTAATGATGCTAGTGATTTAATTTTAGAAATGTTAACGATTTAATTTTAGTGATGTTTGTGATTTAATTTTAGTGGTGTTAATGATTTAATCTTAGTGATGTTTGTGATTTAATTTTCAGCGATATCGATGAAAAATACTAACATTTGGTAAACACAAGTAAAACATTTCTAAAGAAACTATTATTTCAAAATTGAAAAAAGAAAATAGGAAATTTTAATACATGCTTTTAGCAAGCAATTAATGCTATAGATAAAAATAGATTGTAAAATTCACATATGAAACAATTCTAAAGCTTTTTATATAAATGATTTTGAATTCTTTAAGTCAAAAAATATAAATAAATACATATCCATCTTGGAACATTTATCGCCCTTTTCAGATATTTTATACAGCTTCAAATGAAGAGAATATTAAAAATTTTGCTTAATTATTTGAATAATTTTGTCTTAATATGAGTCTGTTATGCCTGTATTTCGTACTTTTTATCGAATTAAATGACTCCATTAATATTTGTTAATGGTATTATTGTAATTAATGGTAATATTTGTTATGGTTAACAAACCATTTTTAATCAAAATTACTATTTCTTGTATGGAGCTTCAACTTTTTGTGATTGTGTGACATATGAAGCAAAAAAAACATCCATGGGCTTTGAAAAATGTTTATTAATAATATTCATTTGTAAATAATTCATACAAAACTGCTCATTAAACATTAAGAAACATGGAATGATTGAAGCAAAAACGATGCACTTAAAACTTCAACGTAACAGTACAGTAATGCAATTCAAAATGTGTGAAACAATAAATAACCGTCTTGATGAAACAGCAATTCTAACATTAACATTGTCTAGATTTCTATCTACAAAATTATTCGAGAGATTTCCACAGAAATTCTGACATTGACTCATGCACAACATATTTATACGATAACTAAATGTACTTGGTGTATAAAATTATTTTTGAAGTGATTTATAAAAGCGCTTTTGCGTAACATTGAGGTACACATGGTTCATGTTTGAAAAATATAGTAAACTCTTCCCTTTATATTTAACTTGTGGTTTTCAAGCAAACATAAAACTTTGCATTCCACAACATTTGTTTGAAAAAGATGCAAAGCAGAGTATATTGAATTTTCAAATGTGTTAACACTAATAAAGTGCATGGAATGTCAAAACATGCATCTTATGTATTGGTAAAACTAAAACCAGGAATTTTGGATTTCATATTAAAACGTAGCCTCGCTGATAAATTTGATTTAATTTTTAAGGTAAATTATTTTTTTAATTGTTCGAGGATTATTTAAATTAATTTGAAATAGGTTTTCAGGATTAGTTTTCGCTTCTTCTAATTAATTATACAAATAAACTGTTGTTGGTCGTAGACAGATGAAGCACTAACGTAAAACACGTAAAAATATGAAAAATACTTCACGATATTCACAAAACATCCGTAACAATATTCACAAAACATCATAACAATTTCAAAATCACAGAATTTGACATTGAAACACATTAGCAGTCATATGGAATGTATTAAACAACTAATTCTCTTGCAAGAGAACGTTGAACAGTTAACAATGAAGAAGTATTGTACTGAACACAGCAAAGAAATATCTGACAGTCTATTTCCAAACAAATATTTTACAATTAAGTCTTTGCAAGTAGCTAAACATTTTTAAAACACTGTCATAATTGTTAGAGTTCTAACAAATTAAAGCATTGGAATGTATTTCCTTCACTATATTAAATAAGGTTTATTCGCTATCCAACGAGTAAAAATCATTAAGCATCTTTCCACAAAACACATAGAATTAGTATATCAAAGTAGCCATAAGCATTTTACGGTCCCTCCAAGGGAACTATACATAACTAGATCAAATACTACACAAATCTAAACTAATGTTAAGAACAACGTGTCAAACCGTTATGTATCATAAACGCCTGGACATGAATTGTTTAAATGAAATTATTACATCATATCAGAATTAGAATCAGTTATGAATCTTTATAAAATTAACCCAATAAACTACAGCTATGTATCTGGTATTAATTACCTTTGCCGGTATCTTATCTTTCTGCAAATAAAAATTTCAAGGAAGATTTTCTTTGAGAGTAAAAGCTACTATTTTCCTGATTTATAAGATCTAAACGGTTCAATAAAATTTTTATATCAAACCATTTTTTCTCTTTCGTATTAGAAAGCAAATAATAACTCAAATCAAAAATTGTATCATAATTATTTGCATTTCATAACAAAATGTTTTTGGAAAAAAAAACCGGTATTGATTTATTGAGGATTGTTTAGGCTTTTGCATAGAATACAGCCGCGATTAAAATAAACCACTGAGGGTCTGGTTTAAAATTTCATATTCAAAAATATGCATTATTCAACACAAAAATAAACACTTGCGTCAATTCAAACATTTTCTTTATACAATGTCTGGTCTTAACAAAAGCCTTCGCAAAGCAGCAAAAAAATAATTTGCTGAATGCATGCAAACGATTAACACAACCTCGGATCAGAACAAAGTTGATTTAAAATCATTCGGCGTAGACAAAAATTATTTTTACCATTGCATTTAAGTATAAAAACTTTGGCATTATGCAAACCGAACTATCAATGAAACCTTTTATGCATTTGAGTAAAAATGGCGAAAAGTATGAATGAATATATTCAGAGTTTATGCATGAAATAAGCTCGAGTGATGTATTTTTTACATTCTTGGAAAATAAAAATTTTAAAGATTTCTTATATTAGTTTTAAAATCAATATAAAAATACATTTTTTGTGTGTGCTAATTAGTAAAAAAACTGTTGAAGAATTATAAAACAGATGAGAGTGGAAAAATTAATTTGAAAAGATATAAACTTCCGAAAATTATCCTTTGTTCAAAGTTTAATTTTGGGTCTAGTATCTAGATCTTTAAAATCGAAACTCTTAAATATGCTAGGAACCTGTTTGTATAGTAAAATTAATTTATCAACTTGTACGATTTTTCAATAATCCTTAATTATACTACGAAATATACCCCATGATATAAATAATCCGGAATGCGAACTTAAGAATTAAAAAGAAAAACATCTAAAGAATCAAAACATATGAAAATTCTAAAAATATTTTCATATACGATACTTTTTTTCATCAAGTAAACATATATTGAAGAATGTAATATTAAGCAACCTTACAAAATAAAATTAACCCTTTCAAATCAATAAATTAATAAATAAAATAAATAAAAGGCCCTACTTTCCATCTTCATTACATTAAAGATTGAGAAGAAAGCTATATATTCAACCTTAATAACAGAAAATGAATAACTTATCAAAAATAAATAGGTGAATAAAAAAGATCGCATTTCAAGTTTGTAATTCTGTTATTAGAAAAACTAAATTCGATGCCAAAGATTATTAGAAAAAAGAAGCATGGTGATTTACATACAACTTATTGACTTCAGTTCATTATATTTCATTAAAAAAATATATTAATAAATTAGAATAATTAAAGTAATTTTATTAAGCCGAACATAAGATTATAATAAAATATCTGAAATAATTATACTGAAATTTATTAAAGTAATTCTGATGGAAGTATCTGACACTTATAAATTTAATAAAATGAATAACATCTACATATCCAATGAAGAAAAATAAATGAAGTGCAAAAGATCAATTAATGCAATACAAATCTGTTTTTTTAAATCTTGAGAAGCAATAAAATGCTTACCGTGACAAAGTGCAATACCATTCCTGTGAAGATCCAGAAATAAAACTAAAAAATATGTACCAAACAGCCAATGACTGCCTTTTGAAATAAATAAAAACACAACAATGATTCGCGAACTAATTCCTGGATTGAAGAGTGAAATCATTTATTGAAAATGGTTAATAAATTTTCATAACTTTGAACAAAGGTAACTGCTGTTGCAAATTATTATGATTATGTATATGTATTAAAAATTTTCTCCACTTGCGTTTTGTAAATGATATCACTATTATGCAAATTTTAACTTTTGATTATATCTTTGGACGATGCAATTTTTGATGACAAAAATAATATTTGAATATTTTAAACTGTTTAATATACACGCATATTGAATTTTCTGAACATCCCGTGAAGATTATAGTTTAGCTGCTTAGTGTCAGCTTAACATCGCTTAATTTTCGGTGATATGATTCCGTCATCATTGAGTAGTTAACAGGTTACATATGCGATATTAAAATATTACAAATTTCTATCAATGTCGTTTTAATAAAACTTGTAACTACTTCATAGATTATCCTTAATTCTTACAAATGTCTACGCCTAAAATAATTTTACATCATAATGAACTAGCACAAAACTCTAAACTGCCTTCTAGCGTATTATTCTAGAATTCAGACATTTTTAATACTGTTAGGTAAAGATGAAGTTGAACTAATAAGAAAGGTTTTATTACTAATTAGATTAAAACCTATTTAACCAGCTTACTGTAAAAATCTCGGAGTATCTTTCTATAAATCTTCAAAATTCATTTTATCTCTTTTCTAAAATTACATCGGTATTGATAAAAATTTACGAATTCTGATTACTAAATCTATAAATGTAGTAAAACAGTCCTCCAAACAGGTATTTCTCTTTCTTTTTGTCTAATCTGAAATATTAACTAATATTAAAAAAAGTGGAATGATTGTTTTTCATGTTAGTTTCTCGTTATATGGAAGCCTTTTAAGTTCTGTAAATATGTTTTCGTATAAAAAAAACAGCTCTCTTCTTCAAACTGGAATGAATACTTTAATCCTTGATTTCCATTGATTCCATTTAAATTAATTCTCGCTTCAATATCAAACTTATACAAGTTTATAAGAGATTTAAGGCCGGAGCAACTAAAAACAAGATTCTTATCGTATTTTACGCACGAAATAATATTTTACAGCAAGCAGGTCCCAAATATCCTTTACCATTTCTTAGTTTTAACTATTCATGTTTTTTGTTAATTTTAAATGCACCCCTTTGAACCAGATTGCCTTTTTAGACTAAAATCACAACAGAAGTTTATGTAAGTTTTTCGCAGGTGCAAATGAAATGAACAGGATTCTTAGTACACGTGATTTACGAATGATTGAACATTACAAAGGACATTTTTAATGGATCATTGTTTTATCATTTTTATCTTCAATAATAGCTAGACTTCGAAGCAAATTTTGTTACAGAACCTTGTAAAAAAATTCAGTATTAATTAAAATCTAAAAAATCTTTATATCGACACCTGGGCATTATTAATTCAAAATAAATTAAATTTCATATTACTAAAAAAATGTATATTATCAGCCTCATACGACAAAAGATTAAAAGTAGTTAATGCCTTTATGTTAAAACGCATTAACTACTATGAAAATTAAGGGAAAACATTAATGATGTGCACATAATTCATTGTAATTAAAACATTAAGCAGATTTTCAATTTAAAGCAGAGTTATATAATTGAATGAGATTTCGTTAATGATAATCTTAAAAAAGTTTTTAGTGAATGATAAATCCAGTATGGATTTAAATCCTAATTTTCTTTATAAGTATTATTTGTTAGAAATATTTTTTATTATTAAATTCCTAATTAAAAGAAATAACGATCATTTTAATTCTAAATAATTTTGATCATAGTGAAAACAATTTCTAATAATTTTAAACGGATATAGCTTTTTTTATTAAATTAACGTAACTTATTTTTTCTGCTACAGCAATTTACTCTATATACTAATCCGTTGCCATAATATAAGATTATCATATTACTAAAAAATAAAATTGGATTTTTATTATTATTTTAAGAAAAATCTCTTTAATCTTTAAAGTTACAGATGCTGATGAAAACAGAGTTTATAACCTAAAAATATCTTGCTCATAATTGTATTTACTCGAAGTCCTGATAGCAGATTTGAAATTATTTCTAATCTTAAACATTCCAGAAAATTCAGAAAACACATTAAGAATAAGGAACATAATCAATAATATTGCACATTCATGAAGAAAACCGCAAATTACTTCATATGTCAAGTTGAGCGGTGACCATTTTTATCATTTTCCAGAAGTGGTTCAGCAGTGCAACATATTAGTTAATAATTTGTCAGTAAGTTTTTGAAACACCCTGCAGAAAATCTGTAGATTTCTGTAATGTTCCTCTTTTTTAACACTGTACAGTGCACACTAACGGCAAAACACTTTTTGAGCAATACTTTATTGAAAATGGAAATTTTGTTTTTTAATAAAAATATCAACCTTTGCTCATTAATATATAAATGGCACATGGAATAAGAATAATCTAGCTTGAGAGTTTTAACTTAAGCTTAAAACTTTTCATAACACATTGTAAACATAACTGTTTTGCTTTATATTTTACATAGCAAAAGCTTCTTCCACCATGATGATTTAGTAGATTGGAAATTTTCTTCTGTATTTTTAGTATGCCGTTCCTTTAATTAATTTAGTAAAATACACAATGTGTCAATTAAAAACTGAGACATAATTTTCAAAACAAAAGATTACGAATTTAATAGATGCATATTTTTAGTAAAATCTTCGAAGACAGTCATTGTGCAGATAGTCATATGAGCAAAAAGAAAAACGTACAAAAATTCAGAATTCCTTTTTTTTTTCCACCGAATATCTAAAAATCTTTCACAAAGAAAAATTTTTCAAAAAAAAAATCTTAAAATTAGTTGTATCCAATGACAAAAAAAAATATTATTTGAAAAAATAGTAAATTGCAATTAATAAATGCCTAAATGCCCATTATGTCTATTCATGCTTTCACGTTAGAAAAATTGCTCATGAACTTACCTATTATTAGGAGAAACCATCGGACACGTGTGATAGAGTGATAATTTTTGGACAAAATTTTTTACAACTAGCTTTCTAGATAATAAAAGGGAAAAAACTGTTCCATAGGTAATGCATAAATTTTTAAATAAAATTCGGTATTGACCAAACTTACTGACGTTTTTATATCTCATTGGTTAAGTGACACACTGTGCGTATTTACCAGTGCTTTCATTATTCTGAAAAGAAACAACTTTTCACAACCATTCTCTTCTGTTGAGCAAGTGAGTGAAGGATAAAAATGCATTTTTAAAACATTTATATGGTATATTAACATCGATTGTTTCGAAGAAAAGAAAATAATCGTTTTTATTCTTCTTCTTTACCCAAAAAGCTCGGTTTCTGAAGCTGAAAGCTAAGTTTCTTCTCCGGCTTCAGGATTCACGCTCTCTTCTCCTTCCAACTTGATTCCATAGCCTTGGCGTATTATCTCCCCTTGCTTTTCCAAATGGCTTCGGAGTTCCGTCAGTGTCTGAAGCAAAAGGAGCCGTCGAAACTGGACAAGTTCCCGCTGGAGAAGGAGATGTTCCTCCCGTCGGAGAATTTCTTCGGCCCGAGCTTCTTGCATTCGCTGGTCTACTAGATGTCTCTCTCGTCTGAGTCTCAGGACCTTATCCCGAAGCATCTCTTTGGCCTCGGCCAAGGACTTTCTGGAAACGGAAGATGATGCAGGAGTTTCGGAAAGAGGTGTAGTGCTACAGCTGCTGTTATCGCGGTCACTGCCGCAAGCACTGTCTGCTTGGGGGCTTCCAGTATCAGGTGGGCTGTCCTTCGAGGGCCCTAATAGAAGAAGAAAATAATGTTTCACATAAATGTTCATTTGTTAAAAATATTAAATATGAAAAATATTTTTCAATATTTCAATACGGTCTGTTAGTGATTTTTAATTTTGTGTTTCCCTCAGGGAAGTACAGACCCTTAACCCAAGTCAGAGAATGAAATCCAAACATTTAAAACATTTCTAAATCGCTAACATTTAATCCTTTTAGGGTAACTTAAAAAATTATTGCTAAGATATCATGCCTTTTCTTGCCTTCCCATATGAATTAAATGGGCATTTATTCAATATCTAAAGCTTTTTAGCAGGTTATTTGAACAAAAATAAATTGAATTGTTCGAGGATTCTATAGATATATCATTTACTAATGTTAAATAAAATGCAAATCCATGCATAGAACCTCTTGCCGAAGATTTTCCAGTAGAGAACAAATGAATAGGAAGATGAATTTCTTGAATTATTTAAGGAATGAAAGATGAAAGATTTTCTACTTACGGATGATGCCTAGTGTCATCTCCTCGTGTTCTTCTATATGGATGTAATCTTCCGAGTAGGCTTCATCGCTGCTTTCTCCGTCATCCTCTGGGGGCACTGTCGTCTGCTCCAGCAGATCCGTGGTCAGATCTCGAAAATTGATCCATGCACTGCGAGGTATCGGACGGCAGTAGGTGACAGGACAATAAGGCGTATCTTCGTCATAGAAAGACAAACGGTCAGCTTCGACAACAGGCCGTTGTCTGTGGCCTGACCGCTCGAGAGTGACCCGAGGAAGTCTGTTGGACGACGGGCTTCGGCCACTGGAGCGAAAACCACCCCATTGTTCTCCAGAGAAACCTTATTGTAAAGACAGAATGATTTTGTAGCTTTCATTAAAATTCCAAGGAAATCAGCAAAAATCTTATTTATTTCTAATTTAGGATAGAAATTCGATTTTGAGCATCGCTGTCCGACAAAGCAAATCCTATTTATCTACCAATTGAAAAACCTGCAACTATTTCAGACTGTAAATAAATACGCTGGAATTTTACCTTCATTCTAATATTGACATTTACTAATACGAAATTATTTTTATTGTTATTCTGTCTGTGTCCACTTGATTTCAAACTATCGCTTGCTCCGTAGCACCATAATTTTGAATATTCAACTTTAGTAAGAGTTTACAATGAGTTTATGAAAACATATACGATGGTCTTCGATATTGAATACTTTTCTTTCATTGTCTATCAAAGCAGCGTACAAAATATTTTATGGATCATTAGTAAAATTATTCAGAGAATATAACTTTTTTTCTCCAAGAAACTGAAGAAAAAAAAAAATTTTTTTAATTTTTCTTAGATCAAAAATAAAAACTACTGAATTTTCTGTATTTATTAACTGGGTTCTTTTTCTAAATTTAATATAGATAAAGAAACTCAATAAGAGACTCTACAAAATAATACGTTAAAACAACTGATGTAGATTATTATTTGATGGGTAAAAAACATGCTAGACAGGCAATTATCAAATTTTTCAATGTAGGACGAAAAAATATTAAATAATGCTTTCAAAGTATCTTCTCTTCTGATCAAAATTCATTTTTAAAAAATTAGTGTAGTTAGATTCCCTTATAAAAAGTCAGTGCAATTAGATCTAAAGTCTCTTCTTCAGTTTTAAAAGAAGCAAAAACAATTTAATACGAAAAAGAACTATTGTACTATGATATTAAAGACTTATTTATCTCTTCAAGGCCTAGAGGGTATAATTGTTGATAAAAGAACCTAAAAATTACAAATAATCGATAAGCTTTATTTTGTATATATGAGAGGTAGGGAATAGAAAAAGGAACGAATAGGATAAGTTTTATGGAATAAAAAGTCAAATATAAGCAACAACAGCTTACCTTCCCACAAGCTGCCACTAGATTGGCTTCCAAAACCACTACCGGAAATGGATTCAGAGCTTTCGGATCCGATGGAGGAAGATCGGATTCCCGAATTACTCGCCCATCCACTTTCCAGGGCTGAATTTTTCGGAGAAGGCAGCCAAGGATTCGTTCGGATTCGACAGCGTACTCTCGGCGAATCCAAAGCGGTTGAAGAACCGAAAGCTACCTGATGGTGACTTGTGGGCAGAGGGCTCAATCCTGGATCCAAGAAACTAGTTCGTATGTGAAGTCGACCACCGATTTCTGGTGTCTCGGGTGCTCTCAACAA
>JAPMOR010072675.1:969669-997374 GCA_026543865.1 Argiope aurantia
TTAATTACACTTATTTAATTTTACACTTATTAATTACACTTATTTAATTTTACACAGATTTGAAAACCTATATTAATTACACTTATTTAATTTTACACAGATTTGAAAACCTAATCATAGAGATACTTTCCTCTTGATTCGAAACTGAACAATAATTAAATTTTGTTGGATAAATGCTTCGAAAAATAAAGGCAATGATAATTAATAATACTTTTAAATTTCCAATAAATTTAATTAAAAGATTTTTTTAATATTACTTAAAGGTTAATTTACTTAAAATTTTATTTAATAAGTTTCTTAATCATTTTCCACATTTAAATGTTTAGTTTGTAATTCATTATTACGAATACTACAGAATCTTGAAATCAAAATTTTCTCAAATTCCTTACTAGAAAGCGTCATACACATGGAAACAAAATTTAAATACTCTAAAAACTGAGAATTAAATTTTGAAGGCATTAAAATAATATACAAATTTCAGTACTACCTGTACAAAATTTCAAAATTCTAGCGCAAAGGAATTTAATAAAAAAACCAATTACAAAACTCCATTTTTATAAACATGAAGCAATTTAATTGAAAGTGTGTGAAAATTTGACAAAATACGAACAAAATTTTGACTATGGCCCAAATTAAAAAAAAAAAACATATTTTTTTCGTATGTTTCAAGTCAAAGAAAAAAGGATATGTCAAAATTATTAGAATAAGAGTTTATTCTGCCTGATTATATTTTGCATCATTTCAAAATAGGTGTATTTTTATAAATATTTTTGGTATAATTCATTGTGCATTACACCAGGGAGTTTTGATATCGAATATCTATGCATAAGTATTCTTTTTCAAAGTCCCAATGTTACGGATTCGCAAATGTATAGGATATTTTGGGAATATTTCGAATTTCACAAATAACGTCACTAATACGATTATAAGTTGACTTTATAATTGAAGTACACTCACATGTCAAAAATACATTTTTTATATGAAATATAACTAGCTGTGTCCCATTTTAGATTCAAATTTTAAGCTTTCAAAGCATAAAAATCTTAACTGCGTTTTGGCTGAGAAACGGGTCTGTTTCGAAAAAGTTTAATTTACCGAAAAATACTTTTCAGAAATCTTGGAAGCATTAGCGTCACCTTAATCATTTTGAAAAAGGATATCAGTTGCGGAGGAGGGGGAGGCTTTTTGGCTGTTTAAAATGTGAGGTAATGATCTGAAAAGAGCAGTTTTGTAAGCTTTATTTCACATTGCAAAATCTAGATGAAAGTTGTTTATGGCATATTTTTCTCTGAATATACCACTTTTCAAATATCCTTATTCCACACTGCTATGTTTTATATAAGGCTTTCAAGAAAGACGGTATTAAATATGAAAATGAAAAAAGATTATGTGATATTTATTCTTTTTGTTTGGATTTCCATCTCCTTCTTATAGCAGAGCTCTCTCAACGAAGTCTTATAAGAAGAAAGATATAAATCATAAGAAAATTATTCTAAAAAAATCATTGTTTCAGTTTTCCAATGAAAGCTTATCATATCAAACTCAAGTAAGGAAAAGAAGTTTTCAAAAGATATAGAAATACTTCACTAATAATTCAGTTTAAAACAATCGTGAAAATCTACAGAAGATACATTCTATTTCTCTTTTTTTAATAATCATCCAATATTTTTTATTCTCCTTTCTTACTTCTTTGAGTTTTTTTTACATAAATAAAGAACAACTTTGATATCATTTTAAACAGTAAGTATTGCATTCTTCATTTTTTAAATAAGTTTCATAATCATCAACTACACAGCAAAGGGATTTTTTTTTCATGCCTAAGGAAATTTTATGGAAAGTAATATATATTTTTGCCTTATACTTTTTCATGGTTATTTCATTGATATGCAGATAATGACCAACATATTGTGAATGTTACATTTGAGCTAACTAAACTTCATTTTATGAACGTGCTTCGTCTTTTGATACTGACGCAAATTCGTGTAGAAAAGCCTTAAGGCTTCCCTGAAATGAATACAAGTAAACCGAACAAATGATCATCATCATGACAAACGTCATTAACCGAACATTATCATCGTATATAAAGGCAAAAAGGTGCCTTACTTCCAAACTGCACTTGATCTAAATTTCTTCCTCTAATTCTGTAACTAACGACTAAACTTTTAGAAAAAAAATAACTACAATCACAGTGGGAACATTTCGCTTGAAATGACTTGCTTTTTTAATTTATATGTTTTATATCTTCGAAATACAGTTTTACTTAAAACTTTACTCTGATACACAATGAACAAAGCATACGGCTACAGATGATAAGCTATCCATATTTCTTATAATGGCATGATTATTATAAGATTTCAAACTTTGTTGTATATCCAGTGAATTCCTGCTCATACAAAATGGCATCAATATTATATCAAAATATCGCATGTCGATTTCTCCACTATATTTTATTGGTGCAAAATACTTGCATAAGTTAGCTTTCAAAGTGTTATATACAATATTTGAATGCTGTTTGTTGTTATAAAATAGGATCAGTTGGAGTAATTAGGAAAGAATTTTGCAGTCATTCATTTCTTTTTCAACTTGAAGTGATCATATGAAAAGAAAATAGTTTTGTAATTTATGCGAGTGTATTATCATGCTCTAGAGAGTTAACTAAACTATGCCTATTTTTCCAAATTAATATATTAACTAACCAATTTCAGGAACATACTCCTGTTACTGAAACTGGATATTCATAATAACTCCGATTTGTTCCCAATTGTCCCAAAAACTACAAGATAACTGGGAATATCTATTTTGACTTCTGATCACAGCAATTTGAAGAGAAAAAGGCAGATGTTTCTCGGCTCGCTAAAGTCTCATTTGCGCATACTGTGACCACTGTTGCCAATTATTGTCACTGACTTTGTCTTACGCAAATAGTGGTTCCAAGCATTACATTAAGTTTTTTTATATTTTGCAGTGTGTGGGTTTTTTTTTTTTTTTTTTTTGTATACGGCTTTTTGATACAACAGATTTATGATATGGAATCTAATCGATTGTGTTGAGAGATGATCATGTAACGATATATTTTCTCTATTTTTATAATTTATTTAATGCTCATTAATTATGTGGTTCCAAGAGCTCATGTTCATACAGTCCCAACAGACTACAAAACTACATTTAGAATCAAAATTCACATCAGTAACATACTCAAAATCATACATTAAGATGAAGACAGAAAACTAGACATAACATCAATATTAAATGTTCAAATTGGGACAAAAGAATACATAAAAATATTTTGATAAGAATGACAAGAAATTTTCTGTGTGGGATCAGTAATTTTTAATGTAGTATGCTAAAATTTTTATAAACATTTTGGTTCACTTTTCGGTACTTAATGGCATATATTATTTATTCATTTATGTGAATTATTTAAGCAAAGTTCAAGCAGTATCAGTTAATCTTTTATGAAATAAAGTATATACTCGATAAAATAAATTTCTATTAAATAAAAGAAAAAAGATTTAAATTAATAAAAAGGGAGAAAAAGATTTTAAAATTAAAAAGATTTTTTCTAAAGCAATGAATTTCAAAGAATTGTTTAAATCTTGCTCCTTTTTAAAATATCTACTCTCTAGGGTTTTATTCAGGTTTAACGCTAAATGTTTTAACAAATAATCGCTTTGTTTAGAATTATTTTTCACCTGCAACAAAATGAATTTTTAAGAAACAAATTAAATTATCCTTAAGTATCTTACTAAAGAGATTTATAAATTTTCTGCTTAATTCATTCAAGTTTATTAGAGTCATTCATCTACAAAAAAAAATCAAGAAATATAGAGAATGTGATTGAGGAATAATGAATTTCAAATTTTTTAATAATTGAATATATAGTTAGAGAATCTGAAAACTCTAGATAATTTTTATCAATTTTTCCAATAGGAATTTAAAACATTTTCTAACACAGAAAAACAGTATATATTTAGCATCTAATCAATAGAAAAACATAGAGCTATAATAATTTTTTCAAAAATTATAAGCGAATTAACTCTTTAATTTCAAAATTGCTTGATTTAAATTGTAGTTCTATAAATTAATTAGGAATTGTTGGGAAAATTATGTGCAAACACTTAGTAAGCACAATTCAAGCATTTTTTTAAAAATCTATGTTTTATTAGAATTCAAAAAGGAACCTATACCTAATGGCACATAAATTATTTCTATAAAAATATGGTCCAATAATTAAATAGTGAAATATTCTTACTAAAGGTTTTATAGCAAGTAAATATTATTTTTTTTTGAAGTTTTAGAGTTTCTTTATTTAATATAGAACTAAAAAATTTTGTTAAGTTTCTCTAATTTCAGTTTGGTTCAAATTCTATTTAGTATTTTTTGTTCAGCTTCTTAACTGAGTCTTTAAAAAGCAGAGCTCACAATTTTCGATCAGTTGAGCTTGGCATCATGTTGGGGCGAAGGACAGATTCATTCCACCCTTTAAAATTAGAATGGCAGAAATTTAGCTGTTTGTACAAGATAATAGGGATTGTCAAATAATTCATTTTCAATGTTTATAAAATATCGTACCTGATTCAGTTTAATGAAAATTGTGTTGGTCCATTCTCATGTTTCAATTCTCATGAAATATGCAAAGAGCTGTATTTTTTTTTCCTTTAAAGGCATTCAAATGTTAACTTATAAAAGAAAATTCTAAAAATATTTTTAAGATTTAATGTGTCATTTGTTTTTTCAGCACAGAATTCTTTCCAATCTACAATTTATGTGGTAACAAAAGAAATTTCAAGAAATTTTTCAAAAAATGGTTTCGTTTTTTAATGAGTTCCCTGGAAAAAATTTCCTTTAAGCCATTAATTAAAATATATAGGTCTATAAAGACTTTAAATTTTGGGGACAACAAAAAAAAATTAATTTAAATTCCTAATAAATATTAAATACTAATATATTACTTGGAAAAATAAAGATTATAAAATAAATTTTTTTCTGACAGAAAAAAAAAACTATATTTTTTATTTTGCGTTTATTGTAGAAAAGAATTTTTTTTGATCATAAAATCCTATTTTATTTATTTAAAGTATTGATAAATGGGGGCTTTTTTACAGAGTTCAAACAATGTATCTGTTTAATGTGTTGTAGTATGTAATTTACAACAGTAAGCATCTCTGCTTCGTTTTTTTATTAATATGTGTATTCAGTTCAAAATCTTTTATCATCATATGACTTAGCATCTATATCATGCCCTCCCTTTTTTTTATATAAATAAAGTATTTCTAATAAATCATGAACATAACATATCTGGCAAAATAAATACATGCAAACACGAAATAAAAGTCAATAAATTAATGAAAATATTTCAAAACATGACAATTTTTTCATCTTTATTTTGACTGCAGAAATATTTTGATTTATTTTTGTAGCTAATTTGAAAGACCAATAAAAGTTTATTAATTGCCAAGAATTTCAAAAAATAGAAATAAGAAAAATTCCTGAGCTTCAAAATAAAAAATAATTCTTTCCATCGAGTAAAACGGGTAGAGTCATTTAAGTAAAAATTTAAATTCTGATGAGTTTAAAATCAATTTTAATATTGTAACAATTTTTTAGTATGAATCACATTAAAAAAATAATTAGTGTATGAATGTATAATATAAGATGTAAAACATAAGAGGTTGAATATTTCATTTGTCTAAGTATCAAGAAAATTATTCATTTATTTTAGCAGTATTTGTTCTCATTTAACATTCATTTCGGCAAATTTAGACAACAGACCACAAATATAAAGATTTCATTTAAAAAACAAACAGGAAGGGAGAAACACTCACAAATTACAGAAGTTAAAAATGATATTATTTTAGTAAACTTTTTAAAAATGTACCGGCTAAATGAAAGTTATTATATTGCAACTCATGCGAATAATTGTAACACAATTAAAACCATTGTAACAATTTTTATTATTTAAAATATCTGAATATATAGCCTTTGAAACAAAACTTGCTTTATCGTTAATAACTAACGAGGAATTAATATAAACATGATTGACATTTATTTATTTCAACAGTTGAAATTTTATGTTTTACATTTTTACTTATTTTTATCTCAATTAATATTATATAAATTTTATAAAATCATTTTTGATATTTCAGGAAATATTTGATCATTGTGTCATTATTGCAAATATTGTAAAAAAATCGTTTTATCGTAATAGAAATATTTTAAAATTAACATTCTTAAATGTTGGCAATGGTAATTAGAATACATGTTATAATTGCATAAACTCATTGTGAAACATTCTTGCAAAAGATTTATATGATTAATTGATATACCTTTTTAGCTAATTTATACTTGTTCGAAAATACGCAGATTTCAAACTTAATCTTTAACATTTTACTAAATTCAAATATAAAAATATGAAAAGTATAAAATAAACAAGTGATAAAACCTTATCACAATTAATTTAAAATATTTGTATACATTAGATGTTCAATCACAACATGAGATTCACTAAAATGTTTCAAATCTGAACATTCCAAAATACAAAAAAAATAGCAAAAAAATAGCAATAGCAAGAAAATCAAAAAGAAATATTTATTACAAATCTGCACTAATAATAAGTATTTTCCGAAATAAATAATGCGAATCGTAAGTATAAAATATGAATCTCAAAATCAAATCTATAAAATATAATTATGCAATAAAAAACTTTAAAAATTGAGAAATTTAATTAAAAAATAATCGATCCCTTCAAAGAAACTTTGAAATAATGGTCGGCTGACTTGCATGAATTACATGAAATAAAAAAATAAAAAAAATTAGCAAAAATAATTACCTGAAAAAGTTTATTTGTATCGTATGTATTTCAAGATTTGCTTAAAAGCATAAACATCAGCAAAGACATTGCCTGACCATCACAATTGGCTAATGTTTACAAAATATTCATTATCACAATGATTTTTTAGTAACAGAATATAAGTTTGTGAAAACTTATATCTATATATAAACCTATGTCTTAAAAGTAAACAGAAATTTTTATAAGCGCCAGAAATCCCATTTAGTGGCTGCAGTTGTTTACGTCACTGTGACAACCACAAGCCGATTACTTCCGAGAAAAATCAATTTCGTCTTATTGATTTCGAACTAACAGATCAACAAAATGCAAATATAAGCATATTTAAATTAAATCCTCTTTACCGTTAAGTTTACTGAAAAATACCTTTCTCGGGCTACATTTGCAGCATTACCTTTTTATCTTTGAAAGAGTGATTAAAGTTTCAATGTCGCATTGCCGCAATCAACAAGAAAACAATTCCTGGGACCACACGTGCCGTGCGCAATTCTCAGAACTCGCATGCCCTCAACTCAGAGTAAACCATTTTAAAACTCAGAGTAAACCATTTTAACCGTAAACACCCCTCATCGATCTTTAATTGTTGGTCCGCAACTTAACCTGAAGCAAAATCTTTCTCAAGACGATAAATACTCGCGTAATCTCGGTTTTCCTTGAGGCGAGCCAAACGATAATAAGAAGCGGAAAGGCCTATCGAACGCGTCCCGAGGAAGTAAAGAAGGTTGTCACCTACCTGCTACACTTTAAGGGCCTCGTGTTGAATCTCCTTAGACATGTCGAGGACAAGGTCTCGCTGCCCGATCCTGATAGGAAATGGCGGAGGATGAGGAGCAGAGGGATTCGGAGGAACTAGAGGACCATTCCATTAAGGAAAGAGGGGCGAAGGGATATATCGATTTTATACGGAGTCTGCTCCCCTTCTCTTCCTTGCCATTCTATTTTAGATCCGCCAAAGTTTCATTTTGAATGTTTGTTGAAGTACGTGGTGATGAGGGCATGGTTAAAAACCTTAGATGTAGGGAACTAGAAAGGGTGAACTAATTTCTTCTCTTTGAAATAATTATAATCTGAACAGTTCCATAAATGTTCGATTAGTTAGTTGTCCTATGTTACTTTTTTGGTCTATATTGTTTTATAAGTCAAATATAGTATAAAACATAAATGGTAGCTTTGATCCTTTTATACACAAGGATTTGAAGCTTTTGACACAAGGAACTGGAATCATAAAGGATTTTCTTCTTTTTGGAGAACTTTTAATTGAATGCTCCACAAATTTTCGATTAGTTGTCCAAGGTTATTCTCTTGATCTATGATGTTTTATAAATCAGATATGGGGTAATGCAGAAATGGTAGCTTTTTTAATCCGTAAGGTTTGAAACATTTGAATAGAAGACAGGAAAGGTGAATCTTTTCCTGTCTGTGAACTAACAGTAAATAGAACATTCTGTAAATGTTTAATTAGTTCTTCAAGATTATTTTCTAAATCTAGTTATTTTATAAGGCATTATGATATAAAATAAACACGGTAGTTTAGAATTTCTTATCTATTAGATTTAAAACTTTATACATAGCTTTCTAAAAGGTGAAAGATTTTTTTCTCTACGAACTAATTATGAAAATAGTCTAACTTAATTATATGTACAAGGTCGTTTTCTATGGCAAATGTTGTCTCGCAAATAAGTTAAGATACAAAGCAGAAACGGCAGCTTTAAGTTTCTTATCCATTGGAATCGAACCTGGGGAATTTAAAACATCGACTAACTAAATAAAGAAGTGCACAGTATGTTGTTTTCTTATGGATTATAGAAACGGGCATATTAATGAAGAAAGTGTCACCGCGAGTAAACCAAAAAAGTTGGTTAAATATTTTCTACCTGCAATAAACATATTTGATATTAATGATTGTATAATTGATTTTTGTCCCTCTATCTATTGTATTAATTAAATTTCAATGATCAAAGTTGGTTTATATGCAAATGCATAACTTTAATGAAATTACTGATGCAAAATCGATAAAATTATGATACTGAAACAAAAACTAAACTAACTCGTATATCAGAAGAGTAATAAAAATTAAATGTTTTATTAGCATGATTATTTTTTTAAAAAAAGAAAGTTTTAGCGAGTGTGATGTAGAAAAATGATCCTATTAAAATGTTGTCATGAAAAGAGAAGAAAAGAATTACAATTTTCTTCCCTTAAAACCAACTAAATTTTGAAACAGGTTTTAATGTTTCAAAATTAATGGATTCTATTTGATATTTGGGCCAATTAATTTAAACTTTGAATCAGAAACCCCGTCAAAGGGTTTTCCGAACGTTTCATAAGAAACGTCTAAAAATTAATTTTAAAGCTGCCCATTTATCTTTCAAATGAAAAAGCATGGTGGAAGTTTTCTTTGGAAATATTTTGCTAAGTCCTTAGAATCCAATGTGCAGAAAGAAGGTGACGTCATAACGCAGTAAACAATTAGATAACATGAATAATTAGTGATGCTACTTAAAACAACACCACTTGCAATTGTGATTGAGTGATCCTTATTCTTTTGTTTATTCCCTTAGGCTTAAAATGTATTTAGAATATTTGGATTTTCTGATATACTAACAATGCATTTTTGATATTAAAAGAATATCAGTGATTGTGGAATATTTTATCTATTTGATGATAAGGTATGCTTGATGCGATGAATAAATTTTTAAGTAAAAAATGTTAAAAGGAAATAATTACTATCTCTTTCAAATTATTTCGTTAATATCCTTTTATAGGCAGACCGAGTTTCAGTGTTTATCGCCTTGGTTCTAAAATTTGTTATCTTGATTTAATTTTTAAATTAATCGCAGCAATAGAAAATCCAGCATTGAATTAATTTTTTATTTCATCTTATGATTTTTTTAATCGCGGCATTTTTCTCCTCTAAATTAATTTCTTATGTCTTCGGAAAACTGATTCAACTCATAAATAAAAAACAAAAATTAAAAATTCAGATATAAAATTAGTTTTTTGTGTGTTAAAATTAGGTAGGAAATTTACAAATGAACAAACAAAATTAATTTACTAGATAGTACCGATCTGGAAAATTTTGTCATTCAGTGTAGATGGTACTAAACAAGGAAATTCAAGGAAAACAAAACAATTTGAATGAAACTAATAAAGGAAATTTACTATCATTCAAAGTAAATGAAATTAATTAAGGAAATTTACTATCATTCAAAGTAAATGAAATTAATTAAGAAAATTTACTATCATTCGTAGTAGATGGACTAATTAAAGATATTTGCTATCATTCAGAATTGATGAGACTAATCACGGAAATTTACTATCATTCAGAGAAGATGGAACTAATCAAGGAAATTTACCACCATTCAGAGGATATTAGACTAATCAAGGAAATTTTCTACCATTCAGGGTAGATAAAACTAATCAAAAAAATTTACTAACATTCATTTAACTTTAAATAAATCACAGAAATAAAAAAAAATAAATGCCATAATTAGTTATCTTTCTGAGTTAGCGAATATATTGGAAAAAATTTTGAACACAGAGGATTCATCAAATAAATAGCTTCGCTTACAAATGGCTATAAATGTAGGGTAAACAAAGGCGAAAAGAAAAAAATTTAACTTAATACAGAAGAAAATTTAGAGTTTTGTTTATATACGCAACAATTGCCTTTCGTACCGATCTTTTATTACCCAGATAAAATTCATATACACTCATACACTCTATGCCTATTTTTAGCTTTTTCGTTGTTGCACGCGAAAAAGGCATTAACATAGAACTTACGACATATCTCATGAACTGAAGACACGAGAAGTAATTTTACAAGATTCAGATATACATGTGGTTGTCGAATGCACGTCAATAGCTGCGAACAAGTTTCAGAATGGTTGGCATGAAACGGACAACCGAATGGATGTTGTCCAAGTGATCCACACAGGGCATTTATTATCTACACAAACAAATCTTTAAGATTTCTTCTATATTATTGTTAAATTTTTTTTTTACGTCTTGCTGTTTGCAAGAAAATGATAGCCGTTTGCAACTAGAGCGAGACTTTTGAATTTCCCGCATAATGAATCACGAAGAAAGCAGAGAAATTGATTCTTTTTTATTATGGATAGCAGTAACAAGAAAACCCTTCTGGCATGGACATTAAAACTGGAGAACATTTACCTCCCGTAAAAACTTGCAATCAACTTAAATTATTAAGCAGTGTAAGTGCATTAAAAATTTACTTACGACAAAGAAATGCCAGAAAACCGTGAGTGGAGGAAATTTCATGTACATTTAATTTTATTTCCTGTAACTTCCACAACTCAGCATTCCAGTATTTCTTACTAATGGAATTTGTAGCAGACAATCAGTATGTAGCTATTTGATGGAATTTGTAATTCCTGGCAATCTCACGCTGTATCGAAATCATGCTAAGTGAAATCAATGTGTTTAGTACTATCAAAATGTATGACGAAGCACTTCGTTCTCTATGATGAAACCCATTTTCGTTAGTGTAAAATCCTCATTATTAGAATTTTATCTGGTGGGAGAATTGACTTTTACGGTAAGCCAGAAAATATGAAACTTCTTTTTGTTGTCGATATAACGCGGAAAAATTACGAATTTGTAAGAAATATAACTTCGAATAATAATAATAATACAACTGATTGAAAATTTCAGCTCTGACATGGGACTTGAATGTCTTAAAATGTGGTAAAAATCGATTGTTTGTCATTAATTTTTAAAAATTTAAAAGTTTATCTCTATCTGTTTAATATAGCATTTGCTGTTAAGTACTCAGCTTCTTATGAGTAATAAATATTTTAAAAGCTTTTGATTTCCGGTAAAAAAAATAACTTTTGATTTCCTGTGCCTTTCCAAGTAAACAAAAAATGTTTGAAATTACTTCAATATTCAAATTTTGTTCAAGTTTGAAATCATCACCATAATTTTTGCACATCATCTGATCGATGGATTGCTATAATTCGGTATATAAGCGAAACAAAAGCTTACTTAGGATTTAAAATGTATTCATTTCATTTACTTTCTTCATTTAGGATAACACATTGCAATATTAAGCTCATAAATAAAAACGTCAATTGTTAGCAAAGATCGAATGACAAGAATACAGAAAATTGCAAAAATCAAAAAACCTTAACACAACACTTAAAAGTTTCTTGATTGAAAGTATTTTTTAAAAAGTTTTAAAACCTTTAATTATTCGACATTTTATCCTTTCTTCTTCCCAGATGATGTTTCTTATTTAAGGAAAGATGAAGACATTACAGGTAGCAGGGCCGTTTCTGCATCGGTTCATCCAAACTTTTCGTGATTCTGCTAGCTATTGCTACTTCCGGGTTTTGAAGTCTTAGGCTCAAATATAGAGTAGATGCCCGCCTAAATAAAAGATATTAAAGAATGAAGAGAAATTAATAGAACTAACTGGTCTTAATAGAATGAAGAGTGGGATATCTTAATGAAGAAGGAAAATCGGGATATCAATCAATGTATGCATATATCATCAATCCAATTATAGAAAATTATATATTAAAATTACTTTAAGTCAACAAAAACCTTTATGAATAAATAATGATAGCTCAACATTATTCATAGTCTGAAAATTTCAAATGATTGTCCCTAGAAACTTTTGATTATTTTTTCTCTTTGCAATTGAATTACTCACCTTAATACCTAATATAATACCTAATTCTCTTAATTCATTTTCTGTTATTCAGTGTCATGATCTCATTTTCAACATAGGCAAAAAGAATAAAAGCTTTTTATTTTTTTCACAAGTTTTATAATTTTAAATCAATTTTTCGAAAGGAATGATTTGTTACAATGGCGTTGAATTTAGAGAAGTATTTTTTGGGTTTAATATGTAGCAACAGTAGTATGGACGATTTTAAAAAGCTTCTTTTCAATACCATTTGAGAGTTTTTCTTGCTATTGCTAACCGCTTAAAGAGTGACAATTTGTCAGGATCACGGAGAGTCAATTCTTCAATGTTTTTTTTTTTGTTTTTTTTGCTTTAATGCTTCGCCTAAATTAAAATTCCAAGTAGCATTTGATGGGAGAAAAAGTTAAATTCCAAGTAAAACCTTTTAGACACATAAGGTTATTTTGATAGCTGTAATGATTTCTTATTTTTATTGTTTTCTATATCCTTGCTATTCGTTCTCTCTTAACAAATGATTTTCTAGTTTCGGAGTTTAATTTTGCAATGCATTAATCTAAACAAAGAAAATAAATGAAGATGATATTTTTCAGACCTAAATAATCTTCTGTTCATATATATCGAGTTACAGCAATTCATCGACCAGATCTAGCGTGAAAATTATTATGATCATTTGGAACTAAAAATTGCATATTGGAACAACCATTTTTATTGTTGTTGTTGTTCGTTATACTTTTCACCAATTCGCAAATTTTCCGCTGTAGAACAACTTGGAAAAAATTTATATTTTCTTCCTCTCCTCACTCTGTTGAGTATATTTGAATTTTCTAAAATACTTTCTGATATGCTTGCTAAAAATAAATGAGTTTTAACACTAGAAACAAGTGAGAAAGAAAAGCAATTTGTCATGGTTGTATCAAACTGTCCTCAGTCAAAAAACACACAAAATAAAACAACAAAATTTGTAGGTATCATCTGGAACCCCAATTTGCGTGCATAGGTAGCTAACCAATATAAGTGTTTCGCATCGTTAAAATATTTTGATAAATTTGGCATAGGACATTTTGATATAACATTAATGATTTGTCTTTGACTCTTATCATTATCTGTCTCTAAATTCTGATACAGAATTCACTTATCCATATTCAAATTATCAGTTTTACTTTCTATTATGCCTATAAAAATAGATAAATGAAAATATGTTCTGTAATATTATTCAGCTTAAAATGCTAATTAAAGCCTGTTTGTAATATCATTTATGGATAATATGGGGTAACAATAATAAAATATCAAAATAATTCATCTGAGTCTCTATAGCAAATGATATGAAGGAGAAATTATTGATTTCTCGGGAGATTAATGCCCGTGTTTTGAAGAGAGCAGTCTTTAAGTCGTTATAGACCTCAAATTGCCTGATTTTTTTTTTTTTTTTTTCTTCTTGGGATTACTTCGTTCATTGGAAATGGCAATGTTTCAAAACAATATTTCAGCAGCTGAAACATTTCCAACCATTGGAAATCAATACATAAAAAAAATTATTCTTTCTTTTTTTTTTTTCTTTTTTTTTACGCTTTTGGTTTTACGCCTCAGTTTATTATATGGCAGCAACCTCATAAGTGCTGCAACTCATTGCACACTATCCAAAACAAGCATATAATAATAAAACACGATTTCCAATGAACTTTTCGATAATAATAGCATTTTAAGAAAGACTTACCGAAATATAGCAACACAGCTCTTACTTCTTTATCACTATTTCTGATTTATTTTTGTATGATTCTAAAATCTGTTTTAGAGATAATCAAATTTACATTTTAAAATAAATCCTTTTATGACCGTTTAAAATATCTGTTGAATTCTGCAAGATTGCATTTAATTTCGAACACAAATCACGCATTCCCATTAATTCCTAAATTTAAGATTACTAATGCTGGATTGATGAAATTGCAAATAGTAGCATATTTTTTTATCCTCAGATCATAAAGTTTTACTGATGTTGAAACATGTAGTACTATATACTAGTACATATGCAATGTTAAATGATAAACTTCAATTAGTATCTGGTATTAGTTCGTATACATTTTACTAGTTCCTTTTTCGTATACATTTTACAACTCTTACTAATCTTTGAACCGTTTAAAATTGTAAAAAAGGATTGTTTTGGGAATTACAATGCACAAATTAGCTAAGTTATTTTGGCTTGCATCTATAAAAGTATTTTCTTTAATTATAATTAATGATGTCAAATGCTATTTTCATTATAAATTTTATCTTAATTTTCAATCGAGAAAACTAGCTATCTTGAAGATACTTGCATTTCTGAGTACTAACACAGATTCTACACATTTCTATAAAGGAATTTCCATCAACTCTAAATATAAGTTTCTATTAGTTCTTTTGCTTCATTATAGTTACGCCAATCAAATCTTTAACAATTTTTTTTATTTTTATGCTTTTATTTTATTATTGTCTTTTAGAAACGTGATAAGAAAAGCCACACATTGGTTTGTTTCACATCTTCAACATAAATTTAAACCTAAAACCTCCAGTCTTCTTGAGGACTGTGCTAATAGTGATGTCTAGGTAGTGATTCCTCTGAGGTAGCTTCCACCTCCATCACCTGGGAGGGGAATTGCGGATGAGGAATCCATCAGGAAGCTACTGAGGAAGCCAAAATTGCCGTCGGTGGAGGGACTTCAATGGTCGATTGACTTTGCTGCTTCTCGATACTCTGTCGGAAAGGGTTAACAGCGATCGGGGAACAGCATTTATTGAGCACACTCAGATTAGATAGGCGCTGGGTTTTGTAATGGGGGTTGGGAAAAGCTTTTCCCTTATCTCGCAATTTCTATTCCCATCACAAAATACCAAACTACTGCTGACGACGGGGGGAAATTCCGGAACACACTTCATTATTTACTTCGACCTAGTTAAATTGCTCGTTCAAATTTTATGCTGGTTTTTATTAAGTTAATTAATGACTTCTGTTTCCTTTACTAGAGGAAGCAGGACCCGAGCGTGTCTAAAAAGTAAATGGTCTTCTTTTCCGCGTGTTATGACATTTTGACAAATCATTAAGGTAGCTAGCTGTATGTCGCTTATTTTGCGAACAGATGTCAGGCTTCACAGGGTTGTTTTTTTAAGTTCGTTTATTTTTCAATATACGAGGCTATATTTTCCTACCTTAGTGTTTAGAGTTCCAGTGTTCCTAAAATAAAAATATCGATCAAATCTGTTTAATACTGGAATATAGTTTTCAAGAAAGTAGTTGAGGGATTAGTCTTTTCGATGGAATTCTAATACTTTTTCCAAGCCTTTGTCATTGCTGTAAAATTTCAAAATAAATACTATAAAATTGACTAAAATGGAAAAAAAGAGCATAAAGCCTTTTAATGCAAAAAATTGGAAAATTGCATATGTATATAAATATTCATTTTTAGAAATTTAAGAACGTTTTTTTTTTTTACAATAAACAGCTATAAGATAAACCATATCGACTCTTAAGCAGCTTCACTTCTTTTCTTCCTTATTTTTTTTTCCAAGAAGCTAAGATTTCTTCGTTATAAAATGAATATTATTATAAAAATAGTACATTTGACCAATAGCATTATTGAATGGATTTTAATTCCTTCCAAACATTTATTTTTCTCAATCGGAATTATGTTTATTTATATCCTTAAATGTCGTAAAAAGAAGTTAAAAAATTCCATTTAAAAAGAAAGGTAAAACTATATCTGTTAAAACATTTTGCTCATGCAAAACATTTCTAAATAATAGCTACATACACTTTCAAATTAATGCGATTGTAATAAAATGCCCAAAAATGACATATGTAGCTAGTGATTCCAGCTCATATATCGTTTGTTTTGTAATGAATGGTCTTTTAAATACAGAATTATGATAGAACAACTAAGAAACGACAAATATTTTTCTTTTATCTTGTTGTGCTCATTTGAAAATAGCAATTTTCCTCATTAAAAATCTTTAGTTTTTTTTTAATCAGAAGTTTTATTTGACTTTCTTTAATTAAAATTGTTGAGTGTTTTTTACTGAAGTTTCATTTATATATTTCGTCATTCGTGACTCCTTTACATTAAGTGCTTTAATAATTGCCAAATTACATAATAATTATTGCATAGTAAATGTTAGCCTATTAATTTATAAGACCAATTTAGCATATTAATTTATAAGACTAAGCATAACGATTTAAATTCAAGAATTACAGATCTGTCTGAAATATGTCTAGGAATTAAATATCTGTCTGTCTGAAAACTTCTGTGCTTATGAATTCCATAATTCAAAATCACAATTACCTAGACAGATGAATCGCAATTTCTGATCATATCACTTTAGCTACAGATCGATGTCAAATTTTTTACTAAAATTGTTAAAATTGTGTATCTGAACACAACGAGCTATATGGATTAAATTTGTCACATCACCAGAAATCTAGTTATGGAAAAAATTTTGGACAAAATCCTTCAATTAAATGACTGCCTATAAGTCTGAATACTGTTGTGTTTTTGAATGCCACAATTCAAAAATTCTAGGAAAAGGAAATATGGTACATTCAACATGTAGGCGTGTGGTCTTGATATTAAGTATGTAGATTTTGGATCAAATTGGTCGAGGTAAAACGTCCAAACACATACTCTATTACCTTCACTAACGCAAAACACATTATTGTAGAAGCTTAAGAAAAAGGCTGAAAAAAGAACACTCCCACTATTTTACTTATTTTACCAGTAATACGCGCTTTAAATATCATATAGGAAAGTATTCTTTGTGATGAAGTAAATCTTGAGTATCAAAAAATCCCTTGGGTGGAGAATTAGGATAAAAATGAAAGTTACTTCAGCTATTTTCCTTTCAAATTCACATTTAATCAAAAATTTTGCTGAAGTTATTGCATTCAATTCTTTTTTGAAGAAGCTTTTTTTTTATTTAATTTCGATCATACTGAAATTAGACGTATCCATTATACAAAAAAAGATTTTTGTACATTACAAGTTTCCACAGGTATCAAATTTAACGCACTGCGGTTTTATTTATTTATTTATTGTTGTTGCCTATAAAGTGGAGAAAGCAAACATTGGATGCAGTCAATTTCTTCTAAAGTCTGCTAAAGTTTTTATATTCCCAAGCTACTGCTTCATGGTGAAAATACCCTCTTCTAGTCAGCTTCCTGCACAATAACTCCTTAAATTGGTTCCCCTTCCCTAGTTTTTACCTGAAATTCTTAAGAGTCGGTTTTATTGTTCGATTTCAGTAATTTCAGATCATTAAGTTTAACTTTTCTTCTAGCATTACATGAAGAAATTTCAAATTGCTTTTGGTCGCTATGGGATCTTATTTTTCCTTTTAATGGTTGGCGCTCGTATCTATCCATAAAATAAGATAAACCGTGCTCTTTGGAGTTAGCTTTGCAAGTCTGCCCAGTAGCAATTCTGTGAGAAAAATTCCGATGAAAAGAGAAGCACATGATTGAGCATGATTTATAATGACGTATAAACTGAATTAAACTTTTCCAAGCTAAAGGAAATCAATTTTTAAAATCTTTCATAGACTTATGAAACTTCTTACTTGTGCTTTAGCTTTTTAATATCTTTACATTTGGTTTCCTTGTTTAAAAGGAATTTCTCGCCAAATTAGTCTCAGCACAATAAAATATAGAAATTTCAAAAATTGGCATTTTGAAATTATCATGAGTAAAATTTTCAACGGTTAGCTCAAATCATTTATATTTAATGCAAGTCTTTTGTATTAAAAACCTTTTATAGTAATCAATATATGAAATACAAAATATAAATAAAAATACTAGAACATTTGGTTTTCTTGAAAAATGTAGTGAAAATATGAGAAAACTTTCGAAAAAATACTCTGAAATAGCTTTTTATAAGTTCACTTGAATAAAAAATAGAACTTCCATCTTATTTCTGTCCCAATTCAGTGTTCAAAACAATAAAAAATTTGTCTTGAATCTGTATATAATTCGAAGAAAATATTATGGAAAAAAGAGAGAACTAGCATTACGAAACACAAATAATTACGAAACACACTTATAAGTATTTCTAAAACTTCACACTTGCTATATTTGAGTTCCTTGGAAGATTTTTTTTTGGTCAGAGATATTGAATTGTAAAACTCTTGTTTTCCTTTTTCATATTGCTTATGAATGGATGCCTGCTTCTTTATTATTCTCACATGATATATTTGACATCATAAAGTTCATTAATTTTTCCAGTCATAAAAATTCTATAATGTTTAGAAGTATTTGTTTTAAAATTTCATTTTCTCTTCTAGTTATCGAGCCCATATTCATTACTCTCAGAATATTACCATAATATCAATTTTCAACAAAAATCAAATCCAACAAATACTTTCGACTTCATTTTCATTGTTAATACATCATGATTTTATTATAACTCTGTATTCTATCTTATTTCGTATTCTATTCGAAAAATTTGCCTCACTGGAATAACTTTCAAATCCATGTTATATTCAAATAAAACTTTGGGGTAAGTTTGTTAGTGTTTTAGATAATGTTATGAAATTTCTAACAATCATAAAATGTACGTGCTATGAATAGTTTTTGGAAAGATTTATTTGAATGTCGCACTCTCAGCTAATCTTACTTTTAAATATTTTAATAAAATTTCAGGAAGTTTCATAGATTGTATATATTAAACTATTAGATTATAAATGTTTAACTAAATTTTTAGTTGTTTGATAAAAAAAAAAGTTAAAATATAAAAGCATTAATTACGAATGACCTGAAGAAAATTATGGATGATTCACCATTCCTAAAATCTGAATAAGTTAAATTTCCAACATTTCCTCTTCGTTCATTTTCTTTAACATCCAAGCATGTGTGTAGTCCGAGCGTGTAGAAAGTCCTGTGTAAAATGGCCTGTTCCTATTTTCCTGGTTCCTAGGATTTTCTTTTCCTATAAATCCCGTGGAATTCCTTTTTCCCAATTTAGCTTTTCAAACCAAGTCTTTCTAAATTGTGGGTCATGATCCAGTTGGATCTCATATAAAAAAACTGAAATCCCATAAAACTCTCATTCTCTTTAAAAATCTTAAAGTTGCTCTAGAAAATATAGTTTAGAAAATTATCTTGAACTTCAATTATAGACAATTATTTTTTAGGGATTTTTTTAACTTATTATCAAATTATGGTGCATTTTTTTTCAAGCTTTAGGGTCGCCACAAAGTTTTTCTGAAAGTGTAAGATTTTTTTTTTTTTTTTTTTTTTTTACAAAAAAGGAATTATGAGAGAAATAGGGACATTTTTGTGCTCTCAAAAAATAATAATGCATATGTTTTTTCAGGGGGTATTCCACTGATTATGAAAAAGTATATTATGTACAGGATTTTAAAGGCTAAAACTTCATAAATTAATTTTTTTAAGAATGTAATTAACAAGAGCCTTAATGATAAAAAGATACAATTATTTGAGTTTTTCTCAAAACACGTTTTCTTAACATTTCAGTACACATATATAAGATTTTTATTGAATTAGTATGAAATTTAGTATTATATTTTTATAAATCTTATACATCCATTAAACCTGTGTTTATTTACTTCTGGGCATTATTAGAAGTCATTTGTTGCTTTGTTGCTATTCCATGGACACGAGGACAACAACATTAAAAATTTAAAATGCTCTTTACAATGAAAAGTATTGAGTATTTGTTCATATTTTCAAGTTTTATGACTTTCAAAATTTATTTAACTTTCATTATATTAAAAGGAAAACAAATTTATTGTAATTTATGAATCTTTATCCACATATTATACTAATTAATTTTGGAATGCTTTTATTCAGAAATATTTTATGAATTTGAAGATTATCATATAATAACGCATTCTCGCTTTGCTGTTAAATAGCAAATATTTTAAGAAAGAATGATCTAAATACCTACTACTACAATTATCTATTGATGGTATATATTATATATATACTATCAATTATGTATATCATAATGAAAACAAAACATTCTAATTTTAAAATCAGGTAATGTAGCTTAACTAAATTTTTCATCAGGTTTAATATTTATTTAGAAAAAAGTCTTTTTATTTACGATGTAAATTTCAATGATTTTCGTTGTCGAGAATGTCCCATTTTCCGGAATAGAAAAGCTTCAAAAGTTTCTTTAAAATCAAAGATGTAATCTAAAATAAAAATATAATTTCCAAACCAATTGAAAGAAAAAGGCTATAGCCAGAGTTCTTAAATGATATCTTGTTTCGAATTTAAATATTTTTCTTTCACTCTGTAAGTTACTAAGAATAACCTTGAAATTTTCTTAAATACAAAATAAGACAAAGAACGCTGATTCGCAGATTTCAAATACAAGCTATGCCTCAATAGACCCAATTTTAATTGAAAAAAAATTCTTCGAAAAGGTATTTTTAGATATCTCTTAGGAGATAAATTTTCAGTATTTATTTCGATTTCGTCGTTGTGACATAGAAAATCTCAGTTTTTTAATTCTATCTCAGAACGTTCTGTGAAAACCCCACCAAATTCCACCTTCTCTTCACAATTTAACGCATCGTGGATAACAGCTTCTGGAGGGGCGATGCAGGGAAGCCAGCTTCCAGGGATAAATTGGGGTGGCGCGGGAAGGAGCGAATGCACTTGACTGTGATTATTGAATGGACTAGCGGAAGAGATTTTCCCCCAGCAAGCAGTCAAAATGGCGTTAATCCTTAAGAAATAGAAGCTTAAAAACTGAAATATTTTTTTCTCTTCATTCTGACTTCCTTCGGATCGTGAGTAAGGGGGAGGGGAGAGAAAAGTAACACTTAAAGGTTTTCAAAAGATCGATGCTTGCGGAGGAATTCCACTTCCGATACGCTGTCTTTCCTGTCACGTAGTTTCTGCTGTCACAAGCCAGCACATCTCGGAGAGTTTGGCACTCACTGACTCTTGAATTGCAGGTGGACGTGAAGACATGTCAAAAACATTTTGCGAATAAATATGCCGTGGAAGAAAATTGGAAAAATTCAACCTGTAGAAAATGTGCGTGATCCCAATGACAAATTTTTTTAGAGAGAAATGGCCTATGTTTTCTCCCTTTTTTTTCTGATGAAGTTCAAGAAAATATTCGAAGTTATTAATTTCATAGAAAATATATTTAAACATATTTACTTTAAAATATATGATAGTTTCTTAATCTCAAGAGACCCTCGTGATTAGTAGTTACATATGTTAACATAGAATTCCTCAAATCTGCTCAATATTCTGTAGACACTAGACAGATATCTGAATTTGTAAGATTCTCTGGAATCTATAAAAGAATTTATCATCTGTCAATTTATCATCTTGAAAATGGAAACATATTCAGAAATGTCAAAATTTGTGTCCATTTTTTAATATTTTTTCTGATGGAGTTGAAGAAAATAGTCAAATTTTATATATAAGAGAGAAAATCTGTCATCTGTTAGAAATGTCTGAATCTGCGTTTGTTTTTTATTTTTTCTTGTGGAATTGAAGACAATAATCTAAGTTAGAATACAAATTTTTAATATGTAATACAACTATTAGATATTTAAAATATGTAATAGTTGCTTAATCGTCCTTTAACTTCATTTTATGTCAAACTTCCAGAAGTTGCACCGAATTAATCATATGTATCCAATATTGTGTAGATCTACAACGTAACTTATAAAATTTCCGGTAATCTGTCCCTTGTCTGAAATGTCTGAATCTCCTGTAAGAATTTAAGCATTATTAATAACTATCATTCTAAATTCAAGAATTAGGGATTTTTTCTTAAATCTGAGCAAGTGTATCAAATATATTTATATTTACTATTTCGTTTATAAAACTTAATTTTACGTTAAATTCTTTATAAATTTAAATTTTCCTGAAAGAATAAACAATTTTTAAGAAAATGAAAAAACAACTCAACACAATACTTAAATAAACGACGATGATATCAACGATTTATTACTTTACAACGAGATATACCTTTAATAGTCAAAAATTGCTCCATAAATATTCAAAATTATGTTTTTTTTTACGAGAATTTTTTAGACATTTCCTAAAGGCCATCGAAAATCGAGATTCTGATGCAATAAATATTTTGAAAATTTGCTTCTCTGTAATCATTAATGGAACATTAGAAGATATTTGTATAAAAACTTTTCTGAATATCGATGAATTTTAATTACGAATATTTGAATATTTTCAGTAAAGGACTCTGCCTAAATAATTACTTAATTTTAAAAAACAAGCAATAAACGGAAATGAATAGATTATATGGCTTTTCTGATCAATATGAAGAAATATCCATCATAAATGTATGCCATTATAAACTATAGATTATTGTAAATTAATTTAAAATAGTACTGAGTTGTTACTAAGAAATTTTTGCATTCTATTTAAGCTGTATTTTTTATGCCTAATTATTGTACGCATAGAAATTAGCTATTTAACATATAATCTTAGCATATCTCACTTATTTAATATATAAAGTTTAAGGTTTTTCTCTGAAAATTATTTTTATGTGAAATAATTAAGAAACAAAGGAAAAAGAATAATAAATGAATATCTTCATTAAACCTATAATACCAGCAATTCGACACCTCAAACCACGTTTTGTTCATAAAGTCGTATATTAGAGCCAAAGGGGATGTTGGTAATTGGGTGGTATTAATTATAACTGACTTTCCCAGGCAGCTAAAACAGCGCCCTCTGAAACCATTAAATTTTAATAAAAGCCGAGCTAGCAATCAATATTTTGCCGTCGAAAATTTCTCCCGTCTATATTTCGCATATTTTTTGGAAATTAATGTTGCAAATTTATCCACGTGTAAAAATCCTAATAAATAATTGTTACATTAGTTGGATTCTTTAATGAGCCTAAACGATCCCTCCATAAAACATTTTAGTATCTCAATATTTTCAGCTACCATCTTATTTCCATTAATGTGCATATGAATCTACAAAAGAGGAAGTAAATAAATTATCTATCTCCTAGAATTTATTTTTAACAGTTTCTTTTATTTAAGTATTGTCACAAAGAGTTCATTTTGTGAATTTGCAATTAAATTGCATTTAAGCACTCCTAGAAACACATATTCTTTTTGAATTGGTTTGTATTATATATAAGAACTTCCTGTTTAGAGATCCGACGACTGTTTTGGGGTAGACCTTCTGATTTTGAATCATCAGTTGAGGAGGATGACATTTGCCCTGATGTTCATCGCTCAAAATTTTCATGTCCCATCAGATATTTGACCCCGACGGATTTAATGATCAGAAATTTCTTGTATTCATTGTTGTTGTTGTTTATAATGGCACTTGCCATGGACAAGCTCACTGACGAAGTCAGCGATTTTAAGCCAAGGGGGCGTCTCTTGTTTTAGTAGCACCAACTAGGGCCAAGAGTACGTCTTAGCTACTCACGCATCACATTCGCTTGCACACACCCTTTTTACAGGGGGGCACATTCACACGTCTCACAGATAGAACAGATGAAGAACAACCATGCCCGAACCGGGACTCGAACCCAAGGTCACGGGGAAGATGCGCTACCCCTATGCCAGGACGCCGGCTCTTGTATTCATTATCTTCGCAATGGAAACGATTTTCGAACCTTGAACACGCGGGTGTCAAAAACGAGATTATACCCCTGGATGATCTGATTTCACCTCCAAAAAAGGAGCCAAGATTAAAAATGATACACATCTTGCTTACTGCAAGTGATCTACCTCAAAAACGTGGATAATAACCTCAAGGAATTTCCGCCATAATTACTAAGTTGAAACATCCCCTCATGCCACAGAAATCACCACGGGCGCCGGCTCTCACTTAAAACAGGTCCCAAAAACGTCTCTCATGCATGAAGCCCTTGCAAGGAGGTACATCCTCTCAATGATAATAGTACCCTTAACGAGTTCACCTCATTCATATGCCGCCAGGAGAACTAGTATACTTATAAGGTGACTTCTAAAACTCGTATATGAGGAACTTTCTTGTAGTAAATGAAATGAAATAGTAATGAAAAAATGGTAAATAGCAATGAAAATCTAAAAGATGTCCAGAAATCCAACCAATCCGCAGAGGATATGCGAATATCTAACAACAAATCGTTGTGAAACCCTCTCAAGGGAATATAACAGATTTAATATTTAATAAATATAACCAGTGTCAAATTAATTTTATGAAAATAATTGTAAATACTCTCTTTTACAAGTTTTCTAAAGAGTGGATACGCATTTTAGTTTAATTATTTTCTACTTTTTAGTCTTTAATTTAAATTCATTATTAAAAATATAAAGGAATTGTGACATTATTTTTTTTCTCAAATTCAATAACAAATATCATTCCTCAAATGGAATTACGATTTAATTAAATTTAACAATTAAATGTTAATTAAATTCCGAAAAAATAAATAATGTATTGTTATCGAAAACACATAAGAGCAGCGAAATTTAGCAGCTGAAATGAAATGAGAAATGAGTGAAAGATCGATTGCAAAATGCCATTTTTTTAAACATGAAATAAGACGAGTTCAATGAAAGTGTGTACATATAAGATACAATTGAAATATTAAACGTAACATGTTTAATAATGAATAAATAGTCGAATTTGAATATTGCAACAAACCTAAAAATATATAATACTTGAAACATATGAGCAATATTAAGAAATTTCGAGGCAAATGAAATTTTAAATGGATAATGAATTTCCTGATTTATTGATAAATTAAATTCTTTAGATCAAATGCCTGCTTTGTCGTTTAACAGAAATGTATGAAAACGCTGAGTGCAAATGAATCAGAAAAAGGGCATTGAATTAATGTGTTTTGATTAGAAATAGTTAATTAAATAATACTTGCAAAATTCACTGTTTATTAACCAGTTCATTAAATAAACAAAACACACTAACAGAAGCTACTTATATCTTTCACCTGGCTTATTTCAAGCATTTGGTAAATTGCCATCCCTAGATGCAGGTTGTCTGGCACCATTTTCTCCATAGAAAAACTTTAATATTATGTAAAGTACCTCCATTATTAATTTTCTGATACAGCTGCAAGTCGATATTACAGTAAATAGGCAATTTCGAAAAGTTATATTTGACTAGAAATGTATTTTTTTTCTTTGCTTATTCCTTTTTGATAATTTAATGTTTTCGAAGTTAATGCCGTAGATTTATGTTCTTGAAGCCAAGACGAGTATTGAAAATCATTTAGAAAGAAAATCAGCTGGTATTATTAGAAAAAAATAAAGAAAATAATAACATTACCTGCTGTATTTTCCTTATCTCAAACTTCCAATTTCGGGGAGAGGTATATTTACAAAATTGCGGATATGGGAAACCGATAACTGGGAAAAGAAGACGCTACTCCACCCCTGTAGTGGGGGGAAAGAAGAACGAGTAGAAAAACGATCAGAATTATCATTATAGCATCGAAAAAAATGTTGACGCATTGGAAAGGATTGAAAGGCATGAGAAATCATTAGCGTAGTTAGAATGCATTGATATTGGACATTAATGACTTTAAGCGAAAAGAGATTTCGGTTTTTAGCCTTTTCTATTGAAAAATCATTTCCTTCTTCAGATTCGTAGTGGTAAGAAGGGGTAGAACCCATTTGAAATTTATGGTCGTAATATATTTCCAGGTAAAATAAAAAAGAAGAAAAAACGATCAAATCTCGATGATGAATATTGAAATTCTTTCTTTACGTTCTTTAGAATCGCGCAGAAACACGTATCATAATATTTACGATTTTTAACTTTTAAGTCTTGATGGTTAAATTCATGTTTTTTATGAATAAAAATTTTTTTGAATTGTATCTTTGAGAAACGATCTTGTGAGTACTTTTCTCCTTTTTGAATGTAGACTAAAGAAAATGAAAATTCGCTGATTACGACAGTATTTTTTAGAAGTATCGCGACAGACCTTCCAGAGCATTCGAAGATAATATTCATTATTGTAATTCGCAGAACCAGGTTAATTTTATTGACAGAAAGAATTCAATTTATGGCTGGATGAGATGAACAATTTCTAAATGATTACTTGCTCTAACGATGTTGGCGAGTATATTATTGCTGAAGGCCCATTCAAGTCAACAAGGAACCTCGAAAAGGCATCTTTTAGCTAGATTTTACTAATTCTTTATTCATATTTTCTTCGACGTGATTTTTTGCTTGGTACCTTTTTTAAAATTTGCTCATTTTACTTTCTTTTTAAATATAATTTTAAAGCTCAATTTATAATTTTCATTTCCAATATAATTTTTTCTTCTTATTGTTATATTCATCTTATTCTTCATTAACGTATCCAACATTTTTATCAAACTGCTTTTGGCAAAATTACAAAAAGTCGCGAATTTTGAAACATTCTGTAAATATTCGGTCAAGACGCTTTCCGTTCAACATACAAAGAGTTATGCGTTTTCGTTTTTGTATAGCTTTCTTCCTCTTTTAGCGATGTACACTTTATTTTGATATTCTCCAGCCTTTTGATTCTCAGTTACTTTGGTCTTCTGTAGCTTTTGGAGTGAAAACAGTATTTTTTCGCCTTATTGGTCGAAATTGTTGCACAAAATATTATTTTTCTTTGATACGGTTCGCTTTGATTTCATTCCTTGATGACGCGATCAATGCATTTTAACGATGATATTCTACCTTTTGTATTTCCATTTGTTATTTATTTTTTATTAATTTCCTCAGTGTCCTTAAAATTAGAGCATACTGTGCATTTCTAGTGGTTGTGTTATATATATATTCCTCTTTTTACATATAAGGGATTTTTTTTTTTTCACTCTAAACGTTCTTTGTCTTTTTCCTTTTTATTTCGGGTTACATTTGGTATTACCCTTTCTTTTATTTTATTTCCTTTATATATACATTTTCATGTATTTGCTTTAGATTTGTATGTTTATATATATATATAAATTAGAGTTTATAAAATTAATTCTTTTTCTCACCATTAAAGACGACATGTTACTATAAAATTCATCAAAATGTCGATACTTTTATTGACTCGTATGATAGCTTGAGTCATTCTAAATGTACCTGAAAAATTCCAGAGCTGTGTCCGCATTTTTTATTTAGTTATTTAACTATTATTTATGTATGACAAGGGATTAAACAATGATGTCACATCCACTTTTTAGGTCATCTGCAGGAAAAGAGTCAGATAAAAATTTAATTTTAAGA
>JAPMOR010072675.1:997774-1151743 GCA_026543865.1 Argiope aurantia
TTTTTACTTAATCATTTTTTATTTTGTCCATTGTTTTACTTTACAATTTTTTATTTTGACCATCTACGATTTTTTATCTAAGACTTTTTAAAAACTTGAGATAAGAATGCGAAATTTGTTATGATATTTTGAATTTCATTCCTAAATTCATTTTTGGAAATCTACATTGATTTTTATACTTGCCTTTACATACGTTTTAATGCTAATTTACTTTAAATGCCATTTTCTGAAATTTTAACCTTTGGTGGAATTTTCTTGCAAAAAATCACATAAATTAAAATTTAATAATTTTTTTTTTGTTCAAATTTGATATTTTTGTTTCAAATTTGTTCCTATTTTTTTAATCTGTTTTGGAAGTTCCTGAATCCTGAAAGAGAATAAGTAATCTGTTTGTTTAGAAATATTCTATAGTTATTTTAATGCTTCACAATGAAAAAAACATAGAAAATTCCATGTTATTTATCAGTTGTTATCTAATATTTGAGTGAATAGAGATACAGCTTATATTTTAGTTCAGAAATTAGGTAATATAATTCTGAAAAATTCTAAGCACATCATTTGATAAACATTTAAACAAGAAGGTTTTTGCTTTATTCCTCTTTTTATCCTTTTCTCCGAATTTTCAAAACAGTTTTGGTATTTAATTGGTATATTTTGTTTTCATGGGGGTTTTTTTTCGAACTTTTTTATACAAACATTCAAAAATGTAACTATTTTAGGGCGTTTTTCAAAAAATCCATCCCAGAAGTAATCGCATACCTTAAAAGGGTTTGAAAATCAAAATCAATGAATTTGTGGTGTATTCAATAATAAAAAAATGATTAAATAATAAATACCACCTGCAGAAATAAACCCATATCCATTGTACGTTGTATATTATGGTACTTGAAAAAAAGTGCAAAAAAAAACATGCGTATTTAAAAAACCTCAAAGTTTTTTTTTTTTTTAATATCAAAAAAAAAATTTTTTAATTTTAGAAGCACCTTACAATATTCCGAAGAAACTTTGTGAGTGATAGTTACAGAGTATTAACATAATAAAATAGAACTATTGTCTAATTTCAAATATTAAAAACCAAAAAGTTGTTACGATGAACTCTGTTGCCTTAAATTTAAGCTGTTCTGTTATTAATTCCGTAAATGTTTCTTTAACTTCTAAATTATGTGGTTTTCTTGGTTTTTTCACACGCATCTCAGGATTTAACTGTAGTTCTGTAACTTTAACCAGCTAAAGCTAAGTTGCCATATCACGTGAAAATCACACGCCTAAAAAAGCATCTAAAAAGATTTAATGCTTTCTCTTGTTTCGTAAAAGCTTTGCCGGTGCTGATAATAGGCTACTCAGAGTCTTAGTCCGTTAGCACAGAATATCCTCCCGCTGGTGTGGTGCAGGAGTTTGGAAAGGCGGTAGCAGCTCAGTTGCTGTCTTCATCATCTGACCGAAATTGAAAATTGTGAGGTCCATCCCAAAACAGCCCTAAAGTTGCTTTAAAACGGGTTGTTAATATAGCTGAACTAATGTCGAATTTCCTGTGAGTAATTAACTTATCTGCTAACTCCGTTGTAATGGACAGAAAATATCGGTCCTAAATAATCTGTTATTTCACTTTTCCACGGGACTTTGCTAAACACTTTCTTTATTTCTACACTGTGCTTTTAAAATGTGTTATTTTTAATTGCTATATACATATACTATCTACATTTAAATTTTGTTAAAGGATGGTAAACACTTACTTTTATCTCAAATTTTTGTTTGAAGAAGGATTATCTTTTTAGAATGTAACTTCAGGTTTTCGGCTAAATTTAAACTTAGTTGTGTTCTTTTTAAAGCGTTTAGTTTTTTTCCCCTTCTTTTTCTTTTGTGCTATTTCTCCTTAAGTTATTACATTTGAGCTCAGTTCAGATGCTGTTTCCGTCAAATTTTCTTCGCCTGATTTTATTTATTTATTTAGCTATAAAAAAAAACTTTTTTTTTTGTCCTCTGCATTTTTCAAAGGCTTAATCCTAATTCTGTTGACGCTTCAAAGCAGAACTGTAAACTGAGATGTTACGTTATAGTATATGAGGTACATGTACGTAATTTAAATAAGCAGGACGAAAATGAGTTTTTATTCATCATTAATTAGCTATCAATTCATCATTAATGAAAATTTTTAAAATTTTGAAATCAGGATTTTTCAGATGTTTATTTGATTGTTTAAAATATTTTTTGCTCTTCAAATTATTCAAATGTTTTCTCCGATTCCCTAATCACGCTAAATGTGTTATGAAACTTATACAGTTGCCATGTTATATGTGAGTTATTCGTGTCTTAATTTGAAAGAGATTGATAGTAAACGGATTTTATTCATTTCTAATTCAGCTATCAATTGATTATTAATTAATAACCTTCATATTTTGAAAATATATCATCTCGCAAATGCTTTAACTACTGAGTAACTAATCTATGCATTAATGAGATAGATGTTCCTTTCTTTCGTATCTGTTAAATTGAATTAAAATACTAAATCAATCAGTAATGCCCTGAAAAATTAAATATTATGCTCTTTTCTAGCATATCCCGAAAACACCCTTTTTAATCATTTGTACGCATAGAATTTAGTAAATCATTCAAAACTCTTTAATGTGCAAAAAGCAGCTAAAGTTACTCGTTTATTCCACGCAAACTCTCCTTTATGAATATTGCTGTTGAATATATTTATCTCAAATATATTATATTTGTTATTTGTAAGAACTTTATGATAAACTTATTTCAGAATTAAAAAAAATTTCGTAAGTTATACATATTAAGGAAATAACATTTTATGATGCCCAATTGCACCAACATATATATCTTTGTCTTGTGAGTCTATCATTTTCTTTGTGAGAGTGCGTGCGAATGAACATTTTATTATAGTTGTTTGAAGAGTCCTGTCGGAAATTCATTTAAAAAATAAGCATATAAATGTTTTATAAAGACATCTTGATAAATCTGTATCTCAATTTCATTAATTAAAGAAGTAAGAAAATTAAACGAATTGTGTTTTTTGTGATTGAATATGTAACAGAAAAAAAGCCACAACTTTTAGATGAGTTTAATTTAAATAGTTTGCTAAAAATTTAATATTATTAGTGTACTAAACAACAGAATTTTTTTTATTTTAATTATTTTCTGTTTTTTACTCATAAGACCAACTGTTTCTCACACTCGCGCCCGATTGCTGACACTTGGACCGAACCAAAATGTAATTTAATTAATGATTAACTGTTAATTAAGTTTTGAAAATATTAAAATTGCGTATTCTCATCAACAGCACAATATCGTACAAATTTAACAGTTTTAGTATATCAAGAACCGAATCAAAAATCGAATACAATACCCCAACTTCACAAACATGAAACAAATAAAGTGAAACAAGTTAAATAAAACTATTTTTAAAAGTTTAAATTTTTTTGAAGAATTTTATCATTTTATTTAAAAGTTTTTAAAACTGTATTGGTTTATTCTTCTGCCACTTGGCATATCCCCAAACAATCTCATAGTCTCAAGAGATTCTCTACTAGAGTTATAAAATATCTTCTCTTCTGACACAATTGGGGAAAAAAAATTCTAAGTCACGGATATGATGATCAATAATGGAGACGATATTTTCTATTCTTTTCTTTTATTAAAAATAACACTATAAAGAATCTCATTATCTTTGGACAATTGAAATGTCAAAGAATAATTGTCAGCTATGACACTTTTAGAAAATGAAAGAATTTATTTACTACTTATTTATCGGAGAAGAAAATAATAACAATAGCACTGAATTGATTCCCAGAGTAATAAATTGCTCTTCCACTGGGAAAATATACCTGAATCAATAACACCGGGGTCTGACATTTCAATCAATATAAAATAAAATGTCGCAGAAATCAATACAGTCAATCAATGAATAGATTGTCTGCCTTAACGTAAAAACAAGCAAAATACTTATAGTTAATCTTTTACCAATAAAATGTTGAAATAAAAAAAATTAAATTAATTAAAATTATAGAAAGTAAACATCCAAACTGAAAAAGAGAAAAAAGCATTATTACTGGAGATAGGCTAAAATTTTCAAATAAACTAAATTATAGTTATATGATTATATGGAAATTTTATGCCTCACTGTAAAATTCATTGAAATAAATTTAATAGATGTATTTTTACATGCACCCTTTTATCAGTGTACAAAAAATATCTTTTTCATATTAAATCTTCTTTTCTTTTTAGTAATGAGTTTATAATTTATCCTTTTTAAAGTTTAAAAAATCGTCAAATAATCTTTCCTCAGATTCACAACCAAGTGGTATCTCTAATAAAACGAAATTTAAATAAATTAACTGAACAACTTATAATTAAATTCTGAAAAAATTTAAATTGTATATTGTTATCGTGTACATAAGTGTATCAGTTTCAAAATTCATGAAAAGGTTATTAGTGATAAGTCGGTTACAAAATTCCGTCGTTACAAAAATAAATCAATTTCAGATAAATGAAATTGTGCAAATAATTTTTTACAAAGAACTCGAATTACACGAGAAAACTAAAATATTAGCATTATCTGCGTAGATGAAAATGATAATTTTGTAGATGCATTCTTGGAGTGAAATCTCTGAAGCAAACTCTAAATTAAAATATTTAGCGATTAAAATTGTTGTCTTCTATGATTTCTAAGAGACATCGATGCTTGTTTAAACAATTTATCATTTTATAGCCTTTGAAACTTTCTTTTATATGTCTTAAAAATCTTTCAATATCCCTTCAATATTCATTTAAAGTTATTAGTTGCGTCTTGTTAGAGTATAGCTTTTTACAAAAGGTGTATATATTGAAGAAAAACTTCAAAATATTGTACACGTATTGTTTTGAATGTATTTCAAAGATGTACAGTAGAATGTGTTTGGAATAATAATGATACCGTGTATCATTATTCTTCGAAAAAGTTTTTCTACTGCTTTATTCTTTAAATAAATAGATTTAGAACTCAGATCGCAATAGAAAGGTAATGAAAATTTTAATTCAACAAAAGTAAACAAAATACTTAAGATATTAGATTATCTGTACGACAGTTTCTTAGGGAGGGGGATATAGGTACTCGTTACTACTTTCATTACGAACTATATGCACACTATAATTTTAACAGAAAAGATAGATTTCGTAACTTCGTAATCGTTAATGTTTTTACTCGTTCTCACTTCAAGTTCCATTTTCAACCTACCCCGCTTGCATTTTTCTTCAGAATAACCTATAAAATTAGATTAACCTATAGATTAATTATTAGATTTACCTATTATTAGATTTAACCGTTTATTAGATTAACCTATAAAAATTCAGTTACTGATTTTTTTTCTGTTTCTATTGTAAGAACAAAAAAATTATAAAATATAACTATGTGGCTTGAATGTAGAGTTTTGTTTTCAAACGAATTTATGAAAGAAAGAGAAAAAAACATACTCTTTAGAGAATAGAAGATTTCTGAAACTTACATATATATATTAGTTTCAGAAATCTAAACTTCAGCTTGGCTCATGCGTTATTAAATCTCAAACCAGACCAAACTATTTAATGTATTTTTCTTCATTTTATGATACGCGCATTCAAATCTCCATTTTTTTAAATAAAAATTATTCTTTAAAAGAAATTTAAAAGCAATTGAACATATCAAGATGCTTCTTAGAACAGAAAAAAAGAAAGATGGAATTCCTACTTGGTTACGAACAGAAATAACATTTTATATAAACCTGCAGCCCGAAATTGCTTTGATGCTGAACTAATCTGCATATGTAGTATGTGTGTTGTTCTGAAAAATATCGATAAAATCTACCTTTTATATCTGAACAAAGAATCAATAAAACGAAAGATCCGAATTTGTTGACTCAGCTTTTCGGTATCTTGATTATCTGGACCTTAATAGAATAATCGATAAATAGAATAAGATAGAAAAGTTGGTCTAAAATTTGCTCTTTTAGTGTTTTGCCTAATAATGAGAGATCGTAGGGCTTCCGCGGGAAAAGATAAGGCTATTTTTTTGTCGGTAAGGATAGAATATTATTTTGTATCATTGGTTTCACAAATTAGGCTTCATGGTTATTGGATTATGAAAAACCCTCCATGTTTCTGAGCTACAGAGAAGTGGTCATAATAAATTCGTTTTATTAATTTGCATTATGACCAAATATTGCAATATATGTGTATTGAGACATATTTATTATTCAGAATTTGACTCCAACTGTCTTATAGAATTTACATAATGATAATTTATAAATTTCATAGAATTCACACTCTACACCATATAAATTTCAAAGCATTTTATAATAGTCAACAACCTGCTATTTAGCACAGCATTTTTTATCTTTCTCGTACACGAAGTATAAAAATTAAATGTACTGTAATCATTAAAAATTCGGTTTCGAGATTTTTCGAGATTAAGATAGCTCTGAATCAAAGAAATACATTTTTGGAATTAGATCTGTAGCTCAGTTTGTCTGTCTGTCTATCTGTGAACACGATAGTTCAAAATAGCTTTGAGCTAGACGTATAAAACTTGATACATGATATTTGTAGTTTAAATTAAAGGTTTCGAAATTTTTAGCTCTTGTTTGCTCTTGATTAAAAAACGCTTTTTTAACATTTACAGGACTAAATTAACAATTTAACGGTTAATTTCATTAAATTTTGATTCCACGTGAGTTCTCCTGACAAGTAGTATACATGCAAAAAATTTATTCTGAAATTCCCTAGCATTTATGTAAATGACTTATAAACCAAAAACACTAAGCAGAAAATAATAAATAATTTCTACTACACTAAAATATTATCTTTTAAAAAACTTTTTTTACAAAAGTTGTTGCAACAATTATTAAGCACTACACTATCTGTAGCTCGCATTACTCTAACTTTTCTCATTTATGAAAAAAAATCATTTTGACGAATTAAAATGGGATCATTCTAATAGCATGCATTTTCCTTTCGCTTTAAAATATTTTGATTTTTACATCTTTCGTCACTTTATCGTTTTTTGACTTTCATGTTTCCTTTTTCTTTCTCTACTCTTAGATGAATTCCAGTTTTTTCCACATGATAATTTTCCTTCTGTTTTATTCAGTCGTCATTATCATCATCATTAGAAATCATAGTGAGTATCGTCATTAGATGATGGCTGATGAATGTAATCATTATTCGTCTTCACAGACCTTATTGTAAATAGGAAGAAATAAAAGACAGGCTCATTAAATACTTTTCTTCATTCTTTTTCTAATGGTCAGTTGTTTCCAGAGCGTAATGGCTTTTATTACCGCAGTGGGCAAGAAAAAAAATCAAACGGTAAATGCTTCTGTTTTACCTTTAAATGGTGAGTTTTGTGGAATGTCGTTTTTCTGTAAATCAATTCCGCTTGATACTCGAATATACTTGATATATTTAGACATTTTTAATGCTAACTGATATGCCCCGTAAACTTTGTGGAGTGGAAATTTATCAAATCTAATAATATTTTTTAAGAAATTAGCTGTAAAATTAATTGCGAAACATACCAGTAGTATTCTATCACTTTCATCAGCATTTGCGGGAAAAAGTTGAAGTACGTATTATTCTATAAGTTATATTATAGTAAAGAATAATAATATTCACATACTAAATCATATATTGACGTCTACGCGGTGTAAATATCATCTAAAGAAAAAATAAAAATGTATTTAATGTTAGCATTCGACGGAATGATTATACGCGAGTAAATAAAAACATTTTTAGTGCCAACAAAATATTAATATAAAATATTAAGTACTCAAAACCCTCTAAACGTCGACACTTTTGTCCTTAATTAAAGTGAAAGTAGCGGATGTTCCAAATCCTTTTTAAATCTAGCAGTTTCTTGAAAAATTGCAGATTCCATCAAATTATGTTTAAAACGGTAGAAAGTAAAATTTTTGCTGACTGTTAATAATTTGTAGAGAATGATTTAAACTGTTAATAATATACAGATAATGATTTAATTTTTTTAAACAATAGGAGCTGCAAAGTAGGCGGTAATTTAATAAAATCATGAAAAGTATCTTTAATATTTTAATTCAATAGGAATGACTACAACTAAGAGAAAATTATCTATTCTGTATATATAAACATAGTGTTTGATTAATCAAAAATAAATTATTCGATTCTTTGTAATGAGATTTTTATTGAAACGTTCCTTATGCTTCATAGTATTTTCGAGAAAACTTGAAGAATATCTCTTGAGTAATTTGGATTTCTACAGTGCACGGTTAAAAATCTTCATTTACATTTAGAGTAATTTATTGATTTCTTTTTTTTTTTTTTTGTTACTGATCTTGTTATTTGTCACAAATACAATAAGAAGCAAAACAAGTCTCCACAGAATTCCCATATAGACCGTTTTTGAGAATTTAAACCAAAATAAAAGCTTACACAGTGGGGACATGCTTCAAGCTTAATCTTTCCTAAAATAAAATAGGAAAGAAATCATAAATCATTGCGTAATATGACATATATTAAGTGCCCAATAATTGAACAACTGTATTGACATTGCATATCAAAAAAACTGTTTATTCACGTCCCATTTCTCTAATTTATTATGCCTTTAAATTTTATGCTCTTGCAAGGCTTGGTGAGTAGATTCCATTCTCATTTTTATTAGACACTTTCCAGCGTCGTAAATGTGGTGTAAAGGGCATTTGTAGCAATAAGGGGATGCAAACATATCTCCCCCGACGTGTTACGTCGGACTAATAATTAGCGACCCTTTTCTGTGCACTTTTCCCAAAAAATCGGTATGAAATTAGAGAAGAACCGGGCACTCAATTAGGTTTTTCAGTATATGTAGATAATCTGTCTTGCTTCATATGGAATGTGTCGATCTAATATCATAGTAAATGAATACAAATGGAAATAAAACGTGAAATACATTAGTAACTGTTGGATAGTGCCTCTCCGGATTCGACAAAACACTCCCGATGCCGGAGAGGTGTCACACAAGCAATGAGCAGCAAAATAATAAAAAAATCCCATATGTGTATTCCATTATTTTAAAGTCCACAGTTTGAAAGGGGAGCGTGATACCGGTTCAGGTGTCCCCTTTGTTATCCAAGCAAGGTTTAAAATTACGAGGCTCATTCCAAAATAGCTTTCATAATTATTCAAAACAAAATTTTAATGCAACTAAATTAAATTAACTCCATGAACAATGAAAAATATTTATAAAGTAAAATTCAGCGAACAGTATTTATTTAGATTTTCTTCCTAACAATTACTAACATGCATTTAAATGAAAATAAATGTTTATTGAACCCATTAGTGTCTTTATTCAAATTTACATATGGTAGATAATACAATATATCAAAATAAATTATCTTCTACTATTTTATAATGAGGTGATGGCATCATTCATTTGCCTTTCTTCTATAATAGCAATGCGCACGATTACAACATGCATAAAGGCTATACTAATTTTTCAATTTAAATTTAATTGTTTTAACTATACGTCGATTGCAAATAAGTCATTAACGTGTTCCTTAAATATTATTTCAACTTCTCTCCATCTCATGATAGTGGGATATTTTTCCCTGTAAGTTCGAAGCAGTGAAACGGCAATTCAGGTGGTAACCAAACTTTGTCGGGGCAATTTTCAATGTATTAAGATTTGAAAAACTGAATAGACATCAAACTTAACTTCGGACACAACTTCTTTCACATTAGCAACAAGTCACTTACAAAAGTTCCTGTTGTTGAATAAATACGGGGGTGTTTTAATGAGTATGATCCGATATGAAGCCTTGGCAGTTTTTTATAAAATAACTAGGAAAATAGTGAAAAAAATTCTGAATAGTCACTAAATATCAAAATTTCTCCAGTGTTATTTTAAATATTTTATGTGTTCTCATCTAGTTACTCGGATAGCTAAATTCATCCCACACTTTTCTCTGATATCGATGAAATTCACTAACGTTGATAATCTTTCTTTACCTTCTTCTGTAAAGTTCTGCAAGTAAAGCAGACAGAAAAAGCGGAATTTGACTTGTCCCTACAAGAAAAAGTTACAAAGCTAATGTTTGGAGATCTTCGAGGAAATGTAACTATCTGGTTATATACCGTGCTACTGATAATGACACATAGAACACTTATAAAAGTACTGATGAAGCTTTAATACTGCACAAGTATTGCGCAGTTTGTGCTATTATATTTATTGTATTCTGTAAAAATTATTAAAATTTCAAAACCAGTCTTTTTTTAAACCGTATATTGTGAAGAGGAGGAATTTACATTTAGGTGAAAATAATATTCTTTACCGCAGGACTACAATCATCAAACATACATTTTTCGTTGATTTCCCGTTACTTTTTATAGTTAAATATGCAATAAATATCGACTAAACTTTAATCTGTTAAGAACCTGTCATTTCTTAATCTTTCCCTGCCTCAAAAAACACGAGCTTGACAACCAACCTTTATAAAAATTATTAATACATCCTATCTCTTTCGTAATGAAAGTTGTCCGAATTACTAAAGCAAACGCAAAAATAGAACTATGACATAAAAGCCTGCAGTCGGAGCAGTCAACATATTGTTCACAAAATATAAATGCCAAAGCTCTTTCCGGAGGCATTTTTCTTCATTTTAAACTGTTTACCCTACAGATGGCGCTATCCTGTTCGCTTGTACATTTGTGGCATTTTTCATTCTTAGAGATAGCAGGAAATAATGGAGGCCACATAAAGGCCATCTCTCTCCTTCCGGAACCCAATTCCACTCGCAATTTATTTCACTCTAAATGGGGAAGGTGATGACGTTTTGATTTCCCATCATTCCCGTTTCTGTCTGTCCCATTAAGGGTTGTTAGAGAACGTAAGGGGGGGGGACCTCCCTTTTCTGGAACTTTCCCCCTCCTCCTCCTTTTGAAATTGCTAGGAGATCTCCAAAGATTAGTTTCCCGTGTTCACATACGCACTTCACTCCTAAGATGCAAATGACATACGTGAAAGGATTTTCTTTGACTCAAACGAGAAATAAAAATCATGTTCTGCCGCTTCATTTTAAGCAGCGATCTTCCAGGTTTTGTAATGTTTGCTTAATTCTTTTCATCGTTTGCGGATCTATGATGGTCAAATGTGTTCCCAGTTATCATTAAAAGATCAATGTCATATTTAAGACATCTATTCATGGTTTATCGTATACGAAATATACAGAAAGAGAGTGTTGTAATGGTCAAAAAATTCGAACTCCAAATTTTGACTATCTCTCACGATTCAAATCTCCTTAAGTCCGAAAAACAAGCTATTGGAATTAAGTCTGTCTGTCCATCTGCAAATACGATAACGTAGAACGCTTTGAGCTAGACAAATGAAATTTGAATGCGAACTTCATACGAAATTTACAGATAGTATCAAATTTTCAAAGAAATCCATTCATAGAACTACAAAACGTAAAGAGCTAGAGAGATAAAATTTGTTACACAGACTTAACATTTAAAGCGTAAATCCGTATAATATTTTGAATGAAATCCATTCAAGTATTGACCATCTATTGGTCTGTACTTTTGCATGCATGTAACCGTGATAGCTCAAAAACCCAATGATATAAATAATTGAGATTCAGTATTCATTAAAATTGGTTTCAGTTGATTGAAAAAAAACTTGTCCATAATATATTTGGTTTTCTTTTTACTTTATGAAGCACAAAATTGTCATGTGTGAAGCCCTGAAAATAAAAATCTGAGTACCCTGCTATTCATGAGTACTAATGGCCCAAAGTCCAAGATGTCACCATGCCCAAGATCCACAATTTTAATCAGAGGGAAGAGAAATAACCAATTTATTAGAAAGTATGCAAGGAAGTTTCGGAAGATAATTGCCACAAGCATTTTTCATCTAATTGTGAACATGTTATTGGTCAAAAATATTACCATATATAAGTACCTATAGACTCTCGTATTAAGTGAAGTGGCGTATAAAGAGGCGAAAAAAATGCGAATAATTCTCATACAGCTTGATAATCAATCCGTATAATGCATAAGATAGATTTAACATTTTTACACGCTTTATTTAATTTTTTTTTATTTCCCTTTGAAAAGAAAATGTATGTACGTACCTGGCGTTTATACATGAACAAAGACTGAAAAGTTTATAAAAATTAGCATTTTCCTAGCAATATGCTCAGATACAATTCAGAAATATGTTTGTACTTGTATACATTCATCCGAAAATGCATGTCTCATGCAACAGGACTTTTTATTACCTGAAATGTATTCTCTACGGTGCACTAAAATTCAAAGTCCCCTTACAAAAATAGCATAATTAGGCAGAAATTTTCCATTAAATGAATTAATCACGATTCTTTGATTCTTTGAGAAAAATACGTATCATATTTTCATATTATTTATATGCTACTATATTAATTAATATAGTAGCAATAAAAATTGTATGTCACTTAATTATGCTTTTATTTTAAAAATCTAAAACACAAAAGTCTCTCTCATTCGAACATAGTCATTTCAAATATCTTATTGATGCAGTTACGAATTTAAAAGAATTCTAGAAAAATTTGCGCGAAGCAGAATACTATTTGTATTTCAGAACGACGACTAGCAGTATTTTCCATTCCATAACCAAAACTTTTACTATCCATTCATGTTCCATGTTTGGCAAAAGACTCTGAATCCGTTCGTTTTAAAGAGTATCATGTATTTATCTAATATCATAAATTTCACAATATTTAACCGATTCAAACTTAGCAACTTATTGAAATATATATGTAAAGCTTGGATTGAAGAAGCAGTCGTTTAATTTTTAAAGCTTTTTATTCTTTAGAATTTCGTGGCATATGGTCAATTACAAACAGTAATAAAGCTAATTTAACAGCATAAAAATTCTAAAAAAATCACTAATATGTTATTTCACATCAGAATAAGATAAGTAAACAACAAGTTTTCACTCAATTTCACAGTACACTGTTGCTAAGGAAACTAAATCAAACTTTCCACTACAGTGCTGCCATTGATTACTAGATGAATTTTGCTTGATATGATGCAAATTAGAATCAACTTTGTCTTCAATTTATCTAAAAGAAATATTGAAGTTCTACAAATAATTTACTTTTGTTTGTTGTTAAGAAGTTATAAACTTCTTGAAAATGAATTTGAGATCAAGTAATACTGTACGATAAACAAAGATTGAATGTGTTCTGGAAATGGTTTCTGAATAAATTTTTTATTTAATATTTTGAGTTTCCCAGATCTCCAGGAAAAAATTACTAAAATATTTATTAAAAAATTTTGGGCTTTAACTTAGAAGTAAACTTTTTTTTAAAATTTAAAGTTTAATTCTCTGTGAACTGAATGAAAATTTCCTTTTGTAAGAGTTTTTTTTCATGTATTTTTAAAGATCATAAACATTTTTTTTGTATTTCTTATTCTCGGCTGTTTTATGTTGTATAAAATATTTCTGGTTTTAAAGAATCACTTATTCGTTGAATATTGAACTTAAAATAGTTCTGAATCTAAAGAATAATATAAATGGAAAAATAAGCATTTAAAATTGAAAATTTTAGTCTTAGCATAATCATGAACCAAACTAAGGTTGTTGTTTTAAATTCCAACAAACGAGTCATTGGACTTTTACCCCCTGGAGATGCATTTAATTGAAAACTTTTTAATATATTCATCTAAAAGTCTGGAGAATCTTTATAGTATGTAAATTACAAATGATTATATTTGGCTGAATATTCTTTTACAATCCACCTCCACATACCTCACATCATTTTATGATCACTCTAAATATTTCATAACAACTGCTCAAAGATTACTGTAGCCCTAATTATTTCTGTAAAGACACGAGAAAGAAATAGTGCAATGAGAACACAGAAGCATCTTAAGCACTGGAGTACAGCAATCGCCGTGAGAATGACAGCTTTCGGATTCAATCCCGGCGACAGCCACATCGAAAACATCTGTTTAAACATTCGTTGTATTTTGTTGGTACTTCTAGCATATTCTTTTCGTTTGTGGAAATTTTTCTGCAGGTGTGACGTGGAAGCTTGAGGAGGTAAGTGATGATTTAGATGTCGTCCACCTAATCTGACCACGATTCAAATTTACAAGGCCCGTTCCCAAATAGAACATGTAACATTGAAGCAGGACGCAGATATCATAAATTAAACCCATGACAATATTATGGAATATTTTAATGCATTATATAAAGCCATACATATTTAGTATGTGTAAGTTCTAAATGTAGCTGATAAAATTTTGTTAATAAATAGCTTTAATTCGATTTAGATTTAGATTTTCAATTTTTTAAGCTGTTACATCTACGGTATGATATTGGTATATCAAAGTTATTAACATCATAAAGTTTTTGTTTTGTTTTGTTATAAACAAATTGTTTTATGAAGTCGCACCTTCCCCAAATACTACCACATTTTATCTTTAGTTTTATCATATAGTGTAGAAAATCGAATATACCTAATGAGCCTCTTCCTTTTCACCCAGTGTGCACTAATATTGGCAAAGATCGACAGTTTTTCTGTAAAAATCAAGAAACGAATGTCATGGTAGGTCGAAATTTTAACGCGAATCCATAACTATTGTGTAAAAATCACATTTTAAAATTCCTTCAAGCTGCGTGTTATTATTTATTTATTTATTTTAATTAACGTATTTGCGGGAGTGCGAATGGGCAAATCCAAAAATTATCAACCCCATAATGGATTTAGTCCAAAATTTAATTCATGCCTATGATTTTTGTGATGAAACCAGAGGACAAATTTCATTCATCCCCATCGATGCACAGGGACGGGCTACTTTTCAATAGATTTCATCCCAAAGTTGAGATACGTCTATAATTTTGGTATAAAAGCCTCATACTAAATTCTTTTGGTCTAGTTGGTTCCCTTTTATAGGTTATAATGTTCACAAACCATTTTTTCATACTCTGTAAAATTAAAAAAGAAATTATCAACATATATATTTAAGTCTCTTTCTCTTCATATACTTTGAATACAAGAAATTAAAAATAATCTTATCTCAATCGTGACAGAGGAATTATTATTCACACTTGGAGAAAGTCTTTTAGAAAGACAAAATCAATACGAAAATGCCATATGATATTTAGATAAAAATAGATTCCGTCTAGACTAAAGTCTCTTTTTTTTTCTTTTGTCTTTAAAAGCAATATTTCACTCTGTAAATCAATAAAATTTAATGTATTATTATAATATGATATTGTTTTAGGGCTGGAATACTATCTGTAAATTATATTCGCAATGGATCGTGGTATCATTACCGCCCATTAAAACAAAATATAATATATATAAGGAAGAAACTAGTACTATAAAGACAATACGCCGCCTCATCACCCCTGTGCCTATAACCAAAAGCAGACGGATAGGCTTTCTTTATGTTAACTACAAAATATAAAAATCATTAGGATCAAAATGCAACTGCTGATGCAATCAAGTCACATGAAGATGAATCAAGCCTAAAACTTTATCCTACCATAATTCAGTCGAGATATTCGAAACAGTTTCTCTGTCATAATAATTTGAATTATGTTCACAATGGTTATACTAAAAATTGAGGAAAGGAAAGAGGACTTGATCGATCCAAAATTACGGGATTTGCAATTATTGAACACAAGAAAGTTATCTAGACTACAGGATTTTCCAGTTCCCATCTATAAATCTCCAAATATTTATAATAATAAGATAAATAATTTTTATTGTATTATTAGCTGAAATATCGAACATTGTTCAAGATGAAATTTTCCTGATTTTTACCAATAAAAACCTAGAATTCAATTAATTGTTACAAAAATTTCATTAAATCCTTGCTTATACTTCAGTATCTCTGAGAAAAATTTTAATTAGAGGTCGTATACGAAAAAATATAGTAATCGAGGGCAGCCCAACAAGTCCATAAATAAACGCTTTTTAGATATTTTTTTTACATCAAAAGATTATTTTATATCATATAAGACATAACTTTATCTCTATCATTTGCAATTTTATTTTTAATAAATACTCTTTAGAATTCTTCCTAAACCAATAAAAGTAATCATCGAAAAATATTTAAAGAATAAAACGCAATTATTAAAAGAATAAAGAAAGAGTAGTTCAAAGCCTCATAATTACCTTTCAAAGGAACACGTATATATTTTCATGTTTCGAAATCACGACCATTTATTTATTATTTTTTTAAAAAAAATAATAAAAATTAGAAGGAAAGTTGCATGAAAATAAAATTTATATCGTTTAGAAGGTAAAATATTAATTTTTAATTTGGCATGAGAATATTTCTTTCAGGATAATTTGCTGCTGGAAAAACAGCAAAATTTCGGATAATTTCTAATTAATTGGATATTTGATGTAACTTCTGAACTCGAAAATCGTCAGCATTATTTCTTGTCTTAAATAATAAGAGAGTAAAGTCTGATTGAATTCGGCCAAGTTATTAAGAATGAGGCGTGAAATATATATCCATACGTAGCCCCAATTACTTATTTATATTAAGATATTACTAATATTGTTCGCAGTTATGTCTTATGACAGCTGAAATACATTATTTTTTAAGAAGACAATCGATCCAGATGCATTTGAACTGTTAATAAAAAAAAAGCTAAAAACATCCGCGTCTAGACAGAGATTTTTCATTTTCTGTCCGAAAAGATTGACAAAAATAAATCTCTTCTTAATAAGCTGTTCGACACGATGTACTCTTTAAGCTCAACTTTTTCTTCCTCCTTTTAGGAAACCACTTTGTTGCCATGGTGATAGTTTTCCGAAACAGAAATGAGCTACTGATGAACTAGGCGAAGCTGAACGGAATATTCTAAAGAGAAGAATGGGAATAATTGCGTGTATAAGAATTAATTTGTAAGTTTAGTAAAACTATTTTTTAGATTCTTATTTTTTCATTATTTCCTTTGTTTAAGTGCACTTATTTTTCTCACTTTATATTTTTTATTTTTAAAACTAAACTCTGTTTATATTCTCATATCCAGGATGCTTTATATAAAAATTCATAAAAAAACATTGCAAAAAATGTTGAATACTAAAAATTGTAGGCTCTAAAATTGTAAATTTATATTTTTAATTAATAATAAACTATTCAAAATTTTATAGAATTAACGAATAACCTAAAAAAATCTTCAGAAATTCATGTTAAAAAAATAAAGACATAGTTGCAGTGATAATATTTTCAAAATATTCATGAAAAATAATTCTTTATCAAACGAACTAATCAAAAAATGGAAAATTATTTTTAAAAATTTCATTAAGAATGCATGAAAATTTCATTTCAACTTTAAACAATTGACTTTTAATGAAAATTATATTCAAATATATCTTCAGAATATTCATGAATTTTTTTTTATTGTTAATATTGTTTTAATGTTAAATATTGAGTTTGAATAAGAACATATAATAAAAAAAATTCTTCAGAATATGCATGGAAATTATATTTTTAATAGTGAATACTGAATTTTGATGAAAATCATAATTAATAATTTCTTTTATTTCGGCAAATATTTTTACCATATATAATATCCATACACAAAAGGCAATCAGTATTTTACTTTTGCATGTAAAATAATATTAACTGGAAATTAATTTTGAACAAAATTTGGATTTATTTATAGGCAACTAATCTCTTCTAATTTTCCCGATTCTTCATAAGCAGATAATAATTTGTTTTTTAAACAAAATCTCATGTAAGATGAGTTTCCATTATCTTTAAATACGATACCTGTAATACCATTATATGATAAAAGTAGTATCAAACTTTTTCTTTAAATTATATTTAGATTCATAATATTTACATTCACCAAAAAAGAAAAATTTTTTTTTAAAAAGTGAATTTACAAATTTATACAGCATAATGAATGATAACTGCAAAATATTTTTTTTAATTTTCTGATTACATAAAATTATATTGCCTATCAACTCAAATGTAGATTTGTGTTTTCATAAAATAAAGAAAGAAAAAACGTTCATACTATGTAACTACTGCTACCCACTCTTTTAATGCATAAATTAAATCACTAAATCACTAATTCATTCATTAAACACACGATGTCGAATTCTATAAACAATCTAATATCACTCATTTTATAACTTCTAACATTCAGGAGGAAAGCAACTAGAAAGAGAAAACGAAGTGTGAAAACTTTCAAACAATGCCAAAATCTGACGCTGCGGAGGTATATTAACAAAACACATTTGTCCGATTCCAAAGTTAATGTAGAAAATATAGCATCTTCTTCCCTTTTTGAGATGGTCTAAGAGGGGTTTTAAATGTTTTTCTGCTACAAAAAAATTCCATTGAGCTGAAATTTGAATATAAAATTCTAAACTAAAGAATTATTATCTATACTTATAATAAAGTTCAATGTGTGTGTGTGTGTGTGTGTGTGTGTTGGCGCTCTACAGGCCAGGCCATTCAAACTACAGCTACCGAATTTGGCAAGTGTATACCTTGGAGGTTGGGAATGAGCACCTGGGTGTCATTTTTCGAATTTTTAATTAGAATTTTATTTATTTAAAAATTAAGCGAAATTTTACGTGTTTCTGCTATAACTGCCGAAAATATTACCGCACAAAAAAGATTTTTACATGAAGTTAAAGATCAAAAATTTATCCTTTAAATGCTACCAATGTTTTAACCTTAAAATTAAATTTCTATTTTTAATGAATTTTTAAATAAATATTTAATTAAAATTTCAACAATTTTTTTCGTACAAAATAAAAATAAAATTTAAGCTGCACGAGCACATTTCGAATTCATGGGAAAAAATTAGCTTTTTTCAAAGTGTTGCTATCACATTGATTAAAGCTCCAATTAAAAATAAATTAAATCTTTTTGGAAATGAAATCTGCAAAAATATAATTTTCGGCACGTGTCTGTAGGAAATGAAACAAATAAGAAATATTATTTTTTCTAAAAAATAAATTCAAGAAAAATTATTTTATGATCTTTTACACTTTCTATATTATTAATCCAATAAATCAGTTTTATTTTCCGCCAAGTTTTGTTTAATATGAACAGGATATCCATTCAAATCAGGGCCACACAGCTAATTTGTAAACCTTTAGTAAGACACAGATCTACTAAAATGGTCTAAATGGAAAATGATTATATTTTATGTAACTCGATTCAATAAATGCTCTAATAAGTAAAGAATTTTTGATTTTACATAAAGCTTCTGCTGTGGAAATCACGATTAACAAAATGTTCTTGAAACACTAATATTTTAAATAAAAAGAGTTAATTTCCAATCACTAAATCAATCACTGATTTATGAAAATTTGAATATCACTATTCAATAAAAAAAGGATAATTTTAGATTTTCCATCGATCGTTTCAAAGAAAATACGCCAATCAGTGCGCAGGTTTCTCAAGATTAATTGGCCTAAGATTATGAAAATGTTGAGTTTTCTAAATTTTTAACATTCATAAACTTCACGTGTTTTAGTTGATCGTGGAAAATAGAAACATTCATTCATTTATTTAAAATTTGGTGTGTCCAGAATATTTCTCAGAATATGATACCTTACTGCATTAAATTTAGACTTCATAATTTTTGAAATATATTTATAGGCCGGAACAAAACATTATTATTGATTTTATTTCAATCCTTTTGAAAGCAAAACTAAAAACTGAATTTTATGCTGAATCTGAGAAATTTTTGTTGAATTATTCTTTGAGATATTACATAAATTATGAAAAATATTTTGTAGTTCACATAAGACTTAAATACCGAGCGATTCTGTTTGCAATACTCATATTCAATAATAATAATAATAATAATAAATAACAATAAAGATGATAAATAAAATAAAACGCTTGGTTTTATTAAAAAATATCTTTATATTAATTGCAATTTCGTCATTTCCACTTTAAATTAAAGTTGAAGTTTTACCGGAAATGACAACAAATTAGCAAAATATATATAGTAAATTGAACGAAACGATCTAAACAACAGTATAAGTTTGATATGACTATCAAAATTTGAAGATTAAAAATGTTTTGTTTGAGAAAATATTAAGAGACAAGTTATTTGAAATATTTAATTGAAAATTTTAGCGAGCGGTAATACTGGCGAACCGGCTGGTCGCCAAAGGCGGCTAGTTGATAAATAAAAATATTGTGCTATTAATTTTTTCTAAAATAAATGCGAAAGTAATAATTATACTATATTTATTTTAAACTTACAGTTTCATAATTTTCTTTCTTGTTCGACCGCCTAAAATCTATATTTTTATACTGTTCCTATGTTTTATTAGTCATATTTATTGAAATACATTAGACACGTTAATTTTTTAAGCAAAAAGAAATTATACTTCTTCGTGACTAAAGCTGACCAAATTAAGGAGTTCGAATTCCATTTTTAAGCCAATCAACGATCGCTCCGAATAAGTACCATTCATTGATTGGCGGATCTTCCTTAAGATGGCCATTGAAATTATCTAAAAATAGAATTATTCAAAAATTCACAACTTGGTCTATTTTGATTGCAGAAAAGCGGAACTTTTTTTTTGATTAAAATGTTGAATATTTTACTAAATATGACTAGTAGGAACAGGGAGTGAGTAAAAATTTAACCCCCGAATTCTTTCAGCATATGTATTGACTCAAACAGTCTAAAATATAATTATTTGCGTCATTTAATGCATTTTTCCAAATGAAAGCATATGCCAAGTTTCAGCACCAGCTACACACACCCGTACCTGACAACCCACGAGAGTGAATAAGTATAAAACTATCCCTAATGGTTTAGAAATTTGGTATTAGGCCACGATTAGAGTGGCTATCCTGTTTAATATGTTAGTCGCAGAATTTATGGCCAATAATTAATTTAATTTGTCTTTGCAGTAAATTTACTGATAACGCTATATTATATCTTCTGAAATGTATAATACTCAATATACAATGTAAATGCCATAAACAATATATTATATAACACAAGACAATTTATTATATAATTAGCGCTATATATCAATGTAATAAATGGCATACACTATATAAAAAGCAATTTATAAGCGCTTTTGCAAATTCATTTGAAAATCTGTTGCAAATGGATTGCATGAACGTGCTGTATCTGCTGTGTATGCAAATACGATCTTAAAAAATAAGCAAATGGATTGCATGAATGCTTTAGTGTGCAAGCTTGATTTAACTCGTAGAGTCATCTAAAGATATTTCATAACTTTGTAATGGGAATCGAAGTGTTTGTTGCACTTTATACGCCTAGATAATTTTGCATAGAATATCCTAGAATGAGAATCTTATTTCTTATTTAAGATTAAAATTTTACTTACGGATATCATATCACCAAAAAATTGTGCATGTTTTAAAAAGCTAAAATACAAAGAAGTATATATCACTGAGTTTTTGACTAATAAATAATGGGTAGTTGTAAAAGAAGATAAAGAAAGTGTATATTTTCTAATAAGAACATTGTAAAAAATATTATTGATGTCTCTAATGTTAAAATAATTAGCATTATCCTTATCTACAAAAAGAAATGTAACTTAATTTTTTGACAGTTACAATACTTTCTCTATACTTCGCACAGGAAAAAGTAAGAAGCAGACGAAAAAATAAATTTGAGCATTGTAACAGTTCAGAAAATGACGTTGGAACCGAAAAACTAAAGAACTTATAGGTTTCAGTTTAAGACAGTTAAAGTTACCATAATTACATCCGAAGTTACCATATATATATACTATATAAGATAGTTAAAGTTACCATTATTACATCACAAGAGGTATAACTGCAATCCTTATAACTGAAAACTTTTTTAAGTGTCTTATAAGCTTCAACTTAAGTAGATAGAACATAATATTATAAAATTATTACTTATATATATATATATATATATATATGCATTTCACCCTAAATTATTATCAAAATAGTTCTCCACCATTTTACAAATGGATGAACTTGATACCGAAGTCCATGAATTTGCTCGCCGTTGGAGAATGGTCATCCATAATTTTACTCCCATAGAATTATATCTAACGCCTGTGTCAAGGAAACTGTCATATGAATTAGACACTATGATACAGTGGTGGAGGTGGTTGTGAAGGGATTAATCGTGCTTTTCACGTTTCAAAGCAGTTCATAGAGATAGGGATTTATGGCGTCGATTGATTCCAATCAGGAATCTGGCTTATAACCCACCACTAATTTCTATTTGTATGATATTTCATCGAATTTTAATTAATGTTTTTTGGTTCTTGGATTAAATCTTAAAATATCGGTTCTTACATATCTAATTCTAGACTCATAACTTTCGTTTCATAAAATTGTCATAGCTTCACTGTGTTGAAGTGATTGGACTGAAGGAGCAATTAAGCGTGCCTGTCAATTATGAAGGAGATAGAGACAGTGCTAGTGTGGATTCTCTCAAACTGGAAATCCAACTTATAATTTCTCAGTTCTAATAAATATTCTTACTTATATTTTTGATTCATATATTGAACATGAAAATTGTGATTCCTATTAATAAGAAATCTTAAGAACTAGTGAGATAGATTGAACATCGGACAAACTAAATATATCAAATCCTTTAAAATAGCCAAACCAGCATGTAATTTAAAATAATTGCGTGCAATAAATGCGTCGAAATGATGTTCCAAATTCGTCAAAGTTGTAAATTATGTATATAAAAATCTGAAATAAATATAACAAAATAAGATTATTTTTCTAGTATTCTATAGGATATTTTTTAAAGCACTGTATTTATACATACATTTTTATTTCATTTCACTTGTTTCATGATTGTAAAAATGGAATTTTGTAATCGATTCTTCACTCATTTCATTCTATCCCAGAATTCTGTACATTTGTATGTTCTCGATGGTAGTACACCATTTTAATGCTTTCAAAACTTAATTATCAATTAATCGATTGATCTGATTAAGTTTCGATTCCATACCCGCGGAGCAACCTGGCACTGAATTTAAGAAAAAGTTTATTTCAAGATTCTATAATATTTATAATAATGAATATCAAGTTTGCGAAATAAAAATAGAAAATAATTGAAATTTAATTCTATTCTATAATGCACTAAATTGAAAATCTGTTTAAAATTGCTTTAGTTTTTTTGTTTTGTTTTGTTTGTTAGTTTCATAAATAAATAGTAAAAACAGAGATTCTTTCTGCTCTTAAGTATATATCCTCTACCAATCTCCGTTTTAAAAAAAAATCAAATTTCCACTGAACATTACTAGATACTGGGATCAGGGTTCACTAATGATAAATGCTAGATATTTTCTATCATGTAACAAAGACTAATTCTGCAGTCAATCAAATGACAATGATTTAAAACAATCCTATAGATTTAATAAAATTTTTAGAAGGAATTAGAAATTATGAAAACATAGTAGTAAAGTTTAATTATTCTTTTTTAAAAAATAGAGAATAATTTTTAAAAATTTTACCTTTCATTACTCTTTTAAAAATAAGATTTTTAAAACAATTTTTATTAATTTTTTAAAAATATATCCATAGTAGAGATATTTGTCTTTTAGTGATGTATCAATTCTGGAAGTGAGCAGTTAGATTTTCTTTTGGAAGTTTCATCCTGTTAGAGCTGAAAAAAACAAAAATTATGGACTGCAGTTTGAAAGTGATCTGAATTTTGCTTAAAGCATTTAAAACTACAATTCATTATTTTGCTACAATTAGAATTTAAAACAGAGTTTAAATTTAGGACTGAAGTATAGAATCTTTCTTTTATGTATATTCATTACATTGTGGCATAATATTAAGTACGTACTGATTAAGAAAATTATATAGTCAGTTATAGAAATTATATTATCTTATATCATAATTAAAGCGTAACTTTAATTTTCATTCTAAACCTTAAGCTTGTATTTTATTTTTAAGTAATTAGAGGATAGAGATGCATCAAACGGGAAGTGCGACTCTTTTCTCTGTCATCTCAAATTTGGAAGTTACCTTTTGTTTTTAACTCTTCTTTGTATTCTAATATTCCTTACATCATTTTAACCACAATGAAAATGTAGCTTTGAATTTATTTCAGGCCTTTCGATTCTTTTTTTACAAATAATTGGAGAAAAGAAGAATCGACGAACGGAATCTTTCCTCTGACATCCCATATTTTGGAATTACTTTCTATTTCTTATTTCATTTTTTAAACTATTATTTATATCCTTATTTATTTATTGCTTCACTTCAACCAGAATAAAAAGCCAGTTCTAGAATTATTTCAATTCTTTAAGTGTCTTTCTACATGTAGTTGAGGAAGAAAGAAGCATCGAACTGAAAAAGTCTCTTTCTTCTGGCATCCAAAATTTTGGAATCACTTTCTGTTCCCCCACTGCTTTTAACTCTTCCACTTCTTATTTATTTATTTATTACTTCTCGATTCTGGCAGCCACCGGAAAATCCATCTTTGTCCGGAATGAATCTCCAGAGAGTTTCCCTGCTTCGCTCCGCTTTCTTATTTCCTCTCGACAAATAAGCGGGAGCTCTGCCTCCATCGCCAAGCGGAAATCGAAACCCTTTCGGCTGTCGTTGTGGAGGCCAAAGAGCAGGAAATGGGGGAAGAACTTTTAACTTCCGGCTGCTGCCAAGAGAGAAAGGCTGCAAAGTATTCGTAAATCACTCATTAAGGGAGGCAGCACAGGCAGGTAATCCACAAAGTAATGCGAAGTAAATATAATACGAAACATGGCAGTCGCAGAAGAAAGAACTATTGCTCAGCTCTTAGAGAGCACAGATTGGGAATTGTGTACCGATTCACTGAGCTAAACTCAAAACATCATTTGCTGTCATGGACAGGCAACGATGGTAAAAGTCTCTGTATGTTCAATTGAGTTTCAAGCTCATCATTAAAACAAATTGCATTAAATTGCAATCGCAAAAGAAACAAAAATGGTTGATAAGCTCTTAGAGCATACACGTTAGCGTTGGTAGGATGGGTTCGTTTACGTTAAATTTTAAGCGTCATTTACTTTATTCTATAAACCAGTTGCTGGTTATTCATTAAAACATGTGTCGATAAATAAATAAAATTATGAAAAAAATTCGAAATTTTTTTTTCTTTAAGTAGATCTTTTAAGTGAAAATAATATTCTAATTATTCCATCCCTCCTGATTTAAGGAGAAAAATAAAATTATCACTTTGAACTAGGAAATATTTGTGACATGTCCTCGAGGTAACAAATTTTTTCATTTTATAGTTAAAGCATATAACGTAAATAATAATAATAGGTTATGTTTATTTTATAAAAAAAAGTAAATTTAATAGATTATAAGTTTGGAATCTATTAATCATCTTGGAAGCGAAAAAAGAATAGATGTCATGACACAACACAACATACATGATATGCAATTAAATGTTATTTAGCATATACCTTGTGAATGAACTTTACTGTGTGATCTTTATATACCAAAGGATATTTTTTGAAATCACAAAAAAGTGAAACCAAATAGTAGACTCGTGCAACTTAATTAAACACTTTTATTTACTTTCACTTGTTTCGTGTAAATAAAAATGGAATTTTCAATCAATTTTTCTCTCACTTATCGATGTGCTAGAATTTTGAAATTCTGTATTATAGCGTGTCCTCGATAACAGAGTCTTAAATTAATGATGGAGAAGATATTATCTTATAACACCTCTACGGTAGTGGCAGATCACCTCTACGGAATACTTGCATCTTTTCATGATAAATCAACCAGTTTGAAAAAAAATATCTATAAAATGATTAAAATCAGAAGGAAAAAACTTTTTAAGTTTTATTTAAAGATACTTGTTCCAAGTTTATAAAGATTCAGTTTTGTAAATAATATTTTAGATAAAAATTAAATAATTTTTTAAAAAATTATCACAAGTTTGTAATTAATTTTTAGAAGGCTAGAAGGAGAGTGGGGGCAAGCGATAACTGACAGCATATTTAGTGGTTACGAGCTTTCATATGAAATAAAAATTGCACCAGTGATTAGACATTTTTAAGCTGCGTCGTGAACCAGGGAGTGCAGGTGGAGGTCGCCTCATCGTATTCAGTTATTTTAAATATATAAATTGTATGTGTACTGTGAATAAGAACTATTTAAAAACCTTTTCGTGTTTATTTGTCTCCTTTTTTATGTCATTTTTATAGACTATCCTAGGTTGCCGCGCAGTTCAAATCCGTGGATAAGAGGTACTTTACTAAACTTAAAATATTTATAGATACAAAAATAAGTATAATAAGCAAATATTTATTGATATAAAAGTAATAAATAATTAATATTTAGCGATGAAAAGCTTCTTCTCTAACTCAACCTCATATTAGGCATAGAACATTTGATGCAATTTATGTAGAGTCACTAAAGATAACAGTTTTATTGAAATCAATTGTGTATAATATATGATGAGAGTTTCTTTGTTGGTAAGAATGTATAATTTTAAATAAATTTGCTTTTCTTTCCGTTATCCAATTATATTAATCAGAAATTTACCCCATTTGAATTTTCCATATATTTTTCATATTTTTTAATATAAAGTTTTTCATTTTCCATTTTCATTCATTTTAGTTTCAAGTTCCAGCCAAACATTTATTATAAGGAAATGCCAAAAAGACGTTCCTATATAGCAGAAATGCTAAGTGAAGAGCATTAGTCCCCTTTAGATGAAATGCATCAAGAAGTTCAGAATTTTATTGTCCTCGCGATGCAATCAATTCCAGGCTTGCACTCAAGATCGCCGAAGGAAAAAAAAAATCGTCCAAAGCTTTAATTTAGACATTGAACAGCTTAGAGAGAAAAAGAATTTTCATATACACTTCAATTTAAAAGTAAGTATACAAGGCTAAACGATCTTGATCAATAACGATTTCTTTTGAAGAAATCCCAACGGACGCATTCAAAATAAAGATTTGTTTTAACAAGAGTGAAACTAAATTTTATTTCAAAATAAAAAATATCACAGAAATTTAAACATTTATTTTTAAAAGCAAAAATAAAATAACATGCATTTTATATCCAAAGGCAAATAGGCAAGCAGAAACTAGGCTGAAAAAAAAAAATTTTTTTCAAATTTTTTCGAAAAACCAAAAATTTTTGACAGGTTAAATTCATTAAATTTTGAATGGAAGATCTTAATTTCATCTACGATCTTCTTTAAGAACTCTTTTAAAATCAGTTTTAATTTTGATAGGGAGGTTAAAATTTTCCACTTCAAGTAGCCCCACAATTGTTAAATGGGTTCCATATCTAGTTATCGGAAATGAATTTCGTGTCATTTGTCATTTCTCAACATTACACAGTAGCGATTCCTTAAAATTTGAGCAATATGGTTGAGATCATTACTTCATTAAAAGATTTATGATCTCCCATGTCCTAATTTAGCGATATTTCGATGAGCAATACTTCTCTAACTAGTTAAAAAGCTATACAGATTTATTATTCGTTAAATAATAATTAGTTTACCAACTCCTGAAACTGCTAAGCAACCCCAAGTCCTAATCGTACCACCTCTATGCTTTTCTTATATTTTTTAATATGTGAGATTTGCTTTTCTATAGTTTTTAATGTTTATCTCAAGCGTAGATGTTAAATTTTCTCTCGAATGAAAAAGCTCACAGAATTCAAATACTGTGAATTCTTTTCATGCTGTTTTGAAAAGCCAAGTCTTTTCTTCCGATTACCTTTGCTTACGAATTATTTGTTTTGCATACTTCGATCATGGTATCCTTCTTTTACATAACGTATAATGAATTGTGTCACGATTGTATGATTTCTTAAATTTACTTCCGACATTAAATGCAAATTTTGACGCTTTACTCATGGAATTAGAGACCGAATTTTTTTGATTGGAGAATATGAGAGGGTGGCCTGTTTTTGATTTGTTTTGTGCATTCCTCTCTGCTTGAAACTTTTCAATGATATTTTGCATTGCTACAGGAATATTTCCGACAATCTTAGCAATTTACGGAGGAGACTTTTTTCTTATTATAGAATAATTCAATTACATATATCATTTCTTTTCCACTTGATGTCAATGATTGACAGTCTTCTTGCCAGATTCAAAGCAAATTACGATAAAAATTTTGAAACTATCATAAAAACAGAAAAAAGGGAAAATTATCATGCCTTATTTTTTAGAGTCTTATGAAGCTGCCAACTCTGAAAGTATACATATACTTTGCACTGTTCAGTTTTACTGATGAAAAAGAAAATTAGTTTAGAAATTTTTAAAAATAAGATTTATGTTAATTGCTAGTTAATTTAATATTTAATCTAAATCAGTAATTAACTTCTACCAAAATAAGTTTTTCTTTACATTTATAAAAAAAATTTGGAATTTATCTTGAGATATAAAATACATGCTTGCTTTTTTTGTGAAACGTATGCATTTTGCAAACGAGAATCTCAATGGCCTGCATAAACAAGAAACTATAGTAATAAATGGTTTAAACTTGGTTTCTCTTGTCACTTATTTATTAAAAGCATTTAAAATTAATAATATCTTAACAAAAAGGACAAAAAACTGAATTTAAAACTACAATGCCTATTTACATCATTGCCATATGTGAAGTATCGGTCATTTCACCTCAAATAATTTAAAGTTAATCGAAAAGAAGCATAATTTATTCCATCACCAGCAAACAAAATTCTTATATTAAAAATGAGGCAGTAAACCTGTTTTCTAAGTAATACATGAATCATTTCATGAAAATACTTTCAAACATAGTTTTATGATAATACATTATAAAATTCATTAATTTCATATAAAGTGATTTATGCTTGAAAAGAAATCATCCTTTTTGGTTCAGATAGACAATAACGTTCTTCCAAAAGTAAGCACCAAGTAATTCCATCTTTGCAGATTTAAAGAAGTCATTTTCTGATTGTAAACTCAGGAAAGGAAAGAGACTGGGAAAATCCGTCTTTTATCTTGAGGAAATTTCAAAAATAAAACACGCTACTCGTCCTCAAGAAAGCAGTCAAAACACGCCATACACTTCTGTGGTTACTTGGGAATTCATTATTTAAAAACTCTTTTATCTGTTGAAAAATCTATAAAAGTCTTTCTTCTTGGAAAGGAAAGAAAAATCTCACAATATTTTTTAAATGGATTTAAAGCCAGAAGCCAAAATATTTTAAGTGGGGCGGGAAAGTGACGTTAATTAAGGGGACGTGTGCTTTTGGCTCCCACGAAACAATACTTACCTTCGACGGGCTTTACAATGGGGTGGGAGGGAATCGAACAAGTCTGCTGAGGTGCACAACACTTGGTCCTTCCTATGTAGAGCCCCTAAAAGGAGAGAAAGAAGAATGGGGGAGAAAATTAATTGAAATTCCAGAGTTTATCAGCCGCAAAAAGGTATGATGGTTTCACAGAAAAGAATCAGTTATTGGAGCTGCTTCAAAAAGAGAACTTCAGTTCAAATTAGATAGTACTGAAGAAATTCGTGATCGTATTTCCATATGTAAATGCACATGTTCTAAGAAGATACAGTATAATATAGGGATAACATGCCAAAACAATAATACCTTCTCCAGTTTCTAAAAGCCCTGTGTTTAGCGCAGGATGTCCTATTCTAGACAATGTTCCAAACAACCTCGATATAAAATACCAAAATAAAATACAACATTGAAATAAGTTTTTTATGACTGACTTATATTAGAAAACGTAAAGTGGGTGTCTGAATTGGCTTTTCAATATAAAGTAAACAGTAGGGAAATAGCAAATAAAGAAATGATAATTTAATGAAGCAATATGTAAATGAGCAAGTTTAATCGCTTTAAAGTGCGAAAGGGAAATTTTAACTTCAGTGGATGATTCTTCAACTGAAAATTTGATTAGAACAGTATAGAACACCTTACAAGCAGGTTTATTTTCATCTGATATCTGCTAGAATTCAAGAAATTATTACTATTGGAGGAAATTTTGAACAATTAAAGATTTTTCTTCCTAAGAATTGCTTTAAATGGGAATCTTTATTTGCAAATCACGCTTCGAACAATTTTAATAAATTGTTAAGCGTTTTTCACTTTAGATATTCGAAATTGATATTTCTAAAAAATCCTACTAACCCAATGATTTTTTCAAAAAGCAGGTATCCCGAATAATTGACAAATTTTACAGAAAACAGGCAGTATTTGAAAAAGATAATACTTTTCTACACTCCTAAGCAATTTCATGCTTTCATTGCATTTCACCAACACGGAGAACTCATCACTTTTAGAAATAATCATTTGCTCTTATTACAAAAGAAGCTGATGTTATGTTTGATGAATTTAAATATGTATAGAAATATTCATCATATATTCATTTTTTTAATTTTAAAAACTTTTTCTCGTATATTTGACAATAAACATTTACAATGCGCAACATCGTGTATTTTATATACTTGTTTTCGTTATTATATTGTCAATGTACTGAAAATAAAACCAATTTTATTAAAGTATGCAAAGACAAAAAAAATCTGAATATATTTGTCAAAGAAATGATGGTTTCAATTATGGAATGTTTTCCATATTCACTGCTACATTTCGTCGTTAATTTAATTTTTATTTTGAGTAAAGATAGATATCTTAATTTACAATGATCATTCGTGCTTTCAATATTATTCTGAACAAAAAAAATTTCTCTAGTACAAGTAACTACGAATTACTAATGTCCATTCCTGCGCCATGAAAGAAATTCGCAATAAATTAATTTCTTTTAATAATTGATCATCTAGAAGAACATCTGTTACATTCATGTTCTGGACCGAATTGCTGTTTTTCATTCAGTCTGTTTCTTATCCGGAGTTCTGGCGAAATAATGGATTCATGGATGTCAATTGACTGTAGGACCCGATTATACAAGCATCAACTTGAAACCATTCCAGTAGTAAAGGATAGAATAAAAGCAGCATTCGGACACCGAAGATTTGCCTACTATTTAAAATGGATGTCTCTATCAATACTTTAGAAAAAAAATGAATTTTTTTTCAAAACGATGTTAATAATAAATATTTCATTAAAATCCACAAAATAATATACTTTGACTATTTTTATTTGCCATTAATTGACATTCCATATATCTATTTTACTTGTATCACTCATATCGACAAAAGAAATGTAATACTTGAGTATATGTGACCGTTTACTTTCTCCCGAAAGATATCTTGAGAGGAAAAAGATATTAAAACATAATGTAATTGTTTATAAGAAGTAAATTATTTGCTCAAGAGAAACTCTTATTCTTTATTGTTTGGTATGCAGCATATTACTCTTTAGCAAGCTAGAAAGTTTGATGATTAATTCATTCCGATAGATGATATTTTACTGCATACATTATACTTGTAAGCGAATATTCAAAATTTTCAATAGCATATAGCTTTAACAAGAATCCGATTATCTATTCATACTTCTTTTGCGTTTATAATGCCTAGACATCAAACAAACTATGTAAAATGGCTGTTAATAGAAAGGATTATCTAAAAGCGAAGAAAATAATTTGTAAGGGAATAAATGCATTGATACGGATGCATTAATGTAAACCTAATGCATTAATTAAAATCCTGCTTTGATGTCATTAGTTCCAAACACTAGTGCATTAAAAGGATTAAAATGAAGCTATACAGAGCTTTTACCAAACAATGTACCGCATTGGCCATTATTGTCTTAACACAAATTTCAATCAATTCCTAAAATGTAGAGAAAAGCAGCAACGTGGAGAGAATTCAAACGGAGGGAATGAGGATCGAAGGATATATTGAAAGAAGTCATTGATTGGACAGAATCTTATTCTTCCTAATCCAGAACAAACTCATCCAATTGGTTCTTGATTCTTCTATTGTGTAATAACTTGTCCTAAAGTTACAGAAGGATTCGATTTTGATTACAAAAAATCGCATCATCTGATCTTTCAGTTTTCGTTTTGCAATTGGTTTTCAAAAGTTAAGGTACAACATGCTTTTTTCGTCTTATTTATAAATAAATGAATATAAAAACAGGAAAATTGGAACTATTACGCATTAATTGAATTTATTGAATGGTTCTCATTTATTGAATTGTACTTAATTTTACCAACAAGCATTAATTGCAAGTAAATTTTTACATCTTTTTTTACAAAATTCCGGTGTTGGAGAAGAATATTAAATTAAAGATGCTTTTTTAAAAAGAAATGAATGAGTCTTAATAAAGAATATTTCCTTTCGTAAAGCTTCAAAAAACAGATAGGTGCCGTAATTTTTTAAGGCCAGTGTGTTTTTTAAACACAAATACGTTCCTAAAAGCACATAAATATAGCTGAAAAAATAAATACGAAGAAAAGCTTAAATCTTCTGTGAAAGCGCTGCATGGAAAATGTTTTGAGTTATAATGTTTCTTATCACATTGTTTGTATATAATATGATTTCTACTTCAGATTTTTGATTCGCTCTTGATTTGTACAAATCAAAAAGCAATCATCTGAAAAAGAATTATTTAAACTACTTTACGACATAATGAAGTAAATACATACTCCATTCTAAATAATGACAAACTATATCAACAAAACATGTAATCTTAACAATGCACCTTCAATTGTAGTAATTATTTCAAACAAATCACCATTTAATGCATCCTAAAGTGACATATCACTTCTTTGATCTGCCTGTCAATTGATACCCAAAAATAACAAAATATAAGATAAAACACTGAATATTGTTGAACAATTCAGTAGTTATAATTATGTAATAATTTCATCAAAAATATGTTATTTATTTTCTTACCATATTCGGGAAATATTTGGCATATTTTACTGACTTAATAAAATATTAATCGGAAGGATTTATAATTCTAACTCCATATATTAAATAGTGGGAATATTTTCCCCTCAACTTTCTCAAATATTTAGATAATACAGCTGCTTCTTTTCTGTTCTTCTAATCTCCTCTGTATCCCTTGAAAGTATAGTGGGGGTGAGTGGTGTAGGGGGGAGAGGAGGTAAATCCACGAAAGTGACGGCAGTAAACAAGAGAGAGCGCTTCTCCCTTCCAATTGTCGCAAGTAGTAACGAAATGTAACGCGATAGTGCTTCATAATAGAATGAAGAAATTTGAAAATGCATTTTTGATATCTTCCTTTACGCTAATGAATCTAAAATTTGACACAGATTGAGACCACATATAAAATTTTATTTATCGAAGTAATTGTGTTTTTTAGTTATCAGATTCACATACACTCGAATATGAAGACCAACAAATAGTGTCTACTGTAATAAATTTGATCATAAATTTACTACATCTCAATAATTTTAGTGGGAAATCTCTATTCCATACTTCATCCATATACTTCCATCCGTATTTTGATTTGTCGTGTTCACATGCATACGGGCATCTCATCAATAGATTTTATTTCGATTTTTAAAAGAAATCTATCTACCAAATTTCAACGTTCTAATTTAATAAATTTTTAAGTTAACGTATTCACAAAGTCAGACAAACATCATTACAAAATGTATATTTCGGAATAAGGGAGGTTTGAAATTCGGAGGTTGAATTCTTTGATGATTGCAATACTTTCTCTATACTTTTACTTTTTACAATACTTTTGCCTTTTACAATACTTTTTCTTTTCTACTTCGTATACGAAAAAGTAAAAACAACATGCAGCAAACGGATCAAATGCCTATTACTTGTTATACCTACTCGGAACCTCGCAATGTCCTATTGAAACCTTGAAATGTTTGAAGGTTCTGTAAAAACGTGCACAAAAATTATCTTAATGGAATGGTTAAAGGCGAAAATAAAATGAAAACAAAATTTAAATACTAAGCGAGAAACCAATAATATCCCTCCTAATGCTTTAATATATTCAAATTTGCGGAATATTTTCAGTTCTTAAAAGTAAATTTGGTGCATGTATCAAAATTTTAACAAATATGTTAAGCTTTCTTATAAGAAGCTGATTTGTAGCTCGGTGAGTTTTTTAGTACTTTTTAAAGAACGAAAGATGATTTCAACGTCATTACGCAATTTCTTCGGATAATTATTTAAATAGGTAATGTTGTTTGTCGTCAGAATACAAATCAAGAAATTTCCTACTTCCTGAAACATTTTATAACTTTTTTTTTCTACCTTTTCTTCATGCGCGGAATTCCTATAGCACAGGCGTTACGTGGAGGGATATGTTTTCCCATTTGCTTTAGTAAAAAGTTTATAAAAAAAAACCACCGGCCACACTTCAGTAAACACTGTTCATTAAGAAAGCAATCAAATTTGCAATCAGTCGGCTGTAAAAATAATGAGCCAAATAGATTTCAAAAAAGTATTTCCTATTTTTTATCATAAACTAAACTGATCACGAGTTTCTAGAGACTTCATTTGGGATATCCGACAGAAATAAAATTTAATTATTTAAATACTTGGTACTGCCTCAAATTTTATTCCTAGGTGTATTTTTCGTTCTTTTTTTTTTTTATCAAGCCGGAATGACAATTTTTAAAACTCATATTAATATAAGATCAAAAGTCAATTAAAACAATTCATATTTATTAATTATACAAAACGCTTATTTTTTCATGCTACTGCTAGTATCTTACTTTTCTCCAATAGAACTCAATCCTTTAATATTTGAATAGAAGATTACAATCCATATTATATCTAATCAAACAAATTTCGGAAGAAATTTTTTAATCCGCCCAAATTTTTCTTTCCTTTATTATGAATTTTTGCTAATATCAAAACACATTTTGTTTGTTTGTTCTATGCTCTTTTTAAAAGAAGCACTTTATTAATGTGTTAATAAGATGTATCTTTTCGTATGTAAATTTAAATTAATTAATTTCTTAGAATAGTTTTATATTAATTATTTTCTCATGCCATTTTAATTCCAACATTTTATTATTCCACGTCTAGTATATCTAAACCTACAGTTTGATTGCGCTGTTTTGAAATTTAATTTAACTGTGAAAGAAGCTAAGTTCTCCCTAAAAAAATTCAAAATATTTCATTTCAAATGATTGATGTCGTGTAAGTCGCGAAACAGATTCGAAAGTCTCCGAACCGTGACGAACACTTTAACGTCGCAAAAAGCAAACTTGCCACTAAAAAATTACTTTCGCTCATATTTCCGATGACTGTTACCAAAGATAATCAAAATTTCGATTACAATATTAACCAACAATGCAACATTCATTGTTTGTTTGTTTTTTATTATTATTACTGTTACTTTTTTCTTCAACGACCGTCACCGTGAAAAGTGAACTCTTGAGTGTTACCTCAAAGGAAACTCAGGTTATGTGTCACTTTTTGCTATGACCTGATTCACCAACCTACATTAGTAAAATACCACGCGGAAAACCGAAGCCTTTTTTGTTTCTTTTTTTAATATCTGACTGCAAACCCACAAGAGAGAAAAAAGAAAAGGGAACTGAATATAGTAGTCGGTCTCGTTCAAGAACATAAAGAAGCGGGAAATACGGAAAAACAAAAGCGAGCCAGCCGTAGGAAATTATATCATGACGCTACCCATTGCTTCAAGGCGAAATTCAAACCAGTTCTGCATGAATAGCGATAGTCTCACTTAGTTTGTGTTCAGAGATTTGGTTGAATCGCTCAATGAGGCTCAGAAAATGGAAAACTCATTGAGTGGATGAAGAAAAATAACATCTGTCTTGTTCTTTCAATTGGAATTCGTGTTCCGCGGATCCTTCCTCAATTTGTGTTTTTCTTATTGGTGATTTCTTCTGCGCAGTTATGTCGCTGGTGCTAAAAGTGAGTGATTTCTCGAAATTATCTTCATTTTTTTTTAATTTTATGTTTCTAAATTAGATGTATTCTTTTCTCTTGTGTGGATTTGAAAATATCAATTGTTTTTAAAATATAAAATTATAAGAAATATGAATGTGAATCATGTAATTTTGTCAGAAAAAGGCAGCACATTTTCTTGGAATGCGAGAATGTAAACAGAGCATAAAGCAAGAGGAAAGAAATTCAGTATGGTGGCTTGCGATGCATGACATATTTAAGAAAGACGTAATCTTTCAGCGTAAAATGTTAAATTTTTAAAAGTGAAAATTGTATAAAATACGAAAAACTATGCATTTTAAAGATAGTCTTATCTAGATTTTTAAAATTATGTATGATCTTAAATGCTTTATTTCGGCTTTTATTTTAGATAAAAGCTTTTAAGAGAGAGAAAAAATCAAATTTACACTTAAAGCTTCATTTCTTATTGTTTCCTCGGACCTCTCAGTCTATAGCGTAAGACATCATATCATTTCAGTTTTATCTTTCTTTATTTTCAATATTTACTACTTTATTTTTAATCTTGAGAAAAATGAAAAGATTACTTACTAGAATTTATTATGGACTTTGCATTAGATTACACAGACTATTTCTATGGACTTTACAGGCAATTTAATGGCGTGGAAATTTTAATTATTATCTCATTGTAATGTGATAGTTTTATTTCTTCCAAACAATTTTTTAATCTTGTATTCTCCATCGGTAATAAATACTGAAAATCAGATTAGTATATAGTATATAAGTGATGAAACAATGCGATTGCTTTGATATTTACATGCACTGTAGTAAAATTTATGCAAAATGCCTAGAACAAAATTAATTTTCGAACTGATTAAAATGTAGGATTTTGTTTAATTATCACAAATAAAATAAGAAAGTGAAGCGGATATTACGAATTGTTAGAATTAACATGTTACAATTAATTTGTATACACATCATAACATACTCTCTTTTTATTGGTCTAATGGCTGGCATGTTTCAATTGGTCTAATGGCTTTTATTGGGTAATGGCTAGCTTTTATTGATGTAATGGCTAGCAGGTATGAAAACGACTCTCAGTTACAATTTCTGCCCATCAAAAGAAGACAATTATTTTTGCTATCGATTGCATCAGTGTATTTTACTTTAGTATTATTATCCACTATTCGTTGTATTACTTTTATGTATCCACTTTTACATTTGTATCAACCCGAGAGAGAGGATAAAGAATCGCTAAAGTTTCCATAGCATTAGATTCATCGATATTTGTAACCAAACACAGAAAAAATTTATCATATTTATGCAATCTTTTATATAATGTTAAGTTTTAATGTTACTATAGTAAAATTTTCAATTTAATTTATTTTTATTAATTAATGCTTCCTTTTCTAGTTTATTTTCAATTTCGGGAGACGTGAAGAAAATTTTTAGCCGAAAACAGAATCACTAAAATGTTTCCTTAAATTAAGTGATCTCGAGTTAAAAGTTTACAAGGTTCAGCTGTACACTTTGCTTTGCTTTGCTTTTATTATTATTATTATTATTATTATTAGTTGACATTGTTGTCAATACATTCGAATAACAGATTGTTTATATAAATGTAAGAAATTTATACGCAGTTATGAAAAAAACTTATGCATCCTAATACTGAGTATAGATTTTTCTGGCATATCCCTTTGCGACACTAATTCCGGTATGTTCGTTCGCAATCAGAAATCCATTTAAAGGCTCCTCGTAGTTCATTAACAATGTCAAGTTTGATTCCAATGAGAACCAGTTAGATTTTAAAATAAAGAATCTTTAGAAATTTCGGCGTGAAGCTGAATTATTTTTCTTTGTTTTAAAGAACCAGTTAGCACCATTCTGTGAACCAGTGACCGTTATTTGAAAGTTAATCTGGATGACGTCACTTTCCTACTTTTCTTTCCTTTCCGCTGTAAGAAACGGCTCTTCAACAGTATTGCTATTTGTAAAATGTTAACAACCTTTTTGCAATACCATAACTTCTTTTTTAGTTTTAAAAGCTTCAAAAATAATGTAAAAGAATATCAGAAGATTACTCAGAGTAGAAAATAAATTACAATCAACGAATTGATTGCCTGTCACGCGATAACTCGTAAGAGTTTGATTTTTTCAAAGTAGATTTGGCAATAGATGTTTTAAAGTTATTTTGCAATGTGTCGATTAAAAAACATTTACATATCAGTGAACAGAAAAATCTCTGATTTGTAATGCATTAAATATATTTTGAAAGTATCATACTTTTACAGAAGGGAATAAATTCATCACAGAACGCCTGAATTTTTTTCCCAAGAGAAATTAACCCATACAAAATTTTAATTTAATTGAAAATTAATTGCAAACAAATTAATTTTCAATTAAATTAAAATTTTGTGCCTTGTGCATGCGCGTATCTTGAATCAGAAGAATAAAAATTCTTACGATATTTTATAGCTTTTAAAAATTTATTTAACTTTGTCTATTTTGATACATGATTAACTTTTTGAAATTAATTGCTTTATACGAGTCACAAATGGCTATAAGAATGAAAGTCTTCATTGTTTTTGTTCTCAAACCAATATTCAATTTTATTTTCAAAATATATTTGTTTATTGGCTAACATATTTCAAAATTTAAAAAATTCTCAGAAATTTTCATTTTTTTTAATTTATGAATTTTTTATTTTCAAATTGTGTCATGCTTTCAAAAATAATATTCCATTACCTTGTGACAACTGTAATGATAAGCCAAAAAATGCGTTAAATTCCTTTCCAAAAAAAATTCTCTCAAAAAAATTCAAAACTCTGAAAATGTAGAGAATTCAAAACATTACAAAGAAGATCATAACAGTTTACAAAAGAAATCATCATCAAGATTGTCACGTGAAGGTTTTAACTGCTTTTGTTTGCCAGTTTCGAATGGATGCTGTTAAGGCTTTGTAACACAAGAAGCAAAACAAACACAAGATCATCATATCTCATTTTTTTATCAAAAGGATGAAAAAAATAAGAAATAAAAGATAGAAAAGCACAAATATGGCATAAAATATCAAATATAATAATTAAGGCTAAACACGTGTCATTGCTTTAATGGTATTTACTTACATAAATTGACCATAACAGGTGCTCCAAGTTCCAATTAATAACAGGTACATGTAAACCACTCCAATAGTGCACCGATATCTGAAAATATATAATATGTTATGAATCTGGACGGAAACTGAGGAGATTCTTGCAAACAAACCTTGGACAAACATTGTTGTACATCTACATATATCATGGGTTTTCCATGAGTCATACATAAGTATTCCGTTGAAAAACTCTTCATAAATATAGGAAACTCGGCCGCTAGCAAATAGCTGAGTCATTCAGATCTGTAGGAACCGGTGTACAAATGTTTCACCTCAGCGCGTTCGGACTAAAATGTATTCTGAATTAAGGTGTTCCATTACATAGATGATAGCCCATGTGCTTCTGTCTGGATTGTTATTCACGTCATGCGATATTTTTTCCAACATTTAAAGTGTGTCATATATTGGATTGAAATGCCCCCATGCATAGACGATATCTTATGTGCTTTGTTCCAAATAGTGCATAATGCTACCTTTTCCATGATGGAAATTTGTTGCGAGTGTAAAAGCAATAAGGGCGAATCATGTTTGTTGCCCCTGAATTTCCGTTATCATCCAAGTTTTGAAAAAAACTTAACAAAATGCATCATGTTTGTAAATTTGAACAATAAATTTTTATATTTTGAACAAAAATTTCCCATTTTTACAGTTCATTATTATCAGGTAAACAAAATATTCATTATTATCAGGTAAAATGCATGTCCACTGTCGCATTTTTCATAAAATCACCCTGTTCTCCCTAAAATGGCAAAAGCTTTAAAAAATGCATTTGTATATATGCAGACATAAGAAATAAGGCCGCCTATCTTCTATATAAGGCAACTTGATTCTCGATAAACTTTAAATCTTGAATGCTTGGTTTTAGGCTCCTTCTGTGAAATGAGATCATCTTCCATTTTGAGATCGGCTTCATTATTATAATTTATGGTCAGTGTAAAACTAATAAAATTAACTGCATAACTTTAGTGTTTGTTGGGTGTAATTTCAGAAAGTAAGAAAGTAAGACATCAACTTTATTTCTTAATTAGCTGATTTCATTGCGAGAAAACTGATATCGTTTAACTGATTCAAGTAGATTTCCGATCGTTCTTATCTGAAAAGAACAGAGAAAAGCATTTGAAAAAATGACAAGTTAGATACTTATTAGACAACCATAAATAAAAACCCCAATCGGGAAAACTTTGGCTCGAAAAACAGGCCTCTACTAACCGGATTTTACAATATCAAATCAAATATCTCTCCCCTAGGAGAATTAGGAGAAAGCCCGGTTGAGATGAATGCTTAGAGATGGCTCATATTACAAGAATCACACACCCATTTAACACAAACGAATTTAATGAACTGGACGAACGACTGGGCCGCTTTACATTGATGAACGCTATTATATTACTGAATACAGTTTTAATGGCGGGAATCAAATAGCTTCTTATTGGTTGTTGAGTAATTATGCGAGCGCTGCCAGGATGACACTCCGTACACCACACACACACACACACACACACACATATATATATATATATATATATATATATATATATATGCTCGTAACATCGGTTATCTAGTAATGATCACTTGGTAATGGAATGGTGTTTATGTGATCCGTTGGTTGGGGTTTAGAAATCTGATTCGATTTCTGATTAATCATTTTCAGTCAGAGATACTGACATTTTGCTGATTTCAATAACTTTGCATACAGCCCGGAAAAAAAGAAAAGGACAAAATAAATATTCAATAATTTAATTTTAAAATGTAAACACATTCACAATAAAATGAGCCGTTTTGATTTTGAAAATAGAAGGAAAATACGTTTTTTATTATTAAAAACTTGATTCAATGCCTGATTCAATGTATTCATTAAAATTATTTGCATGTGCATTATTTGCATTCTGTGTGAAAGTATTTACATGATGTCTGAAAATTTCTATAACTCAATTTCGTATGATTTCATTTTTCGATTAAATCTCTATTTAAGTAAAGTGTTTTTGTTGTTGTTTCTTTTTTTTTTTTTTCAACTATTTAAAAGACGGGATGAAACCGTTTCGTAGTGAAACACATCGTACCATGTGCTTCACAGTGAACAATGAGAGGAATTTTTTACTTATTCTGTATATTTAAACACAATATAATTCGTACAGCAAAAAAGATCAGGTTTATTTTCTAACGTGTGAGATCATGACCACTTTGTATAATCTGAATATAACTTGCGAATGGGTTTCGATTGTTCATTTAGTTTACGAATGTATTCACTAGCTTCATTCTGTCTATACATTCGATAGTTGTAATGGTCTGGTTGTAAAGTCTCTGTTTGGCGCTTGGCAGTCGTGCATTCGAGATACAATTGTACCGAAGGTTTGCTTTATATGTGGACCTCTTGCACATTTAATTTGCCGCCGAGGGTTTACAATGTGCTTATTTAGTTGAGCACGCACATGGGAAAAGAATGCTAGCTGCTTTCCCAATTACGATCGCCTTTGATAATGAACCATGGTGGTCAAATGACCAGCTGTGATTGATGACACTCACGGGGGGAAATATGCAATGGAATTTTGGGATCGTTCAAGATTATTCTGGACTATAATTAATTGAAATCATGTTGATTCTGAAGAGGTGTAGCGAATACTCATTCTCGAGTGTATTTTTTTTTTCAAATTGGATTAAATCTATAAATATGATTAATCCACATTTGGGATATATAAATAATATCCTGTAAATAAGGTTCAAATAAACATTAATTCTAGATTAATGTAGCTGACCATACCTTAAGATTACAATGTTATCCGAACAAGCCGGTCAAATGTGCTCATGGTGCGACGGGGATTTTCATAGATAAAGCAGTCGGATGAATTATTGTCTTCGTCATTTAAAGACGATTCAAAATGGCGAGGTCCTTCCCAAAATAGCATCCATGCTTCTTCGAAACAGAGCGCTTATCTAACTAAAAAAAATTAAAAATATGTCTATTTATTCGAATAATATGAGCTATCAAAATGCCATTTCAACTGAAAAGGGAATCGAAGCACAACAAGTTTTAATTTACAAAGATGTATATCAGGATAATTCATATCTGTCAATTTTCTTTAGAAATTAACATCTACAGATCTTTAGCATCAGTTTCCCTTTGACTTTTTTTTCCCAGAAAGAAGAGTCTAAATCAATCTATAATGCTTCTAATCTATTGAAGTTTATCTATCAATAATAACTTCATTTGTTTCTTCTAAGAATTTCTATTCCTTTACAATTATTAGGTTTCTTGAGAGAAGACATCATCGTTTTTGAAATACATCAGATAAAACCGTGAAGAGAATGAGTATGAGGGTGAAATGATGAATCAACAAAATATCGTGAAACATTAATAAAAATGTTTATTATTTATTCTTTAAAACCTAATACACGAGCACTGAAGATACGGAGCAGTTAAACTCAGTGGAAAAGTCTTTGCTAAAGTAAAAATTACATGATAATTTTGAAATGTACTTGGGTATTGAAATATCAGAACATTGTCTGAATCATTATTAAAACAATCTTGACTTACATATCTAGTTCAACAATGTGTGTTGAACTTTTTGCACTTCTGCCTAAAATTAAACCTATGACTACAGGAAAAAAAAAGAAATTCACTAGGAATAAACTTTAAGAGGTTTTTAAGGTAAATAATATGTAATGAAACTTTTTCAATTCTGCCTAAAATCAAATCTATGAAGACAGAGAATTCACAAGAAATAAGCTTTGTGAGGTTTCTATTGTAAATGACGTATCAGAAAATATTAACCTTTTTGCTTAAAATTATATGATGACAAGGAAAAGAAGAAAAAAAAATCACAAACAATAAACTGCATGAGGTTTCTAGTGTAAACTTATAAAATATTTGAACTTTTTCCAAGAAAACAAATCTATGATGACTGAGAATAAAAGAACTTTAAATGAAATAAGTTTCATGACGTTTAATATGCTAGCAATATACATTGAGATTTTTACACTTTTGCTTATAAATTAAACTATGATGACACCGAAAAAAAGTCACAAATAATAATTTCGAAATTATTTGGAGAGTTAAGAAATCGAGGACTTCCAGTGTTTAGTAACATACCTACCTACATAATCAAAGTTGACTTCTGAATATGTGCTTTCAGAACTTGGACAGATTTGCTTGAGTCTTCATGACGAAGGCTGCGGTTGAATCATGATAGAACCTCAGTTCAACCTGGTCAAAGGGTTCCAAAATTAATAACTAGTTGCACTAAAAAGGTTCGCAGAGTATATGGGTTTAGTGTACGTTAAATATACCGTTGAAGTTCAACTATTCTCCTGTTCGTGTGGCAAGGAAGTTTGAAAAAGGTGTGCCAGCTCAGGTACCGTTCTTGTCATCTAAACACAGCTTAAAATTGCAAAGTCTGATCTCAAATAGCTCTTTTGTTGCTTGAAGAAGAAATTTTAATATAGCTAAATTGAATTAAACTTGATTTTCGCAGGAATATAAAAAAAATATTCAGATTCAGTTAAAAAAAGATATGAAATGAATGATTTTATACTTTTATTGCTACTCTGGATTACTATATACCTTTTGTAGCCAAAAAAAAGACTATCAGTCAGAAAATTCTATAATATTTTAATAATGAACTGTAAATTAAGTAAGTATAAAATAATTACAGTAAAAGAATTCTACTTTTTAGCTCACTAATAAAACCGTATTTTTTTAAACGGCTTTATAAAAACCTTTGTTAAAGTGTAATACTCCATTGTTGTGTCAAAATAAATGTCAACAATTCAGTGAAAACCTTTTTATTAAGCTTGTACTCATAAGTTGAAGGAAACCTAATTTTAAATTTATCAATTGATAAGATAGCGTCCGATTTTAAAGCTAAGAAAAAAGTAAATTTTTTTAACAAATCTTTTATTTATTTATTTTTATATTTTTTGTTAACATCATTTTAACTTGATTAAGTTAACCCTATTTTCTGAAGATCAAATCGTAAAGCATCTGATTTTGGTGTTGGGGATAGAAAATCAAGCTAAAACAAGGATTCAAAAATGGTATTTTTCCAGCTACTTTGAGACCTTTGTAGACATCACCATTAATAAAACTGATAGTAAAACCCAACAAATAAAATATATTATTCTTGTTCAAAAGAATTACGATATTAAACTACCATTATTTACTATATTTTATAAACAGTAAAAGTTGAAGCTGGTACAAATTCTTTGAAAAATAGCTTTTTAAAATAAGTTCTGGTTTATATTTTAATTTAACATAAACTACTCTTTAAGTAGAAAGCATTATAATCCGGGATATTTTTTTAAGAACTAATATTTAGTAAACTAGTGCGACTTCTTCGAAGCAGCAAAGCCAGATCTGTCTTATATTCAATTAAATCCCACAAACCATTGAACCAATAACTTTACACATTTTAATCATAAGAATTAAAATAAAATTCGGTATTCTATTTTAAAGGAACATCCAAAATAATTAGTCATGAGATCTAGCAGATTAAAAAAATTATAATAATAAATTACGATTATTTACTATATTTTATACACAGTAAAAGTTGAAGCTAGTATAAATATTTTTTTTTTCATTCTTTCGAAACAATACATGCATTTATAACCAAAATTGTTGTCAGATTTTGAAGCCCTCGGAATTCTTCGATTTTGAAATTCTTATGGGCGAACTTAATACGAAAAGTAATTGCTTACTTTATTTGATATGCAAAATAATTTCATTAAATCAGATATTAACAATTTGATAAACAATTTATAGGCAAAAAATAATGGAAATTATTTATTAAGTCAACCATCATTATTTTTAAACATGTATACAGTAAAAACAGACAAATTGCTTTGATTTACACAATTGTTTAATTTCGAATTATCATTGTATTAATATTTATTTACAAAAAAGAAGAAGAAGAAGAAGAAGCATTTACTGCGGAATTCCAGATACTGAAATTTTTATCTGTACCTGCGGTATTTAGAAAAAATGCTGAAACTTACAGTTTTATTTATTTATTTAACTTCAGAAAACGTCTGATTTCTACATAGATAGAATTTTTGCGAGTAGTTCAGATATAAAAACGATAATTACCAGCTCTTTAATGCTTTCCTAAAATATCCTGTTTATATCGACAGTTTAATTTTGCATTAAGAGGATAGATGGCGCCAGTGTTAAATTTGTTTGAAAAATTTAATTAACATGATTTCTTAGAATTTATTCACTTAGGACCCTTTGAACTGCAATAAAATTTCACAACCTGATTTCGTCAAGAATATTTTCTCATAATTCAAAAATGGGGGGAGGGGGTAAATGAAGTATTAACTAATATCAAATAAAAAAAATATTCAATCTTTTCTCCAAAATTTTACTGGTATAAGTGTCAATTGAAATCATTTGTTTCTACATCTGATGACATGTCTAGAAAAATACACAAAATTTTTGAGATAAAATGCAGCTGAAACCAGAGTACTAAACTAGTTTTAGGTCAACTGAGATAAGTTGGAATTAAGTTTTCCTTATATTTCCATCCATTAGAGTATTAAGAATTAGGGTGGGATAATATTCCACACTTTTCTCAGCGTGCTCAAATACTAAAATGCATTTATACCACTTATTCTTTTTTTTTTGTTTTCATGCATATAAATATTTCCTCAAAGTAATAGTTTTGCAAAAGCACCTTTAAAACTTTTCGTTTTTAATTGATTCAATTGCATCAGGGCCATCTTAAGAAATAGTCGCAGCCCCACCCAAGGCGAAGGCCAAATTTTCCATTTAAGTACTTAAATCAAGAGTCCCAAAATGTACAGAAATTCTAAAGAACTTTTCAGCATGAATAAATTTTTTATTGTGTACTGTGCAGGGCTCAAATAAATTGTCAAATATATGAGTGTGTGTGTGTGTGTGTGTGTGTGTGTGTGTGTGTGTGTGCGTGCGTGCGCGTGTGTGTCTCAAATTCTTTAATTAACGACCTACCATTTTGCCAACTGGTACAATTTTCGAAATAGGATTCATCAAACCAGCTTCTTCCATCCCTAATCATAAACATGATTAATTTTAATGGTTACGTTATAAATATAAAATTTATTCCCACATGTGATTTGTATGAATATCTCTTGTATTGTTATATATGTTTATGTTACATTACAAATTGATTTCTGTCTAGTTACAAACCTTAATGATATTTTAAGTTCATTTGAAATTACAATTAAATAAATTTTTAACTTCAAAATTAAAATAAAATTAGCATAGTATATTTTTAAGCATCCTTTCTTCACTGATGATTCCCGGTTACTGTCCAATCAACAAATAGAGCCCAATTCATCCCGCAATAAAACCCCTATTGTAATGTAAATTTTAGATTTCTCTGTTTCAGAAATAATAAAAGCAACAATTCCAAACAGCAGTATTGCAGAAATTATAACAATTTTATGAGGCAGCCGGGAAAAGAACACTTAAAATTTAATGAATTCTGTTTCTGACACTTTACTTTTTCCTGGTTTCCTTATATAATTGCAAAATTCCCTGTAGCATTATTATAAATTATTTTCTTCGTCATATTCCAAATCCACCACTTTTCTGTGTTTTCGATCATCCTTCGTGTAGGAGTATTCTCCGATTAGGGCTTTAAAACCAAAAGCTTGAAATGACTCCTCAGGTTATTGAATGAATTAAAATTTTCCTGTTCTAAGACATTTTAGAATAACGATATGCTGACATGCTATATAATAATGTTTTCCGGATATTTTAGAAAGAGTATTTTTTAGCTGAGAATATTAATGACAATAGTGATTGCATTTAATAGATGCTCATAAAGTATCGTAAGAGTTTTAGGATTTTATTAAAATCTTATGAATAGACAAATGTGTAAAAATTACCACAAAATAAGTAGTAGATGCTGACGGGGTTTTTTTTGCGTTAATTAATACACTTCTATACATGCATCATCAATTACATGTAGTACGTCAAGACGCTGTTTGAATTCTTCCCATGTTCACAACAGCACGGCGCCGTTATGAATGCTAAATGAAATAAAATCTTAAATCCAATCTTTTAGTAAATTTATAAATGATATTTTGCTTCAAGAAATTCTTTTGCTGTAATTTTGTTCAATCCGGGGCACCTTTAACATAAACCTACAGAAATCTACACATCTCGAGATATATATCTTGCTTTTTCTTGAGAAAAAATGTTAGGGGCATTTTTTTCCTACAATATTTTATTAATCAATAAAATAAATGAAATATGCATTGTAATGTAATCTCAAACTTTTTCTGAAAATTTAAGTAATTTTTTTTTATTCTAAAGAAATTTCGTAGACAACCTCTATATATATAATCAAATATATGCCTAAATTATCTTCAAAATGCTCAGTTTCTAAGGAGTGAGGTTGATTTGAATCTTTGCATGTACTTTGTTACTCACGATAGATTTTCATCCATTAATAAAGACAGTATTATATGACAGAGAAACTTTCAATATGCATAAATTACAAACATATATTTCTATTTTGACTATATACAGTAAAGAATTTCCTGACCGTCCACATTTCAAGGCCAGCAATAATTATAATCATAGAAGCCATTTCTACTAGATGTATAATAATGTGGTTATGCCTTGCGTGATGAAATCCCTTGCAACATTACCTAACAGTAAAATTTGGAATCAGCACTCTTAGCAAGAAAATATCAAAAAATACGGGAATAAATTAAATTGCAGACTTGAAGTGCATAATAGATTTTGTACGAAAAGGAGCCTTTTCTCATATTAATACGAAAAATAGAATTCATAAAATGCACGTTTGTTTGATCGCGATGTCCAAAATTATGTCACAAGTAGATGTGTCTTTCCAAAAAGCAGAATCTGAAAAATCATAAACAGACTAGATTATCCTTCATATAGAATCAATCACTTTTCAGGTATCATTAGCAGGAAATGTTGAAAGAAATTAGGCATGTTAAAGCTTTATAATGAGTCCTTCAGAGGCCTTTGCAGACATTTCAATGGATGATTTTTCGTACAGATGCTAGAGATGCTCTCCACGTGCCTCGAGACTCTAGGGGAAGGGGAGGTGTTAAAAATTGCTATTCGATATTCATCTCAATATCAAACCAACGTCAAATTTAAAGTATTGGGTAGAGGAAGGGACGTCAAAACAATTTTGCTCCTGAGACAACAATCTGCCCCTGAGATGAGGCTTGCTTTTTTCGTAATAACATGTGCAACACGCAGAGTACTAACCGCAAAACGCTGGAAAATCCCTTCCCCTTTTAGTACTTAAGTCACTAAGAATTAAAATCTGTGAGAACTTTGTTAACAGCCTCACCAACAGTATAGTACCTTTCTTATTTTCATTCAGATCTTTTTTAAATCCAAAAACTCTCATTAGGCATAAAAAAATGTACCCTTGATTCGAGAGATAGGCTAATTTCCTTAAATGTTTCTTTCTCGGCCAGTACCATCAAGTACTAAAGTAAATAAGGTTTTAATTCTGTACAGAGTAGCAACATAATCAACTTTTCGGCATCTTAATCATTTTTGTTTTAAATCTTCTACTGAATCCTTCACGAAACTTCCTTTAATTTTTCTCATCTTCGTAGTACACAAAACGTATCATTTTCCTATTCCCTAGATTAAAAATGTCAAAAATGGTAATAGTCATGTGTAAAAAATAATTAATATCTTGCATGAGTTTGCAAAGCAAAGAAATATATAAAATCAATATTAACATCATGTCATTTGAAGTTTGTCATTTTCACAGATTTACTAAGCTTCTATTAAGAATCACGGCTTTTACTAAAGAATACGTTTTCTTACAGTAAGCGATGTGTTTAACCACTTTAGCCAATTTACTGTACAAAAATAATTATAAATTCGAAAATTTGGGATGTTTCCTTTCTGTAGTATGCCATTTACACAGCGGATCGATAAACAGCTCCCATGAAAAAGTGACAAATTTGTTTGAAAATTCGTGTGAAAATGACAAATTTTTAAGTGAAATGTAAATTGAGCAGAAAAGGAGAAATTTCCTTTTACACGATGCGTCATGGATACCTTTTTTATTATCTTTGTTTGCCCTTCTTCAACCTACGTGAGATAAGATTAAATTTGAATGAATCCATTAAATGATACATTTTTGTCTCCAACAGGTGTCAGGATTTGCTGCTCTTGTTGCGTGGTTATTTATTCTTTTATCCAGTGCTCCCGGGTATATTGAAGCGGGTCCAAACAGCAACATCAGTGTTTGTCATTTTTGCGATGATGATGTCGATTTCAGCGTCCGGAACCTTTTATGCTGTTCACTGACATCAAGGTGTTGTGGGTAAGAAAAGTTTCTCTATTTTAAGTACACCAGGATCAGTTAGTGATTTCTTTGCAATATGTTTGAAAGTTTTACGAAACTTGTTAGCAAGGAAAACTCTTAATTCATCCAGAGCACAGATTTTTTACACACTACTTTTAATTCAGCTATAAAAATAATTAGGTAATGTAAGCTTACTAATGTAAGATAAAGAAATTTTGTTATCTATTTTTTAAAAAAAAGCTAAAACATCGATAGACTATTATGAATGAATGTTTATATTTTTACTAACAAAATTTTTAATTTTTTTTCAGGCATTTTAATCATATTAGTCATCAACCTCGATGCGATGCTATAATTACATTTATATTAATCTTCGTTGTTCCGAGTTGTTTTTTAAATAATCTTGATCACAAATGCTGTGTAAACAAAGCTGTAATTAAAGAATTGGGAACTTGATACAGTAGATAATAATAACCCATCCCTCCTTATTGTTTCTTCCAAACTTAACCACATTTTTTTAGTTATGAATGATCATTTTCTTAATAACTAAAGTAGCTTTATACATCTTAATAGACTGAAAAAATTTTCATCTAATATATCGTTGTTATGTTCTATTATATATTATTATTTATTCCTATTTAATCCTATTGAGTCAAAAAAAAATATGACATCCTTAGCATTTCACATCACACTGAACACAATATGAAACATGTACCATAAATAAATGTAAAATGTTTTCTAGTAAATTATTCTGTATCTTTTATTTTTACATTTGGATTAGAAAAATCTTTATTTCTTTTTATAAAGGAAACACATTTTTAAAATCATTTATCAAAGTTAATTTCTTGGATTTGGTTTTATATTTTTATAAACTTCATATAGAATTAATCTCTATTAAAATAGATAAATAATAATAAATAAGTTACATTTTTTGAAAAAAAATCTCAGATATTTTTTCCTTCTTACTCGGGGGAGGAAGAGGAGGCTTACTAAACTCAGTTTTACTGGTCGCCCCGGTGGTAATTATGGGCCAATATGAAAAATTCGAAAGTGAGGTAGGTAATTGGCGGATGACTCAAAATCATTGAATATGATGCTTCAAAAACAATGTTAAAGAAAAATGAATGAAAGCAAAGTACGTTAAAAATAAGATAATTTGTGGGGGGAAAACCTTAACTTCAATAATTTATTTAATTTTTTGTCATAAAGAAAATGCTCCAGCCTTCTTATTCAGAAGTATTGACCAGGCATGACCTTTTGACTACAAAGCTTTATTATACGATTCAAGCTGGGAAGGATATACTAGGATGCTTACTTCGATGGCCATAATTGAATTAACTAAATAATTTTAAAAGGAAAAAATAACATTTTTGTAGTTGAATCTTAAAATCTTTGATTGTTTGTTATTAACAAAACTGATCTGCTCTCAAATATTCCAAGTAAACTTAATTAACATTTCTTTAAACACAGACAATCTGCGTTATAATAAGTATAAAGTGTATGCTGAGAATATATTCTTTTGAATGATTCTTATTAAGCGTGTAGCTAACAAAATTATTAGAGCAAGAAAAGTGACCCAAAAACTTTTAATTGAATAAATATTATGATCGCTAATTACTTATCCTTTATGAAATCTTAATGCCTCACTTGTTGCGTTATCGACTAATCTATTGACACATCTAATGACTCTTCACTCATCGAGTTATTTATTCAGAAGAGAAGCTCTATTTAAATCGTCCTCTTTATTTTATAAGCTTCATAACAAGTTTCTTCTTTTAAACTTATTCTTTCATAAGATTGACTGTTCTGAACTTTGTAGTATTCTAAAGGATCTGTTCATGGATGAGGTTTTCCTCATTCTTGAATAGATCCTTACAGGATAAATTTGTTTTATTTGTCACATAAAATAACTTATTCCATTTTACTAATGAATATTTGTGACATTAGTCATATTTAACAGACAGTAGTTATTTTATTCAGAATTCAACAGTCCTCTTCATTTGATTTAGCCACCACCATTCCAGATTCATTTCACAACCATCTGGAAAAACATGTGACAAAATCTCATTTTAATACGGTTCTTTTTATTAATATTTGATGAATGTAATTCTTATATTTTAGCAAATATTTAGCAAAAGATGTGAAGTTGTTCGTGAATGACAAATGCCATAATAGTTTTTAAAAAAAATTTTAAACAACTTAACAGTGGCCGATTTACAACTAGGCATATTAGACAGCGGCATAGGACATCTAAACTGAGAGGGAACACCAAGCAGGATAATTTATATATATATATATATATATATATATATATATATATATATATATAATTGCCAAATAAGTTTGTAAAAAATGCAAATTCTGTAAATAATAAAGTATTAAAATTAACACTTTGTTTCGTATTAACGATAAAACTGGTTCTTATCTATAGTATTACATTCATTTTGTTATTACAGTATTTAGTAACCATAAGCATCTACCTAAATAGTATTGTGTACAAACTTAGAAGACGAGCAGTCTGGAGTCATGATAGATAAATAAAAACAGATGATAGTCACAACAGTTATTATTAATATTAGCAAAATTAATAAGATAAAAAAATATTAACATAATAAATTATTAACAGGTTAAAAATGTGCCAAAATAGAATCTTAAATTGATCCTTTTATCAAAAGAGAAACTTCTTAATGTGTACTGCCGATGTTCTCAACGCAGAGGCAGTGGCACTAAAAAGGCGGGGGGTGGGGTCCTTTCGTTGGCGAGGAGTTGAATTTCTTACTCCCCTGACACCGTAAACATAGTTAATTATTATAAATGATTATTTATTATAATTAAACTATCTATTAAAATTTTTTTACTATCTTTATTTAAATATGCAATTCATTATGTGTTTTTTGACAATAAATTAGCGAAATGTTATTTGCCCTCTATCGGAAAATTTCTGCAGCTGTCACTGCCACAAAAAATCTAAATCCGCCACCGCAGCTTAATAATGAGAAATATACCGCATTTTATCTTATTTTTACTATGAAATAAATTTAAATCGGAAAATGTCATACATAGAAACTTTTCATATAAGCTCTTTAAACTCTGAACTCTTCTTATTTTTACGAAAATTTATCTGCATGCAGGTATTATTTCCTAATTAAAGAAAATATCTTGCATTGCAAGCACCATTTCATAAGCATGTTTCGTAACTTGTTAATTATAAACTACTTATATTCCCTGTGTGGTTCACTTATTTATAATCACCTTCAGTATCCAGGAAAGTCGTATTTTCAAGAAATCACCATCAGTAAAATTTTAGTCACTTTTGAGTTTTTCAACATGATACAGAATTACCATAGTATAAAATTAAATCGGTATACATTACTAAATAATTTTACACATTCAATAACATAAAATGAAATTTTATATATGAATGCCTTTACCTCCCCCCTCTTTGAGAATTATTGTCATTATATTTTTCTAGCATGTAATCATTAAAATGTTCCACAGATCAAAAACATACCTATATGAAAATAAATTATGTTTTCAAGAAAAACTAACACTGAAGTGAAAACTTATAATACTGCTCGCTACAGGAACTTGAGACAATCACTTTTGGATTATTTTTACCCCTGAGGGGTAACACGCAATAAGTAAGATGAGAACAGTAAGATTATGAAGTATTTTATTAGACCTTGACCGTCTTGTTAGATGCATTTTCTTTCGGCTCTCTTTTTTAGCACTTGCTACTTTGTAACGTGGTTTTTTATTTTGATTTGAAACTTGTGTATATATGTGACTAGTTTACTTTTGTGGATTATTTGCTATTGTTACGTCACTTAATTTTGCTAATAATCGGTGTTTACTACATTATTACTTGGTCTGGGAATTAATTCGTGCGGTTTTTAATAATAAATTAAAGCTTTATTTCAAAATAAAAATACATAAATACGTTATCAAAAATATTGTCCATCGCTAGCCACTACTTTTTCCCATCTTTCAGACAATTTACGAATTCCGTGTCGAAAGAATTCCTCACTTTTCGAAGCGATCCAATCAGAGATCCACTTTTCAATATTTTCTGAAGAAGTGAGCCGCTGTCCAAGCAAATCGTTATTCATGCAATCAAACAAGTAGTAGTCTGAAGGAGCAATGTCTGGTGAATACGGCGGATGGGATAACACTTCCCATCCGACATTTTTCAAATATGTTTTGACTGGTTTTGCGACATGTGGTCGAGGGTTATCATGTTGAAAAATAAGTTTATTATGTCTGTTCTAACATTCTGGTCGTTTTCTGGCCAGAGCTTGTTTCAAACGCATCAACTGAAGTCGATAACGTTCACATATTAATAGTTTCACCAGGTTTCAGAAGCTTCAAATTTTTTTTGTCTGTCCAGGTCGTTCTTGGTCTTCCAAGCCGTAATCACCACTTTTAACCCGTGCAAACCATTTCTGACACGTTCGCTCAGCTAGAGCATGGTCACCATAAACTTCCACCAAAATACGATGACTTTCGGTAGCACTTTTCTTCATGTTAAAGTAATGAAGAAGAACCCCCCGCAAAAACACTTTATCAGGCACAAAATTTGACATTTTCAGTTGAAAAAAATTGCTGTTGTTTATGCTTAAACCAAATGGCATATACTAAACTAGATGCGCAATAACAGTAGTTTTAAATGCATGTTTGAACAAATGAAACTATGGAACAATAAGCTAGTTACGCTATCTCTTATAAAACCGCACGAATTAATTCCTAGACCAAATACTATTGTATTAAATTAAATGTTTATGTATCTCCTCCCACCTTTTCATCGCTCTCCTATTTTGGTGAAATCAGTGACTCCTGATTCATGCGCTGAAGCGCGGAGCATTTCTGTATCTGAAAACAAACAGTACATTCGTGCAAAATTAAATTTCAAAACTCTTCACAGCTTAATTTTCACATTTCTTAATCAAAAGAACTATAGGCTTTAAATCAAATTATCTATATCATCCTTCTTTTTCCCTCTGAAACTCTGCTAACACTAACAGTTTAGATCATGTCACATAATCAAGTGAAAAATGTAACAGTATCCGTGTAAAAAAATGTAACTGCCCGTTTTCTTACACCGTGCTACGTCCTCGCATTTTTTCCCCTCTCTCTCACTCTCACTTCTAAGATGAGCAGTGTATTTCAAAATCAATTCGGCCTGTTACATTAAATACGTGTCAAGTGAGAATAAATAAACCTCATTTAAATTAATGAAAATCAGTTGATTTAAGAAACTTTGATCAAAATTGTTTTAGTGAAAGAAAAGTGTCTTTACTTTTACAGAACAGTTCTGCAGTTGAAGACTTACGGACTGAATGATTTTATTAATTTTTGCATTCATATTTGTGTTGTCAAAATCAGGAAATCAAAGCACAAGAAATCAGATGTACAATCTGGTTGGTCCTTAATCTCCACCAGGAGAACTTAACACGCGGAAATGTTCTGATAAATAAATTCGCATTTGTCACGTGCCACTTGGCGTAATCGAAATTCGCTGAATTGAATAAACATTAGATTTCTAGGCCTTTAAAAGGAAACCAAATAACTGACGAAATGTCTGGTTTGAAATATAGAATAGAGAATTATACCGTACATAAAAGGTAATAAAAATATGGAACATGAGAAGAAAAAAAGAATCTTTAACGGAACTTACATTAAGTCAAAGTGCAAAGCTTATCTAAAATCGTTAACTTGCGCTTTTTTATACCACAACATGTAATGGATGTCTTTGTTGGTTAATACTTCTCATGTTTTGAAACCGGCAGGGGCAATTACAAGAAAATGTATTCTTTTGTATTTGGAAGCTTGTTGAAAGAAACAGTAACTGTGCAGTAATTACTTTAATTACTATTTTGCAGAGTATGTCATTCGGTCACCTGCTGTTTCGCGGTAGACTAATCAACTTTAAGCTTACACATTCAGACAGACAAAACGGACATAAAGAGATTGGATTTTAAATCTTTAGCGAACCAGATGATATCATCAATTTCATTATATTTCATAATAATGCGTTCAAAAACGCGATATCCGAATAAGCAAAAACCATTATGATGAATTCTTCCTTGTGAGATTCTGAAATTATATTAAAGGGAAAAAAAATTCCAACAGTATACATTTTTTAAATTTATTTTTAAAACACTTTCTCTTGATCTCATCATTCCTACATCAGTAAAAATATTTCTTTTAATTTTGTTTAAGCTACCAAAAAATATATTAATATACAAAGTAGATGCTATGTTAAATTCACTTCCGTTCTGAAACAATAAGAATACTATTTTAGGATGGATCTTGTAATTTTCAACGATGAAAAGATGGCGATAACTATATCTAAAACTGTGCTCAACTCTCTAAAATTCGATAACGACAGAATACGTTGATATTAAATCCATGTCAACAGATTTAATATCTACCAGGTGTACCATCTTTGGTGTAATGATGCTTGAAACTCGTGTACAAAATATCCAGAAGTATAGCATTGAAACTGAATTTTCCTATCCATTCTTCCCATTTTGATTATTACAAAAAATTTTCAAATATGTTTATCGACAAATCAACTTCTAAAGCGCACAAAAATTTGCAACTCATCTACAACATCCTTGAAAAGTAAAATAGTCCTCGAGATATTATCCGAAGTACTTAACTTGCAAAAAAATCTTTGTACAGCTGAATATTAGAAGGTTAAATATTCTGTAAATTATTATTAATTTTTATGAAGAAAATAATAACTACACTAAAAGACAGCTATACTTAATAAAGCAACAATAATTAAATTTAAAAATTAATTGTGATTAATCTTCAAACAAAATAATTTCCCGATATTCCTCTGCACCTGAAAGATTCTAAAAAATATTAGCAAGAACCACAGTGGCCTAGAGGTAAGGTCTCAATTTCGGACTTAGAGAGCTCTAGGTTCGAAATCCACTGTATATATGGAGCTAAAACTCAGTAAATCTGACGTCAAGTCAAACCTTTTAATATCAGTGAGATGTAGAAAGTGGGCGTCATCTTCATCATCTGATCGAGATAATTTTCGTGTTGATTCAAACATTCATCTAACTAAAGTTGGACACCTAAAAATAATCAGTACAAAAAGAAAACTTTGAACATTTAGAGATTTTGATAGAAATCTGTACAGGTTTGATTCGGTTTGGTGTAGTTAAAATAAATTTGGTTGTAAAGAATAAATTTCTTGAGTTTGACTTCAAAAAAATCCATTAGATCCAAATTGTCGAACATAGCAAACATATTTAATCAACACTTTTAAAGAAAGGTTGATAAAATGAAAATTTAGTCAGATGTTTATGTTATGTCCATGAACAGTTTGATTATTCTTTTTATTGAGTATGCATTATTCTGCTTTCATTTTTGTGCTTCACTTGGTTTTAATTTTTTAATTTAGGGATTTTTGAATGAAGGAAGCATGGTTCTCCCAAAAATGGAGGAGAAGCTCATGAATAGAAAAAAACTTCTTTGTAAGGTAAACCTCCCTGCACTTTTTCAAGCATTAAGATTCGTGAAATCTTGGTGTTGCCTGGGAGATTAAGATATGGAGAACAATTTGGTAAAGATAGAACAAAAAATTACTTTTCTTCGTTCATGGAGTAATTTCGATCGTGAAAGAGCATTTGACAGAATTTTTCAACTACATATGGGATTCGAAAATGGATCCGTCTTCTCGTCGCTTTTTATTTATTATTTTTGTGTTATGAAGGTTATTTCTAATGATTTTAATGTATTAGTGAAATACAAGATTTATTTTTACAGTAGCAATATCTGTTAAAAGAGTTGCAATCTTGATGAAATTCAAGAATCAGTAGATTGTTAATTTGACATATGAATAAGACAGATAAAAGTTTCAAGAGCAGAGATAAGAACGGTAATTAAGGTGGATACAAATCACGATCATTTAAGAAAAACTTAGCTCGTGTGTTCGTTAGTGGACAGGAAACGCAGAAAGACAGCACTGACAATGTGTTGGCAGTTTTTATCAACTTGAAAGGGGACTCTCCCTCATTTTCGCTAAGATTAGAAATAGCTTACAATGCTAAAGGGTCTCCAAGTTGTGAAAGTTACAGCTATTAGATTTTGAGAAGCGTGAAGAAAATTAAGGGTTTGCACTTTTCTTAAGTATCTTATACACTCTCTTAGATAATTTCTTATATAAGAAATACTTTAGTTGTAGTAGAAGTGAGTTTACTTTTAAAAATTAACTTTACATAGAATCAAACGAGGACAAAATGAATTAATTTAATATAAAAATATATAATTTTTATAGGCAATTATGCGCCAAGAATATTTTTTCAAATGGCATTAAACGAGAAAGGTTTTTTTATAGGGAAAATTGAATTGAAGAATCTCTCTCATCCAACCATGAATTCCTTATTTTTGCCCAACATCATAAATTCTTCAATAAATGAAATGAAAAAAAAATAATAACAAATAGTGTGTAATCTTAAATTGAACCTAAGTTATGGCATATTCTTTCACTCATCATACGGATTCTTGTGTAAGAAGAGATGCTTGTATTCTTTCACTTTTTAATGTGGTTTATCATTTGGAGGAATAATTTGCTCTTTAAGATTTTAAATATCTCATAAACTCACTTCATTTTTAGCTACACTGCATCTCAATACTGAAAATTCCCTTTCATATTTGAAACCAACACATTAAATATAATCAGAACCATTTAAAAAATTCAAGGTACAAAATAAATTTTTTTTCGTTAGTGGTAGTGGTCTGTGCAATTTATTTTAGCCTCTGATTGCAAGTACATGGTAAAACACTGTAGGAGTGTTGCGTAATCACCATCTTTAAGCAATTAAAGAAAAATTACTTTTTCACTAATGAATAATATATATATATAAGAAATCATGCTATTATGCAATATTACTTTCAAAAAATATCGACCTTCAAATTTTTCTTGAATCTTAGTACCCATTTCATGATTCCGTATTACAAAAGCTCGAAAATTACAGCATACACAAATCGAATTGAACTGTATCCCCCCAACTCCATTTATACAAAGCAAAATGTTTCATATACTGAACAAACCAATTAATGTATTCTATTAATAAAAAATAATAATAATAATAATAAGCAGCAAACATTATGCTAAACACTCAGCCAGTAAATACTTTTTGTAAAGTGAAGCAAATAACATTGTTAAAAGAATGAATATAACCATTGTTAAGTGATCTCTAGTATCTTATAATTGATTCTTGTGTGTGCGTGCGCGCGCGCGCGCGCGTGTGTGTGTGTGTGCTTTGCTCTATTTGATGTGTCACATGCAAACATCGAATTACTGGATTAATGGAGTTTAAAAATCGTAATTTAGGAACAAAACACATTTATGATGCAGTTTCACCATACATAGTTCTGCCGCCATGAAACAACAAAGAACAACCATACAATATAATTACGTGATACGTAATTCTATATGCTCTAATTGAGATTTTTTTTAATTTAATCGTCTACAGAAAGCACCGATTATATGATTCTCATTTAAATATCATGATACGGTTTTTCGCCATAGTCCCGATTAATCCATAGCTATTGTAAAGATAAAATACTTTTTTGTGCAAGTTCATAGATTCGGACTTCACATGCAAAAATAGGATATACGATTGACTGGTAAGCAGAACTTTGTTTCTTAATGAGAACAGGGAGTATCTGCCAATAAAGGAAATGGTTACTAGGATTTTGTTACAAAATTTACCAGCACTTTAGAATTGCGTAATAATTGACTTTGATTTGTTTTCGTACAGCATTTGATATCTCACTGACCATTAAAATTAGCTGATAAAAATATCACAAAAAAGGATCTCACATTTACTCAAAATAATTCAACATGTGTAAAAATAAGGATTTTAAAATGCGTAAATATATGTCAGAGGAAATATATCCAAGCATAACATTGCAGTACAACACTAAATTCGTTTCAAAATAAAGATAGTCCAAGACCTCAAAAAGCAAACGAAAACTGGCGCAATACGCTCCATTGAAAAACTTCGAACTTATTTTGTTTGACAAAACACTAGCGGAAAAGCATTCAGTGATCATAATTCAATTCATAATGCAGTATTTCATACACACAGAAAATAAGCTCGATTATAGATTTAAAAAAAATAATAATAACGCTTACCTGTATACACAAAAACTCTGTAAATATGAATATATAGTTTCTACTTAAGATATGTATTTAAAATATGATTTTTTTCTCTATTTTACGATAATTTTTTTTATTTTAAAATTTTATTATTGTTTACAGTACTATTTAATAGTATATTAGTACTATTAAAACTGCAAAACTATATTTTAAATAAATTTGCACTAACAGTATTAAATTTGTAAAAAAATTTTAAAATGTAACTTAAATTATACGTTTTTCCATTCATATATTGTTTTACATCAATACCTTAAAAGATGCATAAAAAGTACTATACTATACTTCCAAAATGGAAGAAGTCATCTGGTCAGAACAAGTGATTTATGTCAAAACATTAATATTCAAAAAGAGAAGTCTGATAACTTTTTTTTTTTCGTTCTAGGCCTGACAGAATATAAAGTCAAAACAGTCCTATACTGTTGGTGAAAAACAAGAGGATGCTAAAGAATATTTATACACGCCATTTTTTAATTCAGTGCTGTAAAATATATGCTTTATCAATAAAGTGCTACTTTTCTTAATCTTTTTTATAAATAGTTATATATCCTTGCATGTATCTTGAATTGCACAAGGTCGCGGTGGCCTGGAGACAAGGTCACAGTCACAGGGCTCTAAGTTCGGAACCCGATTTCATTGAAAAACCGCCGAATCTGTCGTCTGTTCCACTTGTCTGTATCAGATGTTCTATTGGTGTATCTCGGGAGCTCGAAGAAGGGAGTGCCAGGTAAAGCGACCTCATCATCTAACAACAATCCAAAATCGCGAGGCCAGTTCCAATAAAGCCCTTGTATTCTTCAAACAAAAAAAAAAGGCTAAACTTGAATAGTTGATGATCAAATAAAATGAAACACACATATATAAACAGCTTCTTTTTTTTTTTTTTTTTTTTTTTTTGTCAAAATATTGCATAGAGATCGATTTTTCCATTTTATCACCAACTTAACAAAAATTAGGAAAATCTACTAAAATGTATTTGTTTTACTCACATTTGCATTTTTTAGACCCACGCAGACGTTTCAATTAATCCATAACTTTGAACTGTCTTTTGAGTCGTTGCAGATAATGCTAAAAAATTTTACAGGAAAGAGCATGAAAAAGTAATTTAATGAATAATGTTTTCAAAGAAAAAAACTCTCAGAGGCAAAACGATGTCGAAATCTGGGGGAAGGAGGGGGGAGATTTTTGTTTTGAAGCTCTCTTAAACTTAGCTAAAACTTTCAAACTTTCTGATCAAATGTTTTATGATTGCTATAGGTCATTTTTAATGTTAAGGACAACTACTTCTATAAGAGTAGTGTTACTGCAGTTTCGTAATATAAATTTTTATCAATAAAAATTTGATCTTCGGATTAATAGTTTGGAAGTTATTTTGAAGGAGGCTGTAAAGGGCATTAAACAATTTCGTTTTAGCATCACTCTCTTAGCGAAGATTTGAGAAATTATTTCTGTTCTAAGTTTTATAAGTTCATTTCAAAATCCAGTATACTACGAATGAACGTGAAAGAAATCCTTTTTAAGCTCACAATTCAATTTTTGTATTTCATTCAAAACTATGATATATCATAATTGAAAAAGACTAAAAAAACGTCGCTTAGGAATTATGGGTCTGTAACAAAAATTTACTTTCATTTAAATTTTCTGAAAATTCATGCGACTTTTATATATTATCAGTAAGCATTCTATAATAATGCACACTGGTAATCAAATATGTTAAAAGATATTCATAAGTGTATGGATTCTTATGTAAATGTAATAGTTTATAAGTCATATATGAGAATGTAATAAGTATTTGAGCATAACAAGGGCACGCTGTACTTTGCTAGAACTAACTGTGATGTTAGGTTCTTGACTTCCCAACTAAACTCTTGCATATATATGTACTTGTCTCATCCATGAACAAACTGCCCGTCAAAATTGATCTGCTTCACATTCAAGCCATCTACCATAATCATTTTACCTTTGATAATCATTTTAGTTTTGATGTTAGATAAATTATACTTATAAAAGAAAGTATTTTTGTCTCTATTTGCGTGTCGGCGATATCCAAGCAAATCTATCACACTTACAACCATGAAATTTGGCACTTACGTAGCAGTAATTGTGTAGAAAATTTTCAATTTAATACTTTGTGTTGATTTGAACGATTTTTCGAGTGCATTTCCCCATAATAAGACTTCTAACAATCGTAGGAAAAAATATGTTTGCACTTATAAAAGAGCAAATAATTATGGTTTAAGGAAATTTGTTTAGGACATTCGACATAATTTATTGAATCGTTAAAAAAATTAAAAATTAGCCACTTTCGAAATATTTAAAAATATGAAACTATAATTTCTGCATCAGACATTCTATTTCTATTTTTGTAAGTGATTGTTAGAATATTTATGTAATTTAAAATAAGGATAGTAAAAATATCGTCACTGATTCTTTCATTAATTTTCTGCAGGCGAATTCAAAGGTGTTTTGTTTTTTTTTTTTTTTTTTTTTTTTTTTTTTTTTACTGATTTGGTCAGTGAAGGACTAAAAACCTTCCTCCGGTGAAGTTTTGATTCATGATTGATTTGGCATATCGCCATATTAGGAAGACAAAAATTCTGAAAATTTATAAATTAAAAACGTTTATGTAAATTAATAAAATCTTACTGAATTTATTAGTAGCAGTTTGGCAACATATTTCTAGTTTGGATTGTATATGGGATTGAATTCGCGAAATGGCAGAAAAAACGATTTTTTCTGTTATATATTTTAAGAACGTTTGGACCCCCTAGCAACGCCGGTCCTCTGGGATGGGGAAAGTGGAAACACCTCAATTCAGGCTGGGTTCCCGTGCGAGCTGGACCAAGAGATAGCTGCTCCTCTATTAAGGAGACGAAATTCTCCTTTTTATCATTGTTCAAGTTTATTTCCTATTAAGCGAGAGCATGACCTAATTTTGCAATTTTATAATGCTTCAATAATTTAATTAATGTTATTCAAATTATAATTTGCTATCCTTATTGAGTTTCACAATAAACTGTTTAAAAAACTACTATTCACTTCATTTTATTGAGCTAGAGACAAAAAAAAAAAAAAAAAAACGAAATTAAATAACATTAAATAACGTATTTTTAATTACAAACAGAATTTAAAGCCAGTATGCATTAATATGTTATTTGAGAAATTTACCTTCAACAAAAGGTCTGTGCAAAGGAACTCGCCCGATTGCAACCAAATTACAACGTAACATTATAAAGTAAAAAAAAAAGTGGTTCTGAAACCGGCGAGATGCATTTTATACCACTCGTATCTTTCATAAGAAAGGCGGTAGAACATTAATAATATATCTGGGGGTCATAAATATTGATACGAAGCGATAAAATTTCTGAATAGGTACAACGGCTGTTGAAAGCTCAGTCGATACTTTTCAATCTAGAAAATGTAAAGTGAAAGAGGGGAAATGAGAGTGGCTGAGAAGCCGGTGATTATTGATGACACATCCAGAATTCGTGAACTTTCATATGAAATGAAATTTTTTTGAAATCGATCCAGTGATTGGGGCTGGCAAACTGTCCAAGATTTTCATTAAAAAACTTTCTTTTACTTCGTTATGATAGATTTATTTAAAAATTTTCTGGTTTTGAGTTCTCCAGCATTCATGACACAGGCAAATACCGTGAGGATGCTACTAGTGTATGCGAAAATAAGCTATCGCATTTTATCCTGTGAATCAGTTCTTTGGTACTGATTTGAAAGCTGAAACAATATATTGATTTTCCAACACATTTAGAATGAAAATTGGCAAGATCCAATATTTGAATAGCGTTGAAAGAAAAATATAGAAATACTAGAATTGTGGCGATTTCCTTCTTAGTATTCAGCGTTATGCAGAAGAGTTTAAATACAAAAAAAAAAAAAAAAAATGATATATTAAATATTCAACTGTGATTTTACTAGTGAATTAAGTACTATAATTAGACAATCACGCAGTGAGGAATCGGCAAGATACTACTTCTGCAGACCAATAAAGACGGGAAGGAGATTTTAATACGCATATTCTGAAAATTAATCGATGCCTAATAAGTAGTTTTTTTAACAACGGCTTGCAGTTAGTTCAGTTTTTAATGGTAAATTAATAAAAGCATTTAAGAAAAATTTTCAATCCATGACCACTAATACTTAAAAAGGGCAGTTGATTCCCAATTGAAATAATACATCTGAAATACCAAAAAACTGTCAATCGGGCTGTCATTCAACCTCAATACTTTATCATAAGTTTAAAAATCGTCCAAACAGTATAAGAATATACATAATAGCTATTACTGCAGACTAATTTGGTCCTACAAGTAATCAATTCTGCTAATATCCTGAAATAACACAATGAATGAAACAAAAATTTTGCGATATTTTTAGATAAAATGCTCAAGTAAATGATGATAGGGAAACAGATAATAAGCAAGTCAGATTCATGTTGTTCACAGTTTATGAATATTGGAACGGATTACTTATGCACCACACTGAGGGTTCTATTTATAATGCTGCCTAATATGAATATATTATATAAAATAATCCCATCATATTACTAGACACTTAACTTCTCATGATATGTTAATTTATTAGCCATCATTTATACTTATTTGTCGCTGCCTTTCTTTTCCAAATAATGACCTACTTTTTTTTAAGCAGCTATAAAGCTAATTGTATAAGCATTGAACCATGTTTATGCCTCAAATTCACAGGAAATATTCACAATTTGAAATACTCTCTTTGAATCCCAAGATTTTTTTATCATATTCTTCAAAACATTTGGAATTAACAATTAAGTGTTTATGGAATATAGAGAAAAATAAATGCAGGATCGAAAATGCTAACCAAAACATTCACGATATCAGTAGCAAAGCCTCTAGCACTATTACTTGAAAAAAAATGTAAATGCAATAGTTAAATGTATTAATTTCTCCTCCTAGTGAATATACTGCAAATAACTAATACATTTACGAAAACAATATCAATTATTTGCTTCTAAAAAGAAATCAGAACATGATTATCTTCAAGCAATAAAATTCAAATTAAACTTTCAATTTTAAAGTGGCAAATATCGCTTATCCACCGCCCTAAAATACAATGTAATATGTACAAAGTAAAAAAATAATTGTGAGAACAAAGAAAATAGTCAATGTGAAGAATAACAGATTTTTATTGTAAAAAATGGTTCCATTCCTTACAGTAATTTTAAAAATACAATTTTATATATTGCAGAACTTTTGAAATTACTCTTCCCAATAAAAAACCCGCATTAATCATTTGCATAATTTTTTTTAAATGATGAAACTTTTGGAAAAAGCTAAATGATGGAGGATTAAAACTTACATTATAAAAATGGCAACAAAAATTCATGAACGGTACAATCTGTACAAAACAATCACTCAACACAAAATACACTCAATTATTTTACCTTTTAACAAATAACAATAACTTAACATATAAGTAAAATGGAAGTTCAGGAGACATTTACTGCCTCTTACATACACAAAACGAAACCCCACAGACTAATGAAGGTTGTGTAATCGAAAAATAGCAATACTTGGGAAATATTTAAAACAGAACAAAAAAAAATCATAAAAACATTTCATTATCATGTTAATAAATCAAATATAATAAAGCTGCAAAAGAATCTATGCAGTTAAGACTGTTTGTTAAACACAAAGAGCACATAACCATGAATACAAATGCAACAGCCCCGTTTGCACATAAATAATGTCAATTCTTAAAACTCGGGTACATGGAAGAGAAAATAAATATTCTTGTAGAAGTAATGTTGCAAATTTCACCGGAAGTTTTAAACAACTAACTTTAACATTTAGATTCGTTCATGACAAAACCATTATTTTAGAAATATGATAATTTTAAAGACGCTTTAATAAGAAATTTCCTTTAAGTACTAAAATAAGTTAATGAGTCCTTTTTTTTTTTTTTTTTTTCCCTTCAAGCTACAGCGCAAATACGCATAAACACTTAACCCAAATATATACGGAACCAATATCAGGAGAATTGCACATAATCAGCATAGTAATATATTTACCTTCCTTCAGAATTTTTAAGTATACAAAATTAAAAAATATACATAATATGCTATGTTTCCTTCCATTTTATAAAGTAAAATTATTAAACACATCCACAGAATAATAACATCCCGATGGTTATTTTAATACTTGGTTAAACTATACAAATGAGTATTCATACTGTCCTATCAGAAAATTCAGTATTACTAGCAGATAATTTTGCCATTAATTTTTGAAAAGTAAAATAACGCGAAAATAAAACAGCTACTGACAAGTAATTTATCTCAAATGATCAGGACAATCAAAACATAAATATGGATAAATAAAACGAAGAAATGATTCGACAGAAAAAGCTTGAATGCAGATAATAAAGAAAAATCTAGTTTTTTCCCCCCATAACTTTCTTAACAATGGTTAGCAATAACTTCCCATATATGCCATTAGAGATTGACAGAAAATGTAATAGTTACACTATAATTTAGACTTCAATAAATAAGTCGTAAGTATACAAATGTTCAATTATTTGCTTCTTGAATTGATTGCAAATTAAGATTTCAATTACTTTATAACAAGAATATCACATACAATTACTAATAATAATATAGCATTACCATTGATAAGGCAATATTTGTTAAGCAAGATAATTTAATTATCTTGATACAAAATTTGTAAATCTTTAATAAGAACATTAATTTTTATAATTATTTAAATGGCATGAATAAAAAAATATTACAGAAACATATGACTAGAATATAATAAGTATGTATATATTGTGAAGAAAAGAGAAAAGTAATGCTCAAAAACAGAAATAAACATTAAGTTATAAAATAAAAATTACCAAAATATCACTTAATTTTTCAGATACGGACGGAAAGCGAATTCTGTTTACAGTTAATATTTAGTATACTTAAGAGAAAACCAAATATTCCACTTGCAGAAAGACTGCTATATTAGATATCATCTAAAAATTGAAATTAATAATTGAATAGGATTAATTAAAATATTTAGTTAAAAGACGCTCCATTTAAATAGTTACGACTTTTATTAAATTCCATGACACCATTAATTTTAATATTTAGTAATTAATTTTTTTATTTCACATTAAAATGAAGAATTAATTAGTTGAATGCAATGTATTGAAATCGCTTTTAAAGTAGTTACTAAGAATTGACTTTCACAGATCTTAAGAGCTGTCGCTAAGAGCTGAAAACATCTGTTCAACACTATCAATACATTCTTATAAAAATAATTAATATAATGAATGAATATATCAACGGGTATTACAATTTGCTAATGAAGTAGTAAGAATATGTATCTCTACAGTCACTGGACAACTGAATTAATATGGGTATGCTGTTAAACAAATACCCATTATGTTCCAGGCGTTGTAAAGCACTATGAATACCAGTTTCACAAGTAGTATATCAACATTATTTCATGATATCAAATTTTAAATTATTCTGTAAAAAACTTGAAAATCATTAAGTTCAACACGAAAGGGTAAATTGCTTCAGAGAAACAGGAAAACTTACAAACGTGACTTATAAAAAGTAACTTTGGCATGTAAGCATATTGTAAGTAGCATTATTTAATACCATTTATATTATTATACAAACTTTACAGTTGGACTATTAGGAAACACTTAACATTTTACAACTTTAACAAATACATAAATAAAAATCTGAACACTATCCTTTAAGTTATAAATTGCGTCTACTAAAATATAAATAAAGAAAAGGAAATTTTAAACTATTCTCCACAGTTTCTATAATATTTAAAAAAATATTACTACAAAAGTCTCCGAGTATTAAAAACAAATTCAATAAAAATATCATTGTTTAAACTGTAGTGCTATTTTTAAAAATTTCAATTAAATTAATATCCTATATCTTTTGTAAGAAATGTTTACATTTCCGAATTCCAAAGGGGTAGATTTCAATAAAAAAATATTTTGAGAGAATTTTCAATAAACATGTTTACCCCATCAATCTATCTTTTTGGGCCATACCAATAACTGATAAAAATTATTCACATTCTGCAAAAATTTAAACAACCAAAAAGAAAATCCAATGTAATCTGAAAGTTAACTATACTTAATTACTCACACATATATCACTGCAACATAAAATACGAAATTTCAGTTATCTTATTTAACTCAATGTATATAGTTCTTCGAAATTAAACAGGGTTATAATTCAAATAAATTAAATTTTGAAATATATAAAGAAAAGACTAAATAATTCTTTGACACTTAGCAGAGAGGAAATAGGTAAACTCATTACATGAATATTGCATATAAGACCCCTTAAATAAGAAACATTTCACATAAATATTACAAGAAAATAAAATGAAATACAATGCATAATTCTAAATTTGTACATAAATAAAGTTAAACACTTAACTAGAATACATGAAATTACATATATCTAGGTGCATATGAAGTATTTTCCTAATATACACCAATACTACAAAAAGATATATAAACTGAATTGTTTAAGATGTGCTGAGTATTGGATATTACATGAAGTACTAACAGTGCATAAATGAAATAATAAAATGATGGAAGTTAGGTACAAACTAATATTGAAGACTATATGTAGCTTATATTTGGCAAATTGAACACATTACAAAAAATACATTTAACCTGATGAACACTCCATTTATTTTAACATAAAACCTTATATACAAAGATGACATATGATGAGTTGTAACATTGAAAGAGCACATTTTCAATGCAATTAAAAAAAATTCTTTTTATTGCAGACAATGAAAAATCTCGATATTATGAAAAGGCACATATTCTCAATAGACTATGAAACAGTAAATACCCATACTAATTATAAGCAACAATTGACAACTGATTGAAACAATATTTTTAAAGGCCAGGTTTATTTAAAAATACACTTTCAAACACTGAAATAGGCATTGTTCCACAAAATAATGTATGTGGTACTACAGAAATAACTAATCATGAGAATTTCAGAAATTAAAAAAATCTGGTATTTAAAAATCATGTGCAACAGCAACAAATCATAACAGTTTTCCCTAAAGTGATATTATTTTAATTTAAACATGTTTTATTAAAGAAATGTCTTTCATAAAATAAGCTTTCAATACATGAGTTGATCCATTCCATTTGCACAGAAGCATAAATCAAGGGCATGAAAAACCACAATCAAACAGATCTGTAATACCTTCGCCATCATCTAAAGAAAATGAATAGTTATCCATAGGTGTTTCAAGAAGTGAAAACAATGGTAAATCAAGATCTTGATCTTCAGTCTGTAGAAGGAAATTCTTGCCCATTGGAGCAATGTCATCTTCCTCAGTAATGAATGCATTTTTAATAACAGTATCACCTAAGATCGAATAATAAGTATGAATAAACACATTTATATTAAATTCTAGACAAGATTGACAAATTCAATAATAATTATAAATCCTTTATAGTCTGAATTTCTCAGAATCAAAAGTTTATTTAAAAAAATCAAACATATTTAACATTAATGTGACATTCTGCTTCTACTTTAAGTAAGCATTTATTTATGCAAAAATGTTATTGAGGTATCTAATCAATTAATATCGGTTAAATTAATATCCATTGGTCAAATTAACATAAAACGTTAATGAAGGAGTGAAACTTATTTTTAATTTGAAAACAAAGTAGCAAGTGATGTTTGATAATGTCTAAAAATTAAATAAAATGGTTAGCAGCATATTTGCAATAAAAATGTAGAAAGATTTTGGGAATTAAATTAGGAAAAGAACTTTTTAATGTAACAGAATGATATTGTTACATTGATAAAATGTACAAAATATTAAGACGAATGATGAAATCGGGGAAGCTCACCTTTCAAATATACCTATTTTTATTTATATCTTTTAATCCCATCATTTAAAAAAAAATTTAACTGGAAAAAAATTACGAATTTTTGTCAAGAACACGATAGGATTTAAAGCTTATAAATAAAACAATAATGCATGCTAAATTTGGGTATTTTTAGGCATTTCTATAGCAATACAGGCTACTTAATTATTATTTACATACCAAATTTTATTGTATGTTTCTTCCTGGCAGACTGCACATAGTGAAAGTTTACTCTATTGATTTTTATGGTATTTTTACGCTCTTTAACAATGCCTTTTCAAAAAAAAATTTACAATACAAATCAACATACCTAATTTATAATATAAAATAATTTAAAAAGTGGGAAATTAAGATGTATGTAGGAAAGGGAACAAGCCAAAAATCAATTACTTGTACTATTTTAAAATGTCAAGTGTGTGTGTGTGGGGGGGGGGACCTAGTTGTAACATCTAATCTAAACCATAGCACCAAATAGTTCACAGCCTAAGCTGCAGTATTTACATATTAAACATATTTTTCTGACTAAAAGTATAAAATTTAAAATAATAAGAAAAGATTCAATAATTCTATTTATATACATCTTTTACATAATATTAAAAAATAAACCCAGGATAATTACCATGGGACCACACTGCACCGGAACACATTGGATTATACACTTCCATTGGATTCCTAATTAAAATATCATGTTCATCTAAAAATATAAAAAAAAATGAGTGGATTAAAAAAAAGTTAAAATCAAAATTTAGAGTATGGTCAAATAAACTGTAAGCAATTATGAAGACAAAAATACACAACTATAATCTACAGAAATAGTTAAAAATGCTTCTTCTATATAAAGAAACATTTTTAAAACATATCTTTCTCCTGATATGAATTAAAAGGCGTGAGCATCAGATAACTTTCAATGATCCAGGGTTGTTAATCTGAAAATGTTGTTAAAAAATATTTTCTAAGATTAAATTTTAATATTGGAGTAAAATTAAATTTTAATATTGGGCATTTTAAAATAAAGGGAGGGAAAAGCAACTGACAGGGACTTTCTTTTTCTCCTTTTTTTTAAAATAAAAACGCAAACCAATAACGTTGGTTAAGTGTAGAAATCTGTTTAAATGTTCAAAAGCAGACATTGTATGTCATTGGACATTCAGCAAATTTATTGCAGAATTAGCTTTTTTGTGGTTGCCATGCCAACAATACTGTGCATAATCGGGAGTTAACTCATTCTTTTCTAGCAAAAAAAAAAAAAAAAACCTTTCTATAATACAATTATATGGTATTGAAAAATTGCACAAGCAAAATAGAATGTCATTAGAATACAATCATTTTTATATTGGAAGTTACTCTTTGAAAAAAGGTATGTGAGCAATTTTCTAAATATTATTCAGATAAAAAATTTTTTTATGGAGGATCAATTATTACATGTAAACTTCATTTATGGCTTTGAAATAAAAAAAAACTGGTTTATTAACTGCAATATTTTCATTTTTTTTAATTAGCATTAAATGCATAACATAATTTAATTATGTAGCAATACTTTTTTGTATAAAATTTGCTGATGTGAAAAAAAACACATTTCCATAATACCAACAAAATAAGTAGTTTTAAATTTTTTTTTAAAGTAATAATGATTTATTGAAATATATTTTCATTTAAAAATTGAGCATCAATTAGTTCTTCTTAAAATAAAACTATTACATTATAAAAATATCGCCATAGAATTTCTTAAATAACAAATATTTGCAGATAATTATGTTTAATTTCATACTACTCTAAATACTATTTGACAATTTAACATATTTACTAATGATATAAAAATCAGTCAAATCTATGCGTAAGAGAAATTAAGATCATACAAACAAAATATTGTCAAGACTAATATTGGTTCCAAAGTTATAAAAATAGTTAAGTTGTATAATGACACATATGTATTCTATATTTGGAGTAAACTCCATAGATTCTGGTTGATTTTGCCCATTTTTTAACTTTTTGCTTATGGGGATTTATTTTTTAAACCTTTGCTTATGGACCAGTACTGCTGTTGTACCAATAACGAACTAGGATTTCCTTCCTCCGAATAAACTCGAATAGTCCCTATAAAACTATCTCCTATTGTTTCGTACTCCATAGGGTCAGGAAATTTGAGAAAGTATAAGTTTTAAATCAGTGTTGGCACTGATGAATTTTGAAAGTCATGTTTTAGAGACTTTTTTTTCTTTAAAGAAGCAGTCTTAAGATGCAAGGAATGAGTAAGTTTAATTTCATTCATGAATCAAATTACTTTTTTTATCCATTCCATAATTTTGCGATGTCACTTTTCTCCTACCTATAATACTAATTTTTAACAGTGAATGCTGATCTATATCAAGAATTCATGCAGGTTAAAGCTTTATGATGATGTTTTTAGAAAAAGAACTGAAAAATAAAGCAATTTACTTTTGATCATAATAAAGTTGCAAATATAATAATATGTTGAAAATTAGTAGCTTATCAACAATTTGTCGATTACATCAACTTGTGTCCATGAATTCATATATAATTGGTAATCATCCCCTGTATAAGAAATTTTTAAGTAGTACTATACCTAATTTTACTTTATTGAATATTTTTAAAATTTAACAATTATTTGCTTTTTAGAAAATTTATGGATAAAAAAACATATATTTTTTAATTACAATTCAATTACCGATTATGTTCAACTTTAAGCGTAATTTTCGAAAAGTGATACACGTTTTAAATGTTTGAAATTCTCAGCAAAAAATTAAAACTACCAACGTCCATACTAAGTATTAAAAATGTAGTGAGAAATACTGCTATTTATTTATATTACAGGTTTCAAACTATGTTAAGTAAAAAGCATAATCGATTTTGTATACAATATAAAAATATTAAAATGTACAATTCTATGGAATAGAAGAATAGTGCAATCAGCATGATACACAAGGAAAGAAGTGAGCATTTTTAAATAGAAAATACAAGCAACTAGAATCTTAAAATACTATATTAAATACATACTTTTTATATACAAAATTGAATTGTAGAAAGTATAAATAGTTCACATTCAAACTGTAAAAGAACTAAATTCATAGTTTCAGCAATAACTTTGAAATAATTGTAATCAGTAATGTATCAAATATTAATTATTTTCCACATTCCAAAATAATCTCAGTGAAAGCTTCCATTTGTATTATTCTATAAATACATTATAAAATTGCTGAAGTCTTGTTGAGTATGCGAAATAACCTATACATCGGAAAATTTCACACAATTTATTCAAGTTCATAATCTTTAATTTAATAGTAAATTAACTCCTACAAAATTACTGAAAAATCATTTTCGGGGGGGAAATGAAATAAAAGCCACTTATAGGGTCAGACAAGAATAAAACTGCAAAAGAGCAAGTGCTTACTACTGTGGGGAGATTACCCATTAACGTTACGTGCGGTCGAAATCTAAAGGATCATTTGCAACAAATGCGATTAAAAAAGGGGGGAGGCATTTTCAGGTTTTTCTCAATGAGAACCTGCAGTCAGAGAATTTTTCAGAGTTTGGTTAGCAAAACTTCAAAAGATTAGGGAAGGGAAGAAACTCTACAGTAGTTAAAATATTTTTTTTATACATTTTATTTATAAAAAAATCTATAATTGTAAAGTTAACTTATTAATCTAAATAATACAATAAACATATCTGCATTTAATTTTTTAAATAACTGAAATATTTACATATAACTGTTTGATTGTGATTAGCTGAAGATGACGACTGAACTGACAAGAACCTCTCAAAATTTTCACACAAAAACCAACAGAAAAGCATTTGACACATGGCCTCAATATACCATGACAGAGCTTTAAGTGAATTGGTTCTAAAACTAGATCCCTGTGACCCTCAAAGCAAAGCTCCTGCCCCTAAGCCATTGCAGTGTAAACCAGAATTGAAAGAAACAAAATTCACAAGAACTTATTTATTTAATAGCAAGGTCACAAACTAATGAGTTCTGAGGGTCAGAAAAAATTCTTATTAATTAATAACCCAAGTTTGTAGAACCGGGTAAATTTCTGTTAAAAAAAGAATTAACAGCACAAAATATGTACAAATTAAAAATATTAATAGCTTTTAATATGGCATTTAGTTTTAAAATAAATTAACGCTTATATACCTTTTCATGCACCTCATACACAGAAAAATTTATAGCTAATCATTGCCAATAAAAGAAAATATTAAAAGCAAAAAAATATATATATATTTTGTGCTGCAAGATTTTGTAATTAACCATTTTTTTGAGGATATAATATAAAATATCACTATTTAATGAAATTGATACTGAACATCTAAATAGAAACTTACTTAAATATAATGTCTCATTGGATGTGTCTGATGCATTATCTTCTAAAATATTGTTTTCAATTTTTATTTGATAAGAATTTTCTTTGAAAAGAGCCTTTGGGTGAATAATATTTGCAAGTGAAACATCATTGCAAAGTAAATATGCTTCTATTTCTGTGCATTTGCTTTTAATCACCAATGTTTTCTCCTAAAAAAAAACAATAATACATCATGAAAATCCATCAGTTTTTATTTCTGACAACAATTTCATGAAACGATAATATTAATCCGTTATTAACTAAGAGCAATATAATTTCACAATGTTAAGCTGAAAACTAAATGCAGGTATGACACAAGCTTGGAACGGAAAACTTGAACTTCATAAACTACCAAATTGTCAAATATAAATACCGAGACATAAAATAAGTATGATTAACTCAAAAATATAATAAATAAATTTATACAAAAAATATTACAAAATTACTACATAAAAGAAAATTAATCAATTATTAAAAAGATAAATTGGATTTCGAAAATGCTGAAATCCACGTTTCCGCGGGAGTGTAAGTCTGTATATGTGTTAAGTAACAATGTTAAAAACAACAAATAACTAGCTGATAACAAAAAAGTATATTTAAAAAATTACTCTTCCATTCAGTAAAGAATCACACAGCTTTTATTTCTAGCAAAGTTTTTTAAAACCTCGATACTGCTTACATTAAAAAACTCGATGATAATTATTTACAATCACTGTATTAACTCGAATAAACTGAATGAACAAGATTGTAAGATAATATGAGGATTGGTAATTTATAATACATAATTACAACTGACGCAAAAAAGAAGTACTTGAAGCATTTCTAGTATTTAAATGTGGCCACTCATATCATATATAAATTTTCAGTGGAAGTCGCAGAAAATTAAAACCAACAGTTTTCATGATGATTTGAAAGAAATGGTCAATAACTATATGAAATACTTCAATAGCAACTTGTGTCTACTTATTTTTGCTAGGAATTCCGATAATCGGATTTAAGCTTCGACGATTATAAAGGAATTGATTTGATCCACAAATGAAGGAACCACTGTATGGCATAACCAAATTGCCCTAGAGAAGTAGGTCATTCCACCCTAACCATCAGCAGATGTGGTACTGATTCAGGTATTTTATTATTTACTTCCATATCACTGAAAATAATCTATACACAATTTTGGTAACTACAAAGGTCTAAACATTTCAAAGTAGTAACAATGCTGCATTGGCTTTAATTAAATAACTTCCAATGCAAAATTTCAAATCCTTCTATATACAATTTAAAAAAAAAAAACGTTTTTGCTTAAAACTAGGATTTGCAGGAAAAGGAACTTGTAATTTCAAAAATCATGAATAAACGAGGGGAGAGAATTTATACAATACTTACATTTGACTCAACAATCTCAGAAGAAGGAGTTGTGTTAACACTTATTACAGTTTTCTGGGAAAATTCTTCAATATTCTTTAAATCTTCACAAGTGACATAACGATAAGTAAAAAAAAGTTAAGGTTTCCTAATTAACCATAATAAAACATATGAAACTTCAAGAAAGTAGGGGAGAAAAAGACTGAAAAATGGCTACTACTCCAAAACCCCTGCAAAATATATTTTACATAAGCAGTTACAGTATTATTTAACATAAACCACACATTTTGTGCATGATTAACATTCACTAGAATCTGTTGATAAAAAGGATATTTAGCTTCTTCTTCTACAACAGTATTCATCTGTGATTTCATATAATAAATTAGCTCATCCAGTTTATTCTCTTTGGCTTCGAGTATATCAATTTCTCTTTCAAGCTCGTATTTTACTGCATTTGCACATGGCGAAGAAACTCTGCCCCTAGAAAAATAATGGTGAAAATTGGTTAGATAAGAAATTAAATTACAAGAAAATAACAAAACAAGAGCACATATTTTCTCTGCAAGTGAAAAAACATATGTCCAGTCACTACCCACATTTAAAAGAAAAATGTTGCATGAATTATGTTTCATTCAACATAATATATATATTTCATTTTAGTATTTTGGAACATTAAATAACTTGACCAAATGTATAATAAATAAACAATTTAATAGAAATAACAATTTTGCTAAGTATTCACAGTATCAAGAGCATCAGAACAGTGGATCTTAATTCATTCAAATCTGATTAGACCATAACATCATCCAAAATCGAATCAAGAAAAACTGGATCTAAAATTCAGTATAGGAAGGAAAATTTAAAAATATATATTCAAAGAATTCAAGAAACCAGAGAAAAATTTAAATTATCAATGAATTCAAATTAGCCAAGTTTCCATGTATTTTAATTTCACTCCACAAAATCATTATGAATATACCTTAAATTCCTTCTTAATTCTATTTCTTGAATATACATATAGCAGTATTTAATATATATATAGTAAAAATTAATATGAAAATGTTATTTTTAGAGTAGCAAGCCTTTAAAAGCTTTAAAAAAATAAAAAATAAAAAAATTTAAGTTTGAAAGGCATTTTTTTACATTGGATTAAAAATTTTATATGCTTAATTGTAAACATTAAAAAACTGAAATTTTATTTGAAGTTCTTGAGATAAGAGCAACCAGATAGAAGAATGAAAAAAGTAAGCTAGATTAAACATTTAAAAAAATTACAAAGCAATCATTAAAGATTAAAATATATAACATAAATACAATTAAAATTTCATTTTACTAAGGATATTAACACCTGCATTTTTAGCTTTGGCTTCCAAAATTTGTGAGAAAAAATATTTTCTAAAAGCATGTTCTTAAAGAAAATCTTATTTTCATTATTAACTAACCACCTTTAATGACAGGCTGGCTTACCCAACTTATTAGCTACAATAAATCATCAATAAAATCTAAAACATGCAAATTGTTTGAATTAAATTTTTTAAAATTTTATATAAATAATATGAGGTATACAATAAAGTAATTCCCAATGGAAAATTTTGAACTTAATAATAATTATTTTCGAAAAATGGTAGATAAATAGGTTTTAATAATGAAATACATAAAACCATGAATTTTTAGATGAAACAATAAGTCCCAAATTCAAAAATGAAAGTCAAATGCAGAATCAAAAAGCAGTGACAAATCACTTCAGTTACAATAATACAAACTACAAATTTTATAAGTAGATAAATTAAATCTAATGTTAGCAGAACATGTAAACGGAAGCAAAATGAATATCCACTCTGAATAGCCTGCTGCCACTTTTCAAATAATGATTTAAACTTCTTTTTACTTAATTTGAAATGCATTTTAATTTCAAATAAACATGGCAAAAAAATAAACATAAGCTAAAAATGAAAAAAATTTATCTGAAAAAATGCAATAATTTCTATAATCCAAATTTCTATAATTAAAGGGAAACTGGCCAATCAGAAAGCATTTGCCTGGATAAAAACAATTACTTAAAATGCCTTTTTAATTTAATAGACCTTTATATTTTCCATTCAATTTGTGGAATTTTGAGTTTGTTGAAAGATTGATTAGGTAAAAAATTTCAATCAGAACTAAAAATTTTAAACCATACAGAATGGCATTGAGTTTAATATCAATGGAAATACTAAGCTTTCTGCATTTTACAATCCGTAAAGTGTTCTAAGTAATAAAATATGTTTAAGATGCACATAACGATTTGAAAATTTCAAAAAGTCAATTCTGCTTTACTGAATTCATTAAGTCTCTCTGGAAATCTGATTTAAATTTTCGATTTAAAAAATTCTTTTTCAGTAATGAAACACAAACATTTTCCCTCCCCAAACATACAAATCAATACCCTGTTCATTTATTCTTCGCCTTTTCCTCCCATCGCCTACTAGAGTAACCTTGACTGCAGATACAGAAAATAAAAAAATTTATAATAATGAAACTAAATATTGTAGAATACTTAAACTACTTTCATTTTTACTTCTATTGTTTGAAAGATAACAGTTCGCACATTAAAGTGGTATAAAAATAATTTTCGTACGATTGTTCTTTGAAAATTTAGTGTGGAAAATATGGTCAAAGATATAGAAATCAGACTAACATTTTAGTAGCTCTAGATTCAATACTTTGTTTCAGAAATCATCATATTCATCTTTATTAGTACTGATCCCTATTAATTAAATTTTTTTAATTTTTAGACATCATCAGCATTTCTAAATTTTGAAAAGAAAATGCCTAAGGAATTCTACTAAAACTGCTAAGACTGAACCAACTCTGCTGTTTTTTTATCCCACCCTAAAGACAAGAGATACCCTTATACAAAAGAGACAACATAGAAATATCAATTACTTTTTTAAAAATAATAGTATATCAGCACATATTAAAAATTATCTTTTGCAATGTTATTAATATAAAAAAAATTGACAGTACAAATGTTTTAAATAGGCTGTGATTACCCAAAGAAAAATATTGAGAGATTGAAGTGTTTAAATAATTTTAACAAATGATTAAAAAAAGTTTTCCAAAATATTAAATTCCAAAAAACTCAGCTTTCTTAAAAATGGGAAATATGTGAAAAGTTTTTTAAAACATATATACTTGTTATTTAAAATAACATAACAAAGGCTATTAATTTCCAAATAAATGAAATTTGCAACAAAAAAAGGAAGGGGGGATGCTCTAAACATTTATTTTAGTTTTAAAAGTAGAAAAAACAAAGAAAATTAGCTATCAAAATAAAGCATTTAAAGAAATATTTTAAACAAATTGGGAATGTAATCATATCTAAATATATTTTATAATTTAATTAAAGCTTGGAAGTTTTCTTATTGTATGTACCATGACTCAATTTTCATATCGGGCTGCTTTTAGTACCTCAATTTTCAACAATTTTTATATTCATCTTATCAGCATGTTTTGTAAAATATTTTACCAATAACTAAATTTTTAATTTTTAGTCTTCAATAAATTTAATAAATCATTATAATGCATTTTACATAAGGAATTAAATTAATTGATCAGTAAGATTTAAAAACAGTAAAATGCTGTATCATCATTATGAATACATAAAATTTCAGAACTAGCACACAAGAACGTGGAGGAAGGGGGAATTAATTACAATATTCCATATTACAAACTTAAAAGCTAAATAAAAAATACATAATAAAAACATCTATTATTATCTGAAATTCAAATATGTAGATGATGTTTTAACAAATTAATTTATAAATTGGCAAAACATTGTTTTGTCCATCAAATCCCTACAAGAAACTTTTCAGAAGGTCACCAAAATTTCTAAATGCTAATGGAACTAATAGCAGATATTGAACATGATCCTAGTAAAAAATATGTTCCGATAATAAAACTTTTTGCATCAGAATTATTACTCTATAATTTAAATGAATTACCATGTAATTTCTTTAAATTTCATTTAGCTAGATCAATATTTAATTTTAAAGCTATACGGGGCAATTTTGGAATTGGCTTTATAATTCTGCGCCAATCCCTTCCCCAAACTTTCATACTATAACAAGAATATTTCATTTAAAAAAAATTATTAAAAATCATATTTGGGTACACAATGGATCTTTAGTAAAATGGAGCTCTGAGCTCACAAACCTCTAATCTTGAAATAGCCACCAGGGCAGTGACCTAATAACTTTTTCAAAAAATTTTAAGAATTTCAAATGTTTCACTAGCTATTCTGTAATGGATAAGCAGAGTTTACAAAATAGAAAAACCACAAAAAAGTATAAATTTGTCTTCAGCAGCTGTTTAAACTTAACATAAAAATTAAATTTATATTTAAGTTGGCATTTATTTTGGCATCATGCATCTTCACAACTTTACTTTTCGAAAAACAGCTAATTTACATATGAAAATGAAAATTTTTGCACCTGGTTATATTTCACGACATGAAATTTTTTACTGAACAGATTTTCAATAGAAAGAAAATTGGTTTCATATTGCAAGAATTTCACTCCTTCAGACTTTAAAGTATTGAAAATAATCACCATATAAAAATAAGCTGAATAAGTTAAAAACCAAGGACATAACTTTTATGAAACTAAAGATATTATAAGAACACACCAAAAGAATAACTGACATAAAAGTTTTTGAAACAGAAACAAAATCGTACATCCACTGAATGTTGTTCCTCGATTTCTTCTGAATTAAACCAGCACCTTCTAGAACATTGGTAATGTCATAGAGCCTTCTTTTGGGAACAGCCAACAGAGAACAAGCTGTATTCAAATTCAGAATCTAAGAAAGAGAAATATATATTGATTGTCGTTTCATCTGTCACTTCTATGAAAAGATAAAAATGTTTAAACAATATTAAAAATCTAAATTAATTTGTCAAGTCATATCAATTAAAGGTTTAGAAATATGTTATTAAATTTAACTTAGATAGGGTATTTTATATATGTTAAGTAATAAATAATTTTAGTACAACATAAACTTAATTAACCATAGCCAAAATACAAATACATTAAAAAGTATTTTAATTTATTGCTTGTTAAACTTTGAAAGTGATTAAGAATTTTTCTCATGTATTGTACAAATTTTCAAATACATGCATCAATAAACGAAAATGTAATTATTGCTTATATCCATCATTTAATAATTTTTTAATTAAAATAAAAAATGGGTTTATGAAAGAAAATTAAAATAATGAAGCAAATAAAGAATTTCATTTCATTCCCAATCCTATTCTATCCTGTCATATTTCTAAACTAAGTAAAGAAACAATTTCAAAAATGCCCGATTTTAATTATTATATCCAATAAAATGTATTTATTTGATGAAATATTTAAAAATAAAAAGATTATCAAATAAAAATTGCAAAATAAAAATCAGTTGTCTAAAATATGGCATATAATGTTGTACTTAAGAGCTTTGAATGACTCCTGAATTCTGTTATAAATTTAACTCAAATTAACTGCAATTTATAATAAAAATAACTGACTATTTTTATTACAGTGAATGAAATCAGATATCAGCTTTAGATTGGAAATAAAACAAAATTTTCATATGCAGTCTTTGACAATATTCTATTCAAATATCCTTTGCTGTTGTTGTACCAGCATTCAGTAATACACAAACCAAAACTAAATTAAAAAACGCTGGATCATCAGGTTCTTTTGACTCGTAAAATAAGATAGGATCTTTTATCACAAGTGAACATGTTTAAAATAAGGGTAAATAATATCTTAATAACTTCAAAGATATTTTTACTCTTTCAAATGAAAAAATTCGTATTTGTATAATGAACACTTTTTAATAACATTATTTACAAGAAAAAAAAAGCAGTAGTTGAAGTTGTTATTTTTCTTTTTTAGGACAAGAAACTCCGGAGTTGAGTTGTATACAATTTCGCTCGAGTACATGACAGCTGTTTTCACAATTTTTAAACACGAATATTTAAGGCTGCTGACCTAGTATAGTTAGAAGCAGCTATCTACTCAAATCACTTTTGAACCAACTTTTTGAAAAACTAAACTATACCTTACTCATCATTAAAATTTACCACTAAAAAAGGAGGGAAAATGCAAATTTCCAACTCGTTTCTAAATTTTAGCCCCAGCACTTAAGCAAAATCTTATCAAGCAACAAGATTTCATTCTTGAAATATTAATTCAAAACTGAACCTCACAGGCTTTTCGGGATTACACACATTATTGGCATGTGAATAATAACATAACTTTATACTGAGTAGGACAGTGACAAGTCCATATAAATAAACATAAAATGTTCAAATATGATAACTGAAGTTTAAACAAGATAATAACTTACTCCATCTGTAGCGTCAGATAATAATTTGAGAAATTTTTTTGTAAGTTGTCCTAGAGATGTATCATATCGTTGTTTCTCAACAGCAGCTCGGCCTGAAATAAAATGGCATTTGGTCAAATATGTTTGAAAAGTTTGACAAACAAAATGCATAACAATTGAACCCAAAAAGACGAAAAAAAAATCTATTAATATATTTGAGCATAATTTTCTACATTTTTTTTTTTTTTTTTTTTTTCCTTTTCATTCAAGCACCTTTTATAAAAAAAAAAATTTCTATTAAAATTCCTTTAAAAAAAAGAAAGAAAATAAAAGAAAAAGGAAAGCACTTGAATATGCATACTGATGTCATTAATTCATATCATTTCCATGAAAGTTAATAGAAAGAAAGAAAAAAACTATGGTTTTCCTCAAAATAATAAACATTCGATCAAAATTGACAGCTAAGAGTGAATTTATGAGTTTTGAAATAAAAGATTATTTTAATGAGAAAATAATCTCATTTTATTTCTCCTATGAAACTTTGATTAGGCACTTCATTACTTAGTCAGAATATCAGATGATTTTCTGAATAGAAATAACTACTGCTTAGTAAGAATTACTTACGTATAATATACAGTTTTCTGTCAATCAAGATTATTGGAATGTTATTTATCTCCCAAAAAAATATCAATTTATATTTTTTATATTTATATAAATTACTAGAGTAAGATTTCACTCAGTATTTTGTTTTTTAAAATGATTTATGAGAGGCAAATTAACTTTTAGATATATTAAAGCAACACTGGTGTTTTGTCCAAATTATATTAAAACAGGTTAGTTAAAACAAATCACAACTACACAAAACTCGACATTAAAATTCTTTTGTTTATTCACACTGTTGACATTCACATAAAAACAAAAATTTTCTTTTTCGTTACAAAAATCATTTCAATACAAAGTTGAGTTGTTTCATTTAACATTATAAACTTCTTAGAACTTTGAAATTATTTTAGTTTATATTTATATATATATTAATTACGTCTCGTGGTAATGATATGAATATTCGTTAAAGTCGCGACAAGTGGCAAGTACTAAGAATCACTACAACAGGGACAACATCTAAGCAGTAGAAAATAAACCGAAGGACAAGGGGAGTATTGATGACCAAGACACAATTCTTTTGGGGTGGCATCGAAGAAGAAAAAAGACATTAAAACATTTATATCTTTCTTGAAATGAAATATCATGAAGAGGCGAAAAAATAACGTCCCGAGGGCCATCTATACTTACTAAATCACCAATAACGACTGGAAGCGAAAAAAAATTATATTAAGCACTGGGTGTCTTTAACCCTCCCTATACCAATGCTTCTAAGCCAATATCCCTCTCGTTAAAAATAATGGCACTAAAACAAACAATGTGAAGTAAACGTTATTTTTACATTTTCTCGGAAGTTAATTAAAACACATTCGAAATACGCTATTTTACATAAATTTAAACACATATAAATTGATTATTTAATGAAAAACATTATAGTTAAATAACAAATAAAATAAAATGTGTAGAAATTAAGAATCCAAAAATGAATAAAATGCAATAGTTTCCTTTTAATTAATTAGCAAATATTCAACAATGAAAAATATACATCAAAATTATTAACAGAATCTTTTCTGCAGTTTAAAAGATATATTTTGCTTAAAAGCGCTCTAAAAACGCATTCAAACTGCGCTGGATGTTTGTGCACAATTTAACAATACACGTACTCTAATGCAATGTTTTCTCACTCCAACATGCATTCTCGCTTTACCTATGAATACAAGGGAAAAGAATTCTAACTTCTCAATTCTTTGAACAGCAATCAAACAAAACTTGCAAAGAAGTAAAAAGATTAGTGTACCAAGTCAAAACATTTCTACTGATGGAAACTTTTCAGAAAACTCCTGGTACACAAAAGCGATTAATTAGTATTTGTTTTTGTTTGTAAAAAAAACAGGGTAATACAATACTAATGTAAAATAAATAATTAGAAGAATTCAATACGATTCCGAAGTAGTAGTAACAAAAAACTGTTTTTGCCCAATATAAAAGATAAGATGCTAGATATATTTGAGTTCATGCTTAATATAAAAAGGGAGATTGTTTAATCTTCTTTTCTGAATTTTCGTTCAAGGCTGTTCTTACATTGCCACTCATAACTCATTTTCCAAGGCGATTTAAGCTCCATAATGACTAAAAGTCGAATGGCAATTTGAAATTTATGCTTGATTGCTGTAACAGGTATATAAAGCATTGCTTTTCTAAAACTGCGTTTACACTGCAGAAGTCGATGGCGCAATAAAACATAAACATAACTTCGTTCCCAAACAGTAGTCTAATATCAACGTGTAAAAAGAATTAAAGTGAGACAGTTTATTGTTTCCTCCCCCTCCCCCGATTCTTCCTATCTCACAAGTTTGTGCAATGAAACGGTTTGTTAACTGGTGGTGGATATATTTTGTTCCATTATCGACCAGATTTTTTTATCAGAAAACATTATATTCATCCTGGACAAAGATTTACAGATGACAAACTACTGAAAGCTACCAAAAATTACCATTAAAGATTCAGAGCCGGCTGAATTAGATTTTTTTTTTTAACTATTACCTGAAAGTAAAATGGGAGTTCAAGATAAAATGATTATGGAAAAGTTCGAAATTTTGCACAAAATGAACATTTACAATTATTCCAAAAGTTATAAGAATTTCTTAAGCTTATATTAAATCTACTGCACAAAAAGCTGCATTTTCATTTTTCTATCTTACAATTGTAGAAAAGACGAAGACAAAGAAGAGCTGACAGTGATTTTAAGCATAAAGCTAGGTCAGGCGAACCAGCGTCTCATTTTCACTCTTTAAATCTGGATGTCGGTCAAATATCCGATACTTCGCAAAATGAATAACCCCCTCCCCACAATGGCATAACAATTTAGGCCCATGTCATCTGACATGCTATCAAAACTTTCTCTAAAACGTCAGTGTAATTAAAAATATGACTTCAATTTTAAAAAATCAATTCAAAGAGTAGAAAAATGGAGGAATGGAAGAATTAATCTATCGATCTTCGGTGAGCCTACATTTTTAAAAAATCAAAAGCTTATGTAACTATGATCGCCCATATATAAGCCTGAAAGTCACATTTGTACGTTTTTACTGAACAGTAAACTCATACGAAATATTTGTTGCTAAATTTTGGATCTAACAAATGTCTAAAAAAAGTTAGGAGGTAGCAAAGAAATAAAAGAAAGAAAAGCAATATTACAATTTAATACAAGCATTTTGTGTAAGAGTTCATAATTTTTAAATTTAATCCCTCAAAATGTATTTGACATCTAAGTAAAATGTTGCCTCCAAACATTGGAAATAAGAATCTCGTTCTGACAGTGATGTTAATTTATGACGGATGTGAGAAACGAATTTTTATTAATTAGCTAAAAAATATTGAAAATAAATAGAGAAATTATACTTTAAAACACAACATGATTATTCATTATATTTTACTATAACAATTTATCTTCCTTCGATGAATACCACTGTGATTTAAAAAAAAAATATCCTTCAGAAAAAAATAATATGCACTTCTTAGGGGAAAACCGTTAATGTAAACTTGAAAAACAAACGATTTTGATATCAGTTTTCATCAACACGCTTTTAACACAATGCTCATAAAATGAACACATTCGTTTATTCAACAATGATTTTTTTTACCCTTTAAAATTAATCATGCTCAGTATGGTAAAAAAATTTAAAGGGAAACTTTTTTTCGGTACAAACCGTTTTCTCTTTCCATACGTAAGAAAATAAATATTCACCGAGGTCACTGAACTCAGAAAATTGGGGCACGCACTTATACTAATTTTGAATATTTGAGTTCAAAACATAACAAATTAAAAAATGATCTTTTACATATTATCTCTTGCTTCTCTTCGTGTAATCGACCATTAAATTGCTTTGCTCGGCATTTCAAATTTGAAAAATATTCCAATGCATTTAAATTACTCTTCATTATTTATTTTCACACCGTCGAATCATATGATTGAGTCTCGGCATCTTTCCTAGGACAGCCGCGAGTTTCCTTTGTTATTAAACGATTCATCCCTCTTCCTTTTTCCAGTTACTGCCTTTACTTCCTCCCTATTCTTTCACTGGCAAGTGTTTTCTTTTTCTTTTTTTTTTTTTAGCGATAATAATGGCGATCGCAAAGGAATACAAAGTTAGGTAAAAAGCAGGAGATGGATGCATTGTTTTGGACTTTCAAAAATCCACAACAGTACGGACTATCATACTTTCAAGGCGAATAAGGGAAAATTTGAATTAGTTACAGAATTAAAAAAATAATTTAATTTATATATTAAAACAAGACGTCACAGAACAAATTAAATGTCATTTGTAGTTGTCGAATGTCATGTTAGTATAGTTGCATGAAAGGAAATTTAATGCATCTATAATACTCCAGAGGTTTTCGTGAAAATACCGCGAAGGAAAATTAATTACTATCCGCCTTTGGCGTCCAGTTCGTTCGCCAAGTTCATTGGGGTTTTTTTTCAGGCTGTTAAATTATTAATAAGGTACGTATTTTTTTTTAAATTCATCTCGTTATTACATAAGATTGAAAAACATGAATTTAATTGAATCAGTCTACTGCAAATTATTGCGCAAGTAAATTAAAAAGTGTATGCACTAATAATTAGTAACTACGTAATTAAAAGAGAAAAGGAAAATCCTACTTGTGTTGAGTTAATATCCGAATTCTTTTTCTAAATCTTAATTTTAACACAAATAAAAGCATGCGGTTGAGTGTTCTGATGAATAAGTTTGAATTTCATCATAATATTAAAAACACATTAATTTTTTAATTTAATTTCATACACACTGAAAACGAGGAAAGAAACTGAAGAAAATGAATCTGATTATCTGATATCATTAAAAATGTAATTTTTTAAATTTTAAGATAATGCAAAAACCAATTCTCTGAGATAACAATTTTGGAAGATTGAAAATCAATTTCCATAGGTAAGTGAAAGCGTTTACTTATCTGGAGACGGTTAAAATAGTCACTGCCACGATTCAAGCCTGACATTTAGATTATCTATCTAATTAGATAACCTCTTTTTCGCTATCTCTTAACTAAAAGAGAGAAGGGACTATCTTTCAGATAGATGATTCGGTATAATTAGATAGCAGATATGAACCACAGGTGAGTTAAGTGGTAATCAGCATTTTAAGCTCATTTTTGCGCTCAATTCAACCTATTGTTTGATGTCTAATTCTATCATGATTTCTTTTGTACCTTCTTTCTTCTAACTGAAGTAGAACGAACTCTCTTCCGAGCATTTCTAATAATATCTTGCAGCTCCAGTTATTAGTTAAGTAAAGAAAAGTTGAATTAAGAGAAGTAAAAATGTTCAATAAAACAGTCTGAAATTTATTATTTACATTTTACTGTTGCTATTCAGCAATACGTTGCAAGAAAAATATCTGCATCATGCATGTTTAATGTTTTATGCATGAATAGTTTTTCCCCCCTTAAAGCAGATAATTTTTTAGTCTCCTTGTATTTCACCATATAACCAACCACTTTTTAAAAAAATATCCTTAAAATAATTTGATATTATAAGGAGAGAGGAGAAGATGAAAACTGCTGAATAAGGAATGCAATAGATCTGAGTCTTGCAATCACATAAAAGTCAGCAGCCAGTTACCTGAGAAATAAATTGTATTACAATAACTATTTCGTAAGATTTAGGTCTAATACAACACAGTCGGGGGTGGGAGGACAGCTTTACCGCTAAATAATCAAAAATGTTTCACTGTTATTATCTGAATTATATTTAGAAAATCATCAACATTTCTTGCATAGATAACCTCTTTTCAATGAACGACTTCTAACAAAAGAAATCGGATGCGAATTAAAGCAGATGAGTTTCTGTCGGAATAACGTGAAAAAGAAATAACAAACAAATAATAGCGAACTAGGAAACGATGGAGAAAAAAATTCAGTAAAACAGTGGCTTAGCTAAGGGGAAGCAAGGGGGGCAAAAATACGCCGGTCACTGGTCTGAAGGAGTGCTGCGGAAGCAATGACTCAAACACCATTGAGCTTAGCTGTTATGCCACTAATGACTATTGGAGCGAAAAAAAATCTTGTTATCCCACGGACGCCACTTACACTCGCTACGCAATAACCCCCCCCCCAAAAAAAAAATCATCGGTCGGATTTAAAAAATTATCATCGGTGGGTGGGAGGGAGGGCGATTATCAGACATTTTCGCTACAATGTGATGCAGTACATTGTTAAGACAATGTATTTTGTTTTTCTTTAATTATTTCAGATTTCAATGATATGAGTAGAATCTATATAATGTGTATCATACAGATGGTACTCATTTGTATATAATTGCAGAATACTTTCTAACATTTTTGATGAAATTTTGACTGTTTTGAAAGTAGTTCTCAGAATTTCTAGCAATAAATTAATGCTTTAACCTCTAAATCTGTCACAAAAAGATTTTAAATGTACAGCCGCGAAAAGAAAAGAGAAAAAAAAAGTCATCCAGCTTTATTTTGGCATCGTTCATCATACTATTATAAAAAAGGTGTCATTTGAAATGTCTTAACGTATTCTGAAAGATTCTTGAATTGAAAATTTCGTAAGAGCCTGTATATATACTAAAATACGAGCAAGTTTCAAAACTTCCATTGTCAACACCCCTTTTTCTAGTCAAAAATTATTCCTAGAAACAAAGTTTTAATAGTTTAGGTCAATTCATTTCGAAATTATGAACTAACAAAATTTTGATTTCCTAATGTTAAAATTAAATTTTGAATTTCTATTGATATTTAAAAAACTTATAAAGTTATTGACCTAAACTCTTTTTGTTACGAAAATTTGCATACATATTTAACATGAAAAGGAAATTTTATTTTAAATAATTTTAATACCTATGGACAACGAAACTATTACTTTAGTTCCGTCCGTTCATAAGAAAATTTGAGACGTCAAGAGAAACAGCTTACTGAAATGGGTATACAGTGAAGGGAAAAGAAATCGTGCATTTCAAACAACACTTATCCTAGTAGAGAATTAAGTAAGCATACTTAATCAAAATAAAGATTACAAAGGGCTTTCTTCAATAAAAGAATACCCAAATTTAAACCACTCAGATGCAATCAAGAAGGGTTTCATACGCGAAAGGCAAAACATAAATTTGAATTAGAATTTCCATCAGAACTCATTTAGAACCTTTTGAACTGAACTGAATCAAAAATTTTACTAATTAATAAATTTTTAATGCAATAGATCAGTAGTTCGTAATCCAATATATGAATTAATAGTGTCTGAACTAAGGGAAAATGAAATCTTCGATGCAATAATTCGCAGAACCTGCCAAAAAACCGAAGCCAGCTGCTCGGTTAAAAATAAATTGCAATAACGGCCTTAAAATATTCGATGATAACAAACGAAATGAAAGGCCAAAGATATTGTTGAACCGGATTCGGCGCGCCGTCGTTAAATGGCGACATTAATTTTGTGAATGCGAAGTCATTAAGGCATGTACTCGTTACATTTGTCAACATTAGAGCACAAAATTAATCCAGAAGGTTATCATGATTCGAAACTAAAATAAATTTGAAAATTTACAAAATAAACATTTTTTTTTCATTAGTGCAATTGATTTTCCCGCTTATATTGCACTCTTGGAAGCACCAAAAACATCTTCACCCAAAAAAAGGGAGCATGAAATTATTATAAAACCAAAAGTAGGTTATTTGGGGAAAAAATATGAAAAAAATCTACAACTCGAGAGCATTTTCAAGCGCGAAAATATTATTGGCACCACATAGTTGGATAGCTTACAAACATCATATTCGTTATTATTGGATGAAGCATGTTTAGAAAACCAAGAACTTATTTTAAAAATTTAAGAGTTCATAATAAACGCGCCATCTTCATACAAAAATGGCAGAAAAGTATATAAAAATTAAACAACTTAAAGCAGCGTTCATGAGTAACAAAAATTGAATATCAATTTAATGTCCTTTCGAGCATTCGGCAAACTAAAAGTGTACATATAAAAACATAATATTCCACGCTAAATAAAATAATTTACAAAAAGACGTGAATGCTTGTACCGAAAATATAGACGCATGGATAAAAAGGAAGCTGCCGTCAGTTTTTTTTTAACTGATAGCTAGTCTAATAATTTTCAATCTCCGAACGATTTCTCAAAATTTAAATAAATCTGAAAATTCAGCAGATTGGAAAGTTTGATGGCCACAGCTGCATATGAAATGAGTACTAGTCATCTGTTTGGCATCAGAAAAAGAATTAGAGAAAGAGGTGAAAGCGTAGGTGAGGGAAACACAAAATGTTAAGCCTAAAAACATTGCCTTGTTTCGAAGAAAGACAATTCGAAAATTATACAAAAGCACATATCAATGGTAAAGAATTGTTAATTTTTAAACAAATGATTGTATTTATTCCTACATTAACTATAATTCGGTAACATACGGCTAATGTTGGAAATAATGACGTTTGGATAATCTGGATTACATATAAACAATTTAAACAATTAGCTTTTAATTTTGCGTAATTTCAGTTAAGCGTGAAAGCAATTTCAGATATATATAAAGTTGCAAGACAGTGAAAAATGCAAGAAAAAAAACTTAGGACAGGAATCCCAAACTTTTTTGAGTCCAGCTTCCCCTGCTGAATCCCAGTTTTTCCAATGCCCTATAATAAAACTTCCTTTTGTAAAACAGTCAAATATTTTTTAATAGTTCGGTTTAAAAAAAATGCATTTTGGATCACATAAAAATGAATAGAATGAAGTTCAATAAAAATTATAGTCAGTAAAAAGGATGATCCTCTTGATTGCGGGACATTGTCCCGTAAAATTAAACTGGTCACAGATCCATTCATTTCCTTATCCACATTTATTTTCATGAGATACTGATTTTATGCCAGTAACTGTCAATAACTCAGTTTCTCATAAATAAGAAGCAAATGTGTAATTAAAATTCGGAGAAAACATTTGTCTTTTACTGAGAACAAAAATTGTTAATTCCACACAATTAAATTTTACTTTTAATGAAACAGATTTAACTTAGATTATCTTCTTCTGTAATAGTAGATTAAAAATCAAGAATTAATGAAACTAAAAGAAGTGATTTAATCTAATGAATTAAAGCTATGAATTTGAATTAAAAATGTAAATAAAATTATAAAAAAAATATATATTTTGCGGTACCCAAGTGAAAAGGATCAAGATTACCCAAGGCAATGCGGAACATACTTTGAGAACACCACTAGTTTATGACAATCACTTTTTTTTTTCATTCTCAATCAATGTAGGATTAAGAATCAAAGAATTTAAAAGGAAACATTTAGTTTTATTTCCTAAACATTTAGTTTAGGAAAATATATTTATATAAAATTGCAAATTCAGCATTTTTTTTTTTTTCAATTTCTAACAAACAATTATATAAACACGAATAACAGCAAATTGAAACATAACACAAAAGTATACTATATACTACAAGTCACTTGAATTACTTAATTGTTACAAACAATGAATCATTAACATGTTTGGGCAATTCATAAGATGCGAAAATGTAATTACAATTTATACTGTTGAAATATCTAAAAGTCCAAATCATTAATGTTATATATTCTCCAACGATAATACCCTAGTTTGGGAGTGGGGGTGGGCCTGAAGTATTTAGCATGGAAGATAGTTTCAATAAAGAATATGCATGTTGTTATAGCGCGAGATAAGAATGAAAGAGTAACATATAGTAACATAGTTTCAAGGCTTTAACGTTAAAACCACAGAGTAAAGTAAATTAAAGTAACTATCTGAATTATTAGCTAATGAAAGAGGCATAACTAGAAGCTTAGATAATTTACTTCATGACTTAAGGTAGGGAGTCGCTGCAATAGCTTAATATAAACAGAATCTGGAATTCCAACTAAATATGTTATTACAACAAGAATACCTAAGATATCTTCTTTTAGGGAAAAGTCTTTTCTTACCCAAGATTTTAGCAGATGGTTCGAGCCTGCAGATGTTACTAACTTGGAAGCATTCGCTTCAAAAATAAAGGAGGTCACAAAGAAAGTAAAGATGGCTTGCGTTATTTGTGCTAGTTGCCCTGGGGCCAAGAAAAGAAATAACGAGGATTGGACAACTTATACCGTCGAAGGTCACTTGTTCATCTTGAGTTGCTATTCGTTCAAAATAATTCTAGAAGCATATTCTACTCTATGCAAGAGTTGGCAAAATTTTTCTTGCGAAAGAGTTGAAGAAAACTGGGTCCTGTTGGAAATGGTTAGCCAACGCCCTACAAATGATATTATTCAGAAGATGAATGTAGAACTGAATTGAGAATCAACACAAATCGACAGAACTAATAAAATTAAATGTTTCATTTATGAGAAATGAATACTGTAGAATTAGTTTTAAGATTATTAGCCAGCAAAAGAAAGTTTTAAAAACACGGTACTGATATTAGTGGCGTATAAGAGATGGTAGCTAATTGTAAGTCTTTGGCTATCAAACAGGCATTTATATGTATTCTAGTATTTTGATTTGTCAGAGAACTTTTTGTGGATTTTATGCAACTTCAAACCCATTTTGGCAAATTTGGTTTTTGAGAAATGGGTGGATTATCTATTTAGAAAATTATAAAGAACCAAACAATTCAGAAAACTAACTCCTATCTATTTAGAAAACTAATGCCATATTCAATTCTTTCAATAAAAATTTATCTCAATTCTTTTTTTATTATTATTATTATTAAAGCCATAAACTTTGTCTAGATTAGAAAAACAGACAAAACTTGGGGGGGGGGGGGGGGGGAAGAAACAGAAAAGAAACACACAGAAATTCAAACCAGAAAAAAGGAACTGTGCAATAGGGAAGTAATCCTACACTGACATTCCTTAGGCCATCTCTACCCCCCCACACACACACACATATAGAAAGCTTTGCGATTAACAATAAATAAAAAACTGCCAATAAAATTTTTGTAAATTTTAAATTATAATCAATTGAAGTGGCAAAGAAAATGGTGCAGTTAAAAATATAACCAATGACGAAAAATGTTAACTTGAAAATTAAGGGGAATTAACATTATTTTTAAAAAAAGGTATTTGATAAGATTGCAGAATGGTCAAGATAATAACTTGTAAACAATCATATATTTAAAAAAATTATTAAAAAAATCACTCCATTCTAACGTCATTATTTGGTCAGCAGTAATTTTGTAGATTCCGTGGAAAAAAAAGAAATTTTTTTTTTATGGGGGGGGGGGGGTCATTTCAAGCAACATCTTTTCATCTTTCATCTTTCAAGTAACATATAAAACATACACGGTAGTTGTGTATAATACGATTAACCACGTGATTTTTCAAACGACACGGATTGAATCAGATTGCTTTCACTTATTCTCTTTTGTAATGAGAAGATATATTTCTTAGAATACAGCATTTTAAAACACTCTAAACTTGAAATTCCGAATAATTTGAATTAGAAAAGCATTCCGAGAGTAGATACTCTGAAGATTGGCCTTGGAAAAATATTATAAACTCTTTATTATCGTTATCAGTACTGACAGACGCATTTTTTATATTAATTACTTATAAAAATAAATAAGATTTTTTTTTTTCATTTCTTACAGAATGTATACCTATACCTATTGAATAAGCAAAACATTTTTATAAAATTGTCCACTGATTTCCGAATCGTAGTAAAATATGTGCATTAACATGTCATCATTCTAACAAATAGAAAACAGTCAGTAACTCTAGTACTTATAAAATTCACCCAGTTCTTGGGAATTCAGAAACTACACATCACAGCAATAATAAAACTAACCTGCAGGCCTACTAAATGAATGGGGAAATATCGAGTAAAACATATTCAAGCAATAGAATGCATTAAACAGAAATAAGGTAAGCTAGATTAAACTCAATAATAAGGCAATTCAATATTCAAATTAATTCGTACATTCCTTTTGATTACTGGATTCCACATATATCGCTAATGATATTATAGGATGGAAAATCAAGTTACTCATCTTTATGCATGACAACAACTTTATGACGACTGCAACAATAACAGTATAGCGGAAATTCTAGTATCTGAATTAGCAACCAATATAAATGAGAAATATTGCCATAAATAATTATGGCTACCAAAAATTCTTAATTTTAAAAAATCTTCAGACTATGAATGAAAATACAGGGTTGCCACTCAAAACTGGAAAAAAAAAATCCCTTGTTCTTTTTCTGAATGTATATTCAAAATACGAGGAAATGCGCAAATAGCACTCATGCTAATTATAATGCAACGTCACAGAGTATTTCAGATAAGGATTACACCTAGTTTTTTATATCGAATTATAATACATTTGAATAACTTCATTTGACTTTTAAAAACACTAATTAGATACACGTATGACGCAAAGGTACAAAATTTAAGGGGTAAAAACTATAGATGTCGACACCAAATAGGATAAACAGGGTTGCTACTCAAATCTTGAAAAAAAATGTCCTGTGTTTTCCCTGTGCGTATATTCAATATACGAGAATATCCGCGAATATCACTCATATTATACTAATTATAACGGTTTTAAGGAGTGAAAAAAGCGGAGAAAGGAAGCAACAATTTAACATTATTCGAAATAATAGGACATTAAAAAAAGGTTTATACTTACATACAAAAAAAATTTCTCTTTATTTATTATCTAGAATTCAGTAAGATAAAATTTATACATTAAGGGGGGATATACTACATTTCATGCTCTTTAATTGTAAGTGATATAAAATTAAGGACATGGGTGAAATAAAACACGAAATATTTTTACTATCATGATACAAATCCTTTAATGGTTACTTAACAAAAAAATTATTACAAAGCAAGATTACTTTTTTTCATTTATTCCTTTTGTATATAATTCATGTAATTGGCCATCAATTTCTGCAACTTCTGCAGACTTTTCAGCCATCAGTTTCATGCAGCTAATCAGTAACAAATAAAGTACGACATTTTGGTAATGTCGATAGTGATGTAGAAACACAGCATGATCAAATATTTTGTATTTGATTTAATATATGCAACAACAAATAAAATTCAACATGGCTGGACTTTCCATGGCATAGAAAGAGTAAATTTCCTCCAGCACTAACTCATTCTATTTAGTAATTTTATTTGCAGTCTTGTAAAATTAAGAACTAAAGTATTCCTATGACTAACATCATAAGACAGGTAAAACTGTCATGAAATTGATGGTAGAACAATGCCATTATCTAAATGAAATTTTTAGATCATTTTTAATAAAAAATAATAGCAGCGTTCACAAATGATCAGACTAAGAAGAAATTGTCTAATCGCCTCTTACTTCTAAAGTTTAATAAAAGCTTTTTTAACATTCTTAAAATTTAATGAAAATTTGCCTTTTAACTTATAAGCAAAAATTCTTACTTAAAAAAAAATTACAGAAGAAATGTTAAAATATTTTATGAAGAAATAAAAATGCCTTAATAAGGTGCAGCTTTCATAAATAACGGAAACAAATGAATGAAGTAAAGAAAAATAACTCTGTAGTTAGGAGCAAAATGAAAATAAAGCAGCAGGAGTGTCTCCCCGAAACGTCCTCGCTTACTGCCAGAAAATACCTTGCATGATAAAAATTTGACAGGTGTCTATATTATAGATGTTAAAATAAATATTAATAGATGCAGCGAATTTTATCTATCCAGCTCTGTAATTATCGTGTTAACTTACAATCGACCAGCTGGGCAGACTTAAATAGATTTTACTCAAAATTTCATAAATATCTGCACATTTGGTGTAAAGACCGTATACCAAATTTCAGCCGACTAGCTCTCAAAGCGTTTTTAAGTTCTGTTTGCCACAGACAGACCGACATTTTACAAAAATATTTTTTTCGAACGCGGGGAGGTCTAAAACGTGGAAATTCGTCAAAATCTGGAGTTCGAATTTTTTGGCGATTACTACACTTTCTCTATACTACGCATACGAGAACGTATAAGTATAAACTGTATCCAAATTAATTTCTCGAAAATTATTAAAACTAAAGAAAAAAAATACATCCATTCAAAACAAACTTTTCATAATTAAAAAGCTATTTTTTTTTGTCTTTAAAATGGTGTTAAAATATTTTTTTTTCGATAATATGCTTTGATATTATGATGAAAATACTTTTAAATTCTGTTTTTATTTTTTAATTAAACTTCGAATTAAACGTTTGAAAAATCCGTTTTTTTTAATCCAAAAAAAAAAAAAAAAAAAAAAAAAAAAAAAAACTTTCCGAATTTCGTGCTTCTAACTTCAATGGCTTATACTGTGCGTTACTCAGGACAACCCTTTATTTATAAAGAGAAATTTCATTGAGAAAAAAAATTCCCATTTAAGTTATAAAAGGGGAAAAAAATCGTTATAAAATGATAGAATCTAAAATTCTGAAAAATAAAAGTTCTGAAGAACTTTTTTCATTTCTTTAAAAAATTTTAAGTACCCGATCCAACAGTTTATTTTCCTTAGTCAAAACGAAACAATATATATTCATTTCTGTCAATTCGAATATTTGGGCATCAATTTCTGCAACTTTTGCAGATTTTTCAACCATCAGTTTTATGTAGCTAATAGACCTAATCCGTAGCAAATAAAGTACAAAATTTCAGTATGGCCTAAAGTACATTTTTTAGCTATTTCACTTTTAATGAACATATGTGAAAATATTTCTGATATACGATTGAATGAGTTCAAGGACGAATGTGACGCAACAAGTTTTAATGACCATAAAAATTCAGTTTGAAATTATTGTTCTTGAAATAAAAGGTTCGAAATCGTTTTATTTTCGGACATTAAATTTGTAGTATCATCTTTTCTTGTATTCCTTTTAGATATTTAATTCTAACATCATGATGGCTCTTTTGAACTTTTTTTGGCATAAGAAATGAGTATCTGTTTTCCCATATTACTTAAGCTTATTAGTTTCTTACAATGCGAGCAGTACGCAGTAAATGATTTTTGTCAATTCGAATGATTTTTGTCGAACCCAATCAGCAAAATAAATAAACCATTCAATAAACTGTAGTATGATAGACTAAACACCGCCGCACTGCTTCTGCATACTGAATGTTGCTAATCCTGCCAGAAAAATGTATTCTATTCTTTTGCGCAATTGCCGTAGTCTCGTGCATGCTCATTACATGCAATTCGAAAATATCATGGAAAAAGAACAACTGTCTCGCAAATCGGAACTGGAATGATCTATACAGAAAAAAAGGGAAAAGGGGTGAGCTTCCGCATTACACAATCGCGAATAGTATTGTTTCGTTTTTGGAAACTATGACTGCGATCGTTTATTCTTGCAATCTTTAGAGATCGGAATTTCTTAGTTATTTATTTCCCAACCAAGTAACCTAAAATTCCCTATATTTTCCCCGTTTTTATGAAAATTTTCAAATTTCCCAGAATTTTTCCGGTGTTTTTAGGCGATTTTTAAATTTCCTGTGTTTTCCCGGTTTTCCCTGTTCTCCTGGTGGCGTGGCAGCCTTGGATAAAGTATAAGTGAAGCACACAATACAATTTTTGTCCTGTCAGATTTTCCAATATTAGTAAAAATAATTTTCAAAAAACCCATCATTAATTGTGGTAATTTACATAACATAACATTCATAACCAAATTCCTTTTTAGCTATCATTAAAGGATGACTAATTTTGAATCTAGTTTTCTTACTTAAAACTACACTTGAAACCGAGAATTCGACCACCCATCCCCTAGAAGCAATTGCAAAATATTCTAAAAACAAAATGGGTTTGATAGAATAAACAAAGCCGCTAGACACTGAGTGATTTCGAATTAACAAAATAAAGGGAGGGGGGAAATGCTTATTTCGAAACAGTGTTAAACTGATAATCAGAAACGGTGTCATCTTTAAGTTTAGAGCATAGCAGTAAATAAAAGGGACAGATGTCGAATATACACATTGTCCAAATACAGATATACTGACACAAACAATAAATCAAATTATTTTTTCAGTCCGAATTAAAGCATTAATTAGTACTTTCAATTTAAATATATTACAATGTATTAAAAATATATTACAAATGCATTAAATATATTACAATGTATTTTTGCAGGCGTCCTGGGCATAGGGGTGGCGCGTCTTCCCCGTGATCTGGGCATTCCGGGTTCGAGTCCCGATTTGGGCAAGGTTGTTCCTCTTCTGTGTTCTATCTGTGAGGTGTGCGAATGTGCCTCCCTGTACAAAGGGATTGTGCAAGCGAATGTGACGCGTGAAGTAGCTAAGTAGTACTTTTGGTCCTATTTAGCCCTACTGAAAAAACAAGAGACGCTCATTCGGCTTAAATCGCTGACAGATCTGTCAGCGGGCTTGTAAAGTGTCGTAAGTAACAACAATGTATTTTTCAAAATTCTTCCTATGAAAATTTTCGTTATTTTTTATTTAACCATAATAAACAACATAAATAAATTTTTCACAGAAATTACTGAGTTATAGATCAGATGCAAATCCGAAATTGGCACAATTCAGACGGAATCAAAATAGATCCCAAACACAAACGTAATTTTCAATAAGAAAAACCGAAATTACCCTTAGCCCCTTTTTTCCCATACCTTTTCTGTATTCATTTCCCTTTGTCCCATTCCATTCATATTAAATTTATTATCATATAAATTTATTTGAAAAAATATATGTTTTACATAGTTTAGATCGACATACTACTTTGAAAATTCGCAACTGTTGTCTTTCATTTTTATATAGATACTCAAAAATCTTTTATTATTCCTCATTCAGAGTAAAATTAATTTTTAATATAAATTTCACACAATTTATTCATATTATAAGAGAATTTACTACTTTTTTCACTAGTAGGAATCGATTTTCGATCAGATTTTCTATAGTATTCAGAATATGCATTTTATTCCAATTGCCTAATTAAGGTTTGGAAGTAACAGATGTAAACTTTTATAAATTCCTAGAATTTCTAAATAAAAGAGAAAAGATGGAGTAAAAAGACCCCGTGTGTGGTCTGACGGGTTAGAAAAGCATTTCCTTTTTGCAAAATCAGTGACTTGTAAGGTTTGGCCGTTGACAAATCCCTTGGACTGGTACTGGCAATAGGTTTCAGGGTGCCTTATAAACTCTTCTGTACATCCGACCTTGGCGTCATTTGATACATGCAGCTTCTCTCCTCTAACTTCCAGCCGTCCCCTCTCGAATTCTAATCTAAACTGCCCACTTTTAAGCTTTTTTCATTTCAGTTCTCAGAAAAAAGGGAGACTTTAACAGACCACCCTCTTTAGCCATAAGGGGGGGGGGAGTCACCTCGCGTTCCCTTTACATTTCTCATGTTTCTTTACAGACAGCACCAAAACGTTCCTTCCGACCAATTTACAAGTAACTGAATGGCAATCACTACTTCGCTCATCTGCTATTGTTTTCAAATTATTTTTATCTGTTGTCACTTGCCGCAAACTGCATCATGTATCTTCAGCAAGATTCTATAAAACACTGGCATTGCGCATCTGTACAGACATCAAAATCAAAATCTAAACTAAGTTTAGCATGTTTATTTACAAATTAATTTGCGAAAATAAATTCAATTGAAACAAATATAACGCAAGCACACATACACAAATAGTGTGGCCATAAAATGACATGAGGTGCTTCGAGCTCGATTCGTAACAAAAATCTGTGCAGCTACACGTAATTAAATTACATCTACATACTATTCTGGAATCTATATCTATTCTACTGGATCTTTTATAAATTATGTTTATAAAAGATCCAATTTTCTTCACAACTGTAAAGTGGCACTGTACTCGCAATTGGTCAAATCATTTAGTCAAAAGAATCACAGAAATCGTAATTTTCCTTACAAATTTTATTTTTTCACTGTTAATAAAAATGGTTCGATGAATGGACCATTTTGAAGCTCACGACAATTAGAAACAAACAAAATTCGAAATTTCTAACTACTGCTGGATGATGAGAACGGCACCAGAGCAAGCATCTTATTTGTTAAACTGTCGCGCAACATCAACATGAAGACGTTGGATCCAAAAAAAAAAAAAAGACAAGCATATATAACGTCATATCTGATCTCAAACTGAGATCCTTCGATCCAGAAGCAGAAACTAATACCAACCCATAAGTTTAAACAAGCAGATACCAAATGTCTTAAAATTAAATCTAATAATCAAGATTTTCTTTTCCAGATCAGAATGGATTAAGAAATATCTAAAAAAAGTAGCATTAAGACGTAATTTTAATATTAAACAAGTAGAAAATTAATATCAAATATAAGATTAGTACATTTTTGAAATTTCTATCTTTTTTAGAAAACTTTAATTTGAATTTGTTGTCACTGTTACTTGTATCAAAGCAACAAGACTCAGTCTCAAATGGAATCGCACAGAAAAGAAAAGATTATCCGATATTTGTAAGCAAAAACAAAAAAAAAATGTCAGAATCATCTTGTCATGCTTAAATGAATATCATCTTGCCACGTATAAAATTTGCTGAATAAGTTATTTTAAATTACCAGCTTTCTATTCATCATTTCCCCACATATTTTCTTATTTATAAATTGTAACAAAACATTTTTGTAAAAAAAATTAACTGCAATTTTTTCTTCCTCTCTGAAAGAGATTGTGAGTAGGAAAAGTATAAGAAAGAAGGAAAAGTATTGTAACATTAAATTTATTTTACTCATTATTGAAAGGGTTGGTTCTCACTTACTTGGTGGGTAAAGTAATGGCACAGAGATTGCTATCTTCACTTTGATGACAGGGCACACATTCTACATTACAGATTGTACCGTGACCGGATATGGGCATTGGGATTTAACCTTAGTTCCCTCCAATGTTGTTGCAAGAGGCAGGGCAGGGGCAATTCTTTTGCGAGTACTCATTTAAATGAGTCATTAATTTTGGGAATGAATTCAATTTTTATATTAAAATCAATTTTAAATATGAACTATGGTAAATATGTAATTGGTAAATATGAACTATGATTATATATATAACATAAATATAACAAAGTCGATATCCTTACACTGCACCATATCCAAATTTATTCGTGGCCTGATGAAAGTATAAGGCACCATTATATCACAGTTTTTTTCGTCTTGGTATGTTTGCATCATGAATATTCAAAGTATTAAGATAGATGTGCACATTTCTTATTTGCTGAATATTTGACAGTTACTTCTGAAATTTTATATTCATAAGATATCAAAAAATGCTTAAATATTTTTTTAATTCTTTTAGTCTTGTAAGAAAACAGATGTCCAAATCTTTCGCACAGAATATTCATGGAAAATCTTAGAAAATTTACTTCATACTGACAGTATATAAAAATATTAATATATAAACTATTTTATTTGTATTACTAACATTTTTCCTCTTTTCTATTAATTTTGAATAATTTAATAGTCAATAAATAAATTTTTTGCAAATTGTACTTTTGACTTTGAAGTGCATTTTAAGTAAAATTACTTTAACAACTTTAAAACAAATAATTTCAATTAACTTTTTTTTTTTTTGTTCTTCAAATATTGATTTGTATAGATTTTCATACTCCTTGGGTAAAATTATAACATAATAAAAATTGTTCCACAGAAAAATTAGCAATATAAAAAAGGGGCTATATAATAAAAAATTTCAATGCAGATTCAGTAGCAATGTAACAAGAATGGGTAAAGTTGCAAGATGCATGTTGTCATGTACCTAATACTTTAGTATGCTATTAAGATATTTATATCATTCAGGATGAAACAATTTTTGAACAATCTTTAACTTATTCTACAAACTCTGATTCCAACAAAGCAGTAATCCAAATTCCATTTCTTTTCAGCTCAATGATACAATTGGAAAGCTTAAAAATGGTCCCACTACTTGTGGCTCCAACAACATTTTTATTTCTTGTTGTATAAAAATCTAATGCCCTTTCAAGAATGCAAAATATGATTTCTAAAGCCAGTTGTGTAAAGAATACATTCATTAATCAAAAGAAATAGAAGTGAATTTTAAAAGATATTTTCATGGTAAAGAAATCTAAACTAATGTATCTATTTTCTTCAAATATAACTTACAAATGCTATGAAAAATAAATGAAGGTTTTCATACTGTTCATTGCAATTAAAATGTCAATTTTTTATCAATTAATAACTGTTTCCACACACAAAAAAAAAAAGATTTATCTTATCATCAGCATTGCTTTTTTTACAGAAGGAAAATATTAGATATTTTTAAATTATCTAATTTATTTTCTTACAAGTTACCACTTGAAATGCTTAGCTAAATTTCATATCATTCTTCGAAAGTTAACAACAACTTATGTAAAAATTTAAGTTTTTGAGAACTTCAAAAAGTTTAGTAGTCTTTAATTTTTTGAAGCTACAAGATTTAATATCATTTGGTGCAACTAATATTCTCTTTTAAATTAAAAATAAAATTGCAGACATTAATAGGGTTTTGTGAATTATAATATTTTACAAAAAAAAACATCTTTTTACATTAAAAATATTCTATACATTTAAAAGAAACTTATTTACATGTATATTGGTATTCCATTTAATGTGTAATATTAAATTTTTGTATTTTCATGTATATTGCATTTCAACCATACTGCCAGAAATAGACGATTTGAAGTGTAACAAAACTTCTGTTACACAACACGTATTTCAAGTTTTTCTAACAATGGATTAAAACATAAGTACGGTTTTATAAGTTAAATAACAAGTTGTTTTAATAATAAAAAAAAAACATGTTTCCAATCAGAGAGCATTCAGAGGAGCAATAGATAACTCCACACTAATTTGTAATTTTTACCCAAATAATTAAAAATTGATAAAGATAGGTTCACATTTAATATGTTTGTTTCTAAAAATTTCAAAATATAACAAACCTTATTTTCAAATAATAAATATACATATTTCTTTTAATATTAGCATACTAGCAAGCTAACATGTGACATGAAAATATTTTCATTCTCAAAAAAATTGATTTTTCTTTTTATTTGTCCAGCAGGTGACAAATAAAACAAAACAATTTAAAATAATTATTTACCTATTTCTTTGAAATTATTTAAATCAGGAGTTCTATACAAATTTTTCCTAGCAAATACTGAAAAATTTGACAAGTGTACATATAGTGAAAATTTTGCAATTTCAATATTATAATATTCGGTCCTATTTGGGGTCATGTCCAGGAGTTCAGATCCTATTTATATTATTTCTATTTACATTTTGTTTCATACCAAATTTTGTGTAACCTATCTCTTTACATCTTGGACTGTTTTGGAAGAGACCTCATGATTTTGAATTGTGGTCAGATGATGAGGACGACATCCGAGCTAAGCTTCTCCACCAAAACAGTGGCAGCACATTTGACCTCAATGCATTTAATGTACACCAGAAAACTTGCACAAGAATTATTCAGAGAAACTGGGTTTCAAACTGAAACCCTCTTATCCCAAAGCCTAAACATTACCAGCAGGTCGTCAGAAATTACACTACATGATAGACATGCAAGGTTTTTAAACCACTCCACATTTCCAATTAATACATTAATGTGTTTTGATTTATCGTCATATAATTCAACAAAGGAATGGAAAGGCCACAAAATATGATTTAATCTTCTTCTCAATCCAATATTTCAATACCATTACTTGCAACCGTATCAAATCATTAAATTCACATGAATTTCAATTTACAATCTATGACATTTGTGGCTTATCCAAAACTTCTATTTATTTTTCCCGATTAGAGTACACAAATTTGAAGATTTGCAAGTCCACTCAAAATTTGCTATTTAAAAGAGTATTTTATTATTTACAATTAGACCTTCATGCACTGCTTCATTAATCTTCCTCAATAAAAATAGCATAATCTAATCTAACACATTTACTGCAACAAAAAAAGAATTTTTTTTTTTTTTTTTTTTTTTAGCTCTCTAAGTGACAAACTTTTTTATTGCGTAATTTTAGGGATGGAATTTAAAAGTAGATAAGTTACACTTTTTTACTGAGAAATCTTAAGAATATTTTAGCTATAGAATGCAAAAAAAAAAAAGAATACTTTTCTTTTGATCTAAAGGCAGAAAAAGCTGACCATACATTTGGATAGAATTAAATGAAATAGTCTTTGCAAATTAACCTTAAATATCCTGACAGTTGTAAAAAAGCTCTGCTATACATTAAAATATAATCCTCCTTTTTCCCAAGGAGTATTTACAAGGACTTGGTGGACAAAGTTCAACAGCAAGTAATAGATAGTAGCTGAAGTCAAATATTGGTTGTGTGTGTTCGTTTGTTTTACTTATTAATTAAATTATTTTAATTTAAAAAGCCCTTTCTCTTTCCTGGGATTATTCTATACCAAAATTTATGCAATGCATAATTTAAAAAATAGTTAAATTTATCCAGGATATAAAGGATTTTAAATAAGAATAGAATAAAATAGGAAGTAAGTAATTTAAATCCGAATTTTGATGAACAAATACCTTTAGGTTTTTCAGAAACAGTGGCTTTATTTTTCTGTCTGGTTTTGGCTGGTCGTTTACTTTCACCTTTAGAAGATCCCACAGAATGCAAATCAAGTTTTCTTTTAACCTAAAAAATAAAATTTCTGAAATATTAGAACTGTTCTCCATGAAATACAAAATTGACTCAGTTACCAATGAATATAGAGATTGATAATTTGGTACACAATATACATGTACACAGGGCCAGATTATTAAATAGGAAAATTTTTTGAGACCCCAAATCTTTAGCAAGCCCTGGGATTTTTTTTTTTTTTCTTTTCATTTTCTTGAACGTTTTTAAATCTTGTGGGTCATACAATCCACCTTATTCAAATTATGTAAATGTATCAATTAATTTTGGAACGTTATTCTAGTAATATTTCTTAATTCATTGCCATTTGCAATTTTTATACAATGTTTCAATGTAATTACTGAAAAATGATTATAAAGTACTTCACAATTTTAAAATAGATCCAATCCTATAATTAAATAACATCAAGATTGTGTAAGAAGTTTTTTACTATTTTGATTAAAATAACTTAAGTTTAGTAGCACATTTTATATTATATGCAATCAAAATAACTTTTTAGTAAATGATTTGAAATTAAGCATTTTGCTATTTTGATTCATCAAAATTTGCTACTTAAAACCTTATACATATATATAAATATCAAATTAAAATCAATACAAAAAATATTTGAATTTTAAGTTTCGTGGGGAAAAGAGGGCACGAGATTAGCATTGTCCAAGGAAGACTCAATCTGTCCTAGCATGTATATCAAAAACAATAGTGATACTTCAACATTTGATTCACAGCAGGTTTTGAAAATGAAGAAAAATGGACTTGCACCCCTATGTTTTAATGGCATAATATTGCCATTCTGTTCAGGTCAATTTGATCTGAAACATTTTGTAAACTGCTTATGAAAAATGGTATATGAAGTTATTTTAGAAATATTTTGTAACTTTGTTGTTGAGGCTATAATTTTATTTATCTGAAAAGTTTTTCCATTTATTTATATATTTTCTATAGTTTTTGTAACTGTATTAAGGTATCATTCGGGTCACTATAATTTAACACTGTTTTCTCTTAACTATGCTTAGAATCTTGCACTGTTTATCATTAATTCAACTAGAAAGAATAAAAAGTTCCTGTCTGGTATTCATTTGGATAATAAAGCAAATTCTCAACAAAAAAGTTGCACAAATGAACTTTATCCTGTTGGCTAGAAAAATAGCTAGAAATTCAGTCAAGATGTCACTCTTAAGAAAATAATATATCTTGATAAATCAATTTGTAACAGACCATACAAAAACCCAGATATGATATTTGATTACAATACTATTAAAAGAGCAGTGGAAATTTTTGATCAACTTTTGAATACATACACTTATAAAAAGAAAACAAATAGCTGATCTAAAATTTTGTTTTATAATAGTTCTACTTGCAACTCATTTATTCTCTGGACATCAGTAAGCACCAAATAAATTGAAAACAAACTGACTAAAGAAAGGCCGTTTTAGAAGAATTAGGTAAATCAAAAAAATTCAATAAAAATGATATCTCCCCAGAAATTAAGAGTTATGTAATATACTATAAAAAGTGCACGATAAGAGATAAAATGGTTTATACTCAATTTTCATTGTTAATTTATAATTGAGTAACAAGCATGTTTCTTGGTGAGCATGAGCACTTCATCAAATAATTATAATAAAAGGAATAAACTGTGCAAGAGTTTTTTTTTTAAAATTATATGCAAGCTCCATATAGCATATTTTTGCTCAAATAGAAAATATCAAGGAGGTAAGATTTAAAAAATGCTCTAATAATTTTTTTTTAATTTTAGGTATATAACATTTATGTTTATATATTTATTATATTACTTTTCATTTATATCATATTTATTGAATTAAAACAATTCTTATTTATCTGAAAATATAATATTTTTTCTGAAAACAGAAAGAACATAGGTTACTGAAGTGAAAATTAAATGTTCTGATCCTATTGATTCGAATGTTATATATATGTAGTAAATATGAACAGCAGGGTTAATGAAAATTTAAGTTATAAACATCTTCGTCAAATGGCAGAAACAGCATCAGAAAATATTTTCAGTCCAGAATTTAGGAAGGGAATTTCTTTATGTAATCAAATATTATGCATTCATGGAATAGTAACAGAGAGTTATATATGCACTAACAGTCTTAGGAGGTATCATAAGAACAAAATTTTAATGCATTAACATAATATTATAAACTGCCATAGTCTCAGAATGAAAAAATGCCACATCTCAGACATTATTAATAATTCCTAAATCATTGATGATAAGTGAGGAGCAAAAAAAACTCCTGCTACTGACTGAGTACCACTCATGTGTATCGCTACACATAGTAACAAGATGGTGAAAAAGGAGAAGTTCCTATAAATTGAATGGTAAGATAGTAACTGAACTATGACAAGATATTTTAAAATGCATTTTATCCTTCTCTTTTCTGAGCATAATTAGTTCTATTTGATTCCTTATTTTCATCAACACTATTGAATTCCAAACTTTGTATTGAATAAACATGTAAATACATTAATTCCTTTTTAATATTACATTCAAGCATTTGTATTTTTGTTTAAATTAGATGTATGGGTTTATTACTTCATGTGTAAACATTTTAAAATACATAATAGGTCATAAATAACTTTATAAAACCTTGAAATAATTGATAGATTGTATTTTTAAATAATACTATTAACTTTGATTTTTGGCAACATTAAAAAGTGTGTAGTAATATTCTGTAATTATTTTATGCTATAGCAAATTACATGCAATTTATATAATAATTTTTATACTTCCTATAGTAATTTCAAAAATTACAGTAACCCAAGCTTAACTTTTATTTGCTAGAAATGATCTCTTAGGTTATTGCATGAAGAGTAGAGAGAGAAAAAAAATTTAACACCTCATTACAAATCTTATTTTGAAATATTTCAGATAAATCTTTACTTCAGAATAAAGACTAATTTCAACAAAGATATTCCAGGGTTTTTTTTGTTTTTTTTTTTTCTTTCCCCATTTTCTTTATTTTTTTATTTTTTTTAGTTATTCATATATCCTTCATTCTCTTTATACAATTTACTACACTTTTAAAAATGGCTTCAAATTTTGATAGAATATAAATATACATTTAAAAATCTCAACACATGATGATTAAAAAAATATGAATAACATTTTTTATACAATTAATAAAAAATAAGCAAAAATAAAATCTCTCCCTCTCTCTGTGCGTGTGTATGTGTATTTTTTATTTTTGTTATTCAATTACTAACATTGCATTTTTTAAATATAAAAAATATATTTTGCAATCAAAGATGTGACTTGGAATATTACAATTAATACATTACAAATTTTCAGTTTTTTTCTTTAATTTCCTTACTTTTAAAGATAATTATTTAGTTCAACTTTCCTTAAATATCTTTCGACTTCAGACTGTTTTATATAAATGTAATTTTTACTGTTACAAGATAATCAATTTCTTAATTTTAGAAACTGAAATATTATCAAGTTTTCATAAAATTTTTATAGTATGCCATGCCCTTTAAATTTTTAATGAAATTTCTAGTGGCTTCAATAGTTAATTTTGTGCGTAAAACATGAATTTTGTGAGAAAAGAAAATCGGTTATTTAAGAAAACATTTTTCAGTGCATCGTGTCTTCAAAAACATAGTTTTGCCTGATATTCTAAGAATACATCTATTAACTGCAAGTTAATAAAGAGAGTGAAATCATTATAGTATTTGAATTGAGTAGATTAGTTGATTTGAATTGACCCTTAACACTTTGTTAAATTTTTACACTGCAAAAGACTACTTTTCCTTCATCATTTTAGGTGAAGAAAATTTCTTGACAATTCTAACCTTTCTGCAGAATACCAGAAGCATACTGCTAAATTTTCATCAAAAATCAATTAAAATAATGCAGTTCTTTCTAATTTTTTTTATTTTTAGTCAAATTAAAATTTTTAATTCATTTTTACCAGACCCAACTGCTCAACTCAAGATTATAGAACTTGGTAATAAATTCCAATCGAATTAATTCCATTAAAAAAATGTTAATATAAAGTTCTTCATCAAAAATTTTGCAATTTTTGTAAAAAATTTTATAATATTTTCAAGCAAACAACTAACTTTATTCCTTTGAAAAATTCTAATGAATTTGCTCCTTTAAGAAATTAAGTATTACTATAATTTATTTAATCTCATTCAAACGCCATCAAATTATTCAGAATACATTTTATCAAATTATATGAAAAGAATTATCAATTATTAATTTTTTCCACTCCATAACAGTAAAAAGCACTAAAAGGCCTTAAATATTAAAGTTTTATATACTACTTTAAATGTATTAAATATATTTGGTAGGTTTATAACACGTTTATAAACATAAATCAAATTACATAATATTTGTAAATAATAAAGTTTCAAAAACTCAGAACAGCTAATGCTCCTATAATCTTAGTGTATAATAACCATACTCATCAATAAGAAATACCCCGTGTGATTGTCTGCATATGCTATCAATACTTTTTATCCCTTTCTCTCACTCTTTTTTCCATAGATTCTTCATAAAGCTAAATAATTGGTAGATATGCAAGAGATAAACAGATTTTCTTTCAAAAATTTATTTTCTTCAAATTGGATACACTAATCAAGACTGTCTGAACTTCACAGACAGCAAAATGTCATCATATCTGATACTGTAAAGATGTTAACAATTGAAGGATAAAAGTAAACTGTAAAAGTTAGTAATTACAGTAAAAAGCAATATATATATATATATATATATCCTTTAAAAAATACAACAAACACTTGGATTGAAGCTATGCTTATCTACATTAAATGCCTGCAAAACCTTTATAGAACTTATCTTAATGGTATATTTTATCTAAATGGATTCCTAGCTTTTTGCTGCTAACAAGCTCTTCAATTCAAGAAAAAATGAGAGATTTTTTCTGTTTTTATTACTTTTATCACTGCTACACTCAAAACAGACTTAAGAATTTTATTTATTCCCTGCATTTTTAAAATCATAGAATGCATTAATGCATATATTATTTCTTTTCTACTTTTCATGCCATTAATTTTTAATCCCTTACTTTGGAATTTATTGTTTACCTTCAGTACAACTGCAGAGTATACAGGCTTAAAAGGAAAATAAATTATCATAATATTTATAAATACATGTTTCTATTTACTTTCTATGTAATTTATTTTATTCACTTTCTTATATAAGTTAATAAATTTATATAAACCATTAAATAAAAATCTTCAATAACATTCATGTTTAAAGAAATAAAAATATTAATTTTAAATAATGTTGTTAATATGGAAAATGTTATTAGAATAAAATCCATGTTCCCAGGGCTCAACTTAGCCTAATTGGGGCCCAGGACAAAAACTTCTTTGGGGTCCCCTATATTTATGAAATATAGAATTTTGTAATAAACCTACAAAATATAGAATAATCTATAAAATATAGATTTTTTTTTTTTTGTGTTCATACGATAGATTAATAAAGAAGCTAACATAAAACTGACGGATTCTACACTGTACTGATATTCTGTACAAAAAAGCTCATTAAAGAAGGAAACATAAAAAACTTTCTATTCGATTTGGGTCCCCCCTCCGATGTGTGGACCCGGGGCAACTGCCCCGTATGCCCCTGCCTTAGTCAGGCTCTGCATATTCTTTAAATTAATGAATTATAAGAGATTTTACAAAATTAATTCAAAAACAAACATTTCAACCATGTTTAGTTTAATTTTTTCTTTAAAAAAATAATAAATTTAATATATATAGAAATATAATAAATATAAGGATATTATATATTAGTGCAAAATGATGATTTAACAATTATTATAATTAAAAAATAAAAATTAAAAATGCTTCAGATTCACTGTTAAAGGAACAATAATAAGTAGAAGATCACGAGAAAGATTAACATTAAAACATATTCTGAAGGCAAATATAATTTTATTCCTATTTGTTCACGTCCTTATAGGACAAAAGAATAAAGCATAAATTTCAGGTAATTTTTTGTTTGTTTGTTTGATCCAAGGAAAAACATAATATTAAGAGACAGGTATTTTGGAATTTTATTATCTTTTCAGGCAAAATATAAGGTAGAAAATTATTATCCAATAATCCATCACCTGTGGCAATGGTTTATTGAATAGGTTCTTTGCACCTGTGATGAGAAACTATTATCCTAAATAATCATAAAATGTTAATAAACAAAATATGTTTTGAAACTTGATACAATTATTTGCTCCCTAATGTAAAAACCATTACAAATAACATGAAAAGAATCAAATAAGTTGTCTTATATATGGTACAACTGTATAATTTTTATATTTGTTTAAATTGTAATGTAAAGGATTTATTTTTCAGTCAAAAGGATTTTCTGGAGTTGAAGGTATTATTTCAAAATGTGAAAATTATTTTTTTATAAATTTATCCTATCAACTTAAATTAAAATTTAATACACAAAATATACTTTTAATTATTCGGGAAATGTAGTTTGATCAAATTTTTATTTTCTCATGCTCCAATTTTATCAATAAATGGCTTCTGCATTTTTTAACTGGGCCTTACTTTTTTTTTAATAAAACCAGAATAATAATGATTGCATATTTTTAAATATATATTACAATTACCCATATTTTTAGAAATTCTAAAGACTCATAATGATATAAATATTTTGTAATTTCCTTCACTGTATTAAAAAAAGCAAAGGTTTTAAAGCATACATAACTAATGGAATAGAACTTTTCAAGACAGTAGTTATAAATTTTTAAACTGATTTGTTGATGAAATTTTTTTAACTTAATTATAAATACATTACCCGAATATTTTTAAACATTATATCTTTGGTAGAAGAGTACAAGCTACGATATATGTCGGCTGAATTGTACTTTAGTATACCCCGAGTTTGTCGCCAATATGGTAACTCAACGAAACGATCTGTAGCAATCCTTTTTATAGTAGTTGAGTTGTTCATGAACTACAACTATTTTATGAAAAATGTTAAACTAAAAATAATAAAAAAACAATCGATTAAAGTTTTTAATTTAGTTCTGAATTATAATTAAAAGTTTTTTTTATTTCTAATAAGACACTAATGTAACTTTTAATGTGAATACGAACACAAAAATATTTATTCTTTTTCAATTCATAACTCTTGGTTTGCGCTTTTTGATATCGTCTGAATTATTAATTTAAAAATCTTTTGTAATGGAATTCCTAGCACTTTTCGTAATTCTTTTTCTGATCTGATGGTTTCCTTGATAATTCGCTATGTCGCTAATTGTTCAAGAACGGATGTCTGGTGAATGGGATGGCAGGTAATATTTTGAACCTGCAAAATGGATGAAGGGAGTGTGGAATATATGCATTTTTTACAAGTTGGGAAAAGGATGCGTGTTTGAAATTTTGTACGGAGAATGATTTGATTGCTTCTTCCTTCGCTTTTGATTATGTATTGTTCCTGTTATCCATACAGTCCTTATGTTCAATGTGCCAGCGAAGCTACTAGGATCCGGCTCCCGCTGCTAGCAAAGCCGTAGGATGTTGTTGTTTTTTTAATTAAAAAATTTTACTCGGTACCTTTTTCAGATGCCGAAGGCATCGCATGCTCTAAATTTATTGTCAACACAATAGACCGGCATAGCCGGTCTCCAAAAGTTCTTACTTTCAAAATTATAAAAATAAGCAGCGATAGGGGCTCTTAAGGTTAAAAAAAAAGGTATTTTCAGATAAAACAAAACTTATCAGTAAAGATCATAATTTTAATGCAGAAAGTGGTAACTGTAATTGTTTTAGAGAATTGTTTATTTGGTCCGCCATCTTTATTGGCGACTTGGCATCCTTGGCGCAGCAAGGGGCACACTAAAGTAGGATTATAACTAAATGGCTCTATTAAAGCGAAGTTTTCTTTTTGATATTACAAGATTCATGCATATTAGACAAAATAAATATCAAGATATTACACCATAGTAAATAATTTCACCCCACAGCTATTATTATGCTTAACTGAGTAATTAAAGACCAATAAAATAATTTTATGATAAAAAATATTTGTTTTGAAATAGATGAATAACTTTTTAATCAGTGACAATAGTCTGCTCATATAAATTAAATTAAAACACAATAAGATGCATATTTATATAGATTGCATGAATGTGTAATACAAACAATAAATTTAATTGCAAATTTAATCGTATATTACCAAGAAATTCATAAGTTTTCATACTATAAGATGAATTTAAAAATATCAAAATTGGTTAAAAAAAAAACAACTGAAAATTCTTAATTGAATGAAACAAAAAAAAATGAATCAAAATGCAAGAATTTCTATTGAATTTCTGATGATCAGTGGATTTCAACAACTTTCAAATGAAACAAAATATTTTTAGTTCAACAGTTTGGCGGACTTTTTTTTTTTTTTTGGTATACAGCATTTTTAAAGATTATCAGCAACTACAGTTATCACAAAAATAAAATTGTCGATTATTCAATAAAATATTCTTTTATACAACAACAAAGTATTTAAAAACAAGGAATACATTCAAATTAAATGAAATAGTTTAATTAAGATGATGAGCTGCACACGTTTTATTCGGAAAAGAAATCTCCAGTATCGGAAGTTTTGAGAGGGAAAAGTGATGGGGGAAGAGAAAAGCAATATAAATATATATAGATAAATATTGCAAAAGTCTGGATTCTTTAGATATTTATAAAAGCATCCAATTCATGTTGAATTGCAAGAAAACCAAGATTTATGCTCTCTTAATCATGTCCAACAAAACTAACATTTATGGTTAATAGATTTTAGGCGAGAAGAATTGGCGGGTAAACTTGGTGCAGCTTTGTTATGTGTATATAAATTGAAAATTCTTTTTTGTGTGTATTTCTTAAAGCTTATCATCTTGATTGTTCAAGAGGAATCAGTAAATATGCTTATATTATACACACATATTTAACAGATCTCCAGCTCCGAAATAGTAGGAATAAAATTTGTTTACATCCGCTTTCTCTCCCTCAAAGGAAGAGGAATATTTTAAAATGGAAAGCAATAAATATTTACACAAGATACAAATGCACAACTTGCACTCTTAAAGATAAGTTAAACAATTATATCTCAAACATCATATCGGGATTGTTCATAGGGAGGGTCAGTATTCACTCCAGGGGGTCAGCCCTGATGACGTCCGTCTCCCAACCCAGAATGCTTTGACATGTTGCATAAACAAAATCACAAAACAATTGAATAAAAAATTTATAATTTTTTAAAGAAATAAAAGTAGATATATAATACCTGGAAAAATGAGGGTGGAGGTTTTCTAGCCAAGTAATAGTGATCTGGTGTTTGGCCGAACTCATCCATAAGGATCGGCGGGTGTGGAGTTTCATCTTTTGTACTATCATAAGAACATGGTGCTGGAGATATTTCTTTAAAAGTGGGCGTTTTGAGGGACGATGATTCATATGAAAATGGTTTACCAACTGTAATTATTCGAGACATATCCACCAGCACTAGGGATCAATACTTCGATATCTTAGTTCACAATAGCCCGTCGATCGCGGCGAGTGAAAGGATCAAAATTATTGTATAAACTTATTAAAAGTGTGACATTTTTTGGTAAAATATGGATTCAATGATGCATAAGGAGTCTTTTAGAATACTCAGAAAGCGGTTAAACTTTCAACCAGCATAATGAAATGCAGATGTTTAAGGATATATAACAAGCATTCTCACAGAAAAGCTCCCACGACAACTGATCACAGTGGCGGCTAGAGAGAGAGTTAGGCTTCAGCACATCCGTGACAGATCTCGCATCTCCCGTTAGGAACAGGAAGGGAGGGGGGGAGGCAACAACAATAGGCGGTCAGGCAGTTTCCTTGACGGATGGTTAGACTCTATGGCAAACCTCACTTTCTCGCAACCAATGAAATGTGTGCATTTTTTCCCCTCTTCTGTCAATTCGCGCCAAGAAAATGTTTCGCCAAAGAGTAGAAATGAAGCCCACACAGTGAATTTTCGTTTTAAATATTCCTTTTCAGATAGATGTTCGTCATCAATGGCAAAAAAATAAATATTTTTCATTTGAGGAAACATGCGTATCTGAGTGTTATGATTCAGTTGGCAATTTTTTTTAAATAATAATCATTATTTCAGTTATTTTTATTAATTAGCTCATTGATAAATTATCTCTCCTGCATCCCCTTTTCGTGATTTCGGAAGGTCTAGCTTAAATCGCTATTTAACAAAGATTAATTTAACTTTGGATTAAAGACAAAGCTGCTTAACCAAAAGATTGAAAATGGACGAATTTTAAAAGTGCAATAACAATGCAACTATTCATATTTCCCTACTTAAACAACAACTAATTTATGAAATCTTTTAAGTTCTTATTTCAAAGGCATGCAATAAAGATTAAATCTTAGTCGGCAAATATCCTAGTCAGTATTGACTGAAGAAAATCCATCGTTGCATTTCATATCTAGTTTCTGTAAGACTTAAAAAAGACACACAGTTGTTCACTTTTTATAAATTCTGAAGAAAGAGGAACAAGAATTGGCAGGTCACAATCATTTGTCGGTCAGAAAGCATAACAAAAAAACTCATGTAATTTGTCATTTTATTTTATACTAGCTACTTGCTTGCCCAGCTTATTAGTCACAATGATTCTGTTATATCGATATATAGATATATCGATATTCTATTATATCAATGAAATTTACAAGTTGTTATTTTTGCATTTTATATAAATAATTTGGAAATAAAACGATCGGATGAAATCATTTCTAAATAAAGTTTTCAAACATGATAAATGTAATTTTTCAAAAAATGATATGTAAAACTGAAGGTTTCAACAAGTGACTACTTTAAACCAAGTGAAATATTTAAAATCATGCATTTTTAGATTAAACAATAAGTTCCAAATTCCAAAATGAAAATCAAATGCATCCACAATTAGATAATAAAGATAGACCACACTAATTGCATCAATTGTTTCATATTTTATCATTAGGTAAATAAATCTATTGTTGATAGAACTATTAATAAATACAGTACCCGCTGTCACATCTTCAAATGTTAGTTTTAACTTCGTTTTGTTCAGTTTGAAATGCATTTTAATTTCAAGTAAGCATGTCATAAAATAAAAATAATGTGGTATTATTTGAAACTAGCCGCCTTTGGCGACCAGCCGGTTCGCCAGTATTACCGCTCGCTACAATTTTCAATTAAATATTTTAAGTAACTGGTCTCTTAAAGGATTCTCAAACAAAACATTTTTAATCTTCAAATTTTGATAGTCATACCAAACTTATATTGTTTAGATCGTTTCGTTCAATTTACTATATATATTTTGCTAATTTGTTGCCATTTCCGGTAAAATTTCAACTTTAATTAAAAATGTAAATGACGAAATTGCAATTAATATTAAGATATTTTTTAATAAAACCAAGCGTTTTATTTTATTAATCATCTTTATTGTTATTTATTAATTATTATTATTATTGAATATGAGTATTGCAAACAGAATCGCTCGGTATTTAAGTCTTATGTTAATTACAAAATATTTTTCATAGTTTATGTAATATCTCAAACAATAATTCAACAAAAATATCTGAGATTCAGTATAAAATTCAATTTTTAGTTTTGCTTTCAAAAGGATTGAAATGAAATCAATAATAATATTTTGTTCCTGCTTATAAATATATTTCAAAAATTATGAAGTCTAAATTTAATGCAGTAAGGTATCATATTCTGAGAAATATTCTGGACACACCAAATTTTAAATAAATGAATGAATGTTTCTATTTTCCACGATCAACTAAGACTTATTTATGAAGTTTTAAATGTTAAAAATTTAGAAAAACTCAACATTTTCATAATCTTAGGCCAATTAATCTTGAGAAACCTGCGCGCTTATTGGCGATTTTTCTTTGAAACGATCGATGAAAAATCTAAAATTATCCTTTTTTTATTGAATAGTGATATTCAAATCTTCATAAATCAGTCAGTTTAAGTGATTTGAAATTAACTCTTAAAAGTCAGTGATTTAGTTGATTGGAAATTAACTCTATGACCACCATAAAATCTGTGCTTTCTCTTGTGGTGTATGCATTCTCCTTAATATCCGATCGAATAAAACATCACATACAAAAGTACTACTTAGAACAAACACATCAAAAGTAAACATAACATTTCAATAGTTGCCGAAAACAAAAGAGAGAAAAATGCAATTAATAAGCAGACGATATTTAGAAAAGTACAGATATTTAGACTGGAAAATGAAATTATCTGAAATTAAAAACACGCGCAGACGATATTTACAAAAGTAAAAATATTCAAACCTGAAAAGGAAAATATATGAGTTATTCCATCAATAAATGCCATAAGTTTACATAAGTACATCTTCATTATTTTATGAGTCATTAAATATCAAAATGGATCCGGGACTGAATAAACACCCTGTATAGAGAGTGTAAAAGATCATAAAATAATTTTTCTTGAATTTATTTTTTAGAAAAAATAATATTTCATATTTGTTTCATTTCTTACAGACACTTGCCGAAAATTATAATTTTGCAGATTTCATTTCCAAAAAGATTTAATTTATTTTCAGTTAGAGCTTTAATCAATGTGATGGCAACACTTTGAAAAAAGCTATTTTTTTCTCATGAATGCGAAACATGCTTAATCCTCATTTTTATTTTTGACGAAAAAAAATTATTGAAAAACATAGTTAAAATATTTATTTAAAAATTCATTAAAAATAGAAATTTAATTTTAAGATTAAAACATTAGTATCATTTAAAAGATAAATTTTTTATCTTTAACTTCATGTAAAAATCTTTTTTGTGCGATAATATTTTCAGCAGTTATAGCAGAAACACGCCAGAATTTCGCTTAATTTTTAAATAAATACAATTCTAATTCAAAATTTGAAAAAATAACCCCCAGGTGCACATTCCCGGCCTCCAAGGTATACACGTGCCAAATTTGGTAGCTGTAGGTTGAATGGTCTGGTCTGTAGAGCGCCAACACACACACACACACACACACACATTGAGCTTTATTATAAGTATAGATATAGATAAAAATAATACGAACTAATATTATAGAGTATTTAAAAATTAATCATGCACAATCAGAAAACTTTTTTCTGAGCCAAAAAAAAATGACATAAACGCTTTTTTAATTTCATTATTTCCTAAGTTCTGTTCGTGATATTCTAATAGAGTTTGTTGGAAGTTTTGTTCGACTTACAATTAAATTGGTCTAAAAATTTGATCAATTTCATAAAAAGTGGCATGGCATTAAATCAATTGATATCAAAAGAAAGGTTGCTTTTCGCATTTTAAAATACTTTAAAAAGTATTTTTACGCACAGAATACATTTAAAACGAATAAAAATATTTTAAAATTTTTTAATAAGTTAACCCTTTGTCGAACATAATTCATTAAAATATTGAAATAACATTAAAAAAAAAACTAAAACTTTTTGTTGTAGAGGAACACGAGCATTCTTGAAAGTTCAGCGCTGTTGTTTTTTGTTCGTCTGTCCCTTCCCTCAGAAAGGAACGTAATATAGTCTCTTAAAGCGGCAGCATTGATCGCAAATCATGATAATTAAAAAATTCATAAAAATTAGATCAATATTTAAACTAATATCACTGGAAAGATAATTATTTATATTTTAAATGGTGTAAAAATAATTTTGTACAGATTTTTTTTTTTTCCTTCTTTTTGCCAGTTTTTGACGAAATAGTGTCAAAAAAGCTGAAATGTGACTTAATTTTTAGCTAAAATGTGACTAAATTTTTAAATAATAAAAAATTTAACAAAAAATTTGGAAAAATTTATTGTTAATTGTACATGTTCAGCATTCAAAGTATTGCGTCAAATTTCGCAGTTCTGGATTCAATGGTGTGTTTTGGAAATCGTCAACAGACTGACAGAGAGACATTCATCTTTATTAGTACAGAGATAATGTTTAAACAAAACAGCCACTTAAGTTGCGAATGTCTATGTACCTAACCAGCACAAATACGTGAGGAAAATGCAGAAAATGATACATAATGAAAAGTCTTCATACGAGATCAAAAGAAAAGTGATGTCAACATTTGAGAGTTGGTTAATTCTTCTTTCGTACAGTGCGTTTAGTTCACATATACAAGTAGTACAGTAGTTTAGTTCACATATCTAATTAAGAAATTTTTGAATTTGAAAAGTAAAAATTTGATATTTATTATTTTGAACGTATAAAGATCGGGACAAGATAATATTCATAAAATAGATTTCATATATTTAGATATTATACAGAATTTTCATGATTAATCAGCATGACGTAAAATTCTAGTACTAAAAATAGTTTAGATTGATTTAAAAAAAAATTTTCTCTGCAATATTTTTCTCCTTATTAACTAGAAAGAAACCTTTACTAATCCTCAACCGTAAAAAACTTACTAATGAAATATTAAAATTAATGCATTTATGTTATTCAACCTTATGAGCACCTTGAACAGATTTCAATAGGTCTTTATGATATTCTTTCGTACTAAAGAAAAAATTAATAACAGATAATTCGTGTTATAATTACAAATTATCCTTGTTGCTTCTTTATTAGTAGTCTAAAGAATAGCACTAAAATGTTACTAACGTACTTAAAAATTATCCACAAATAACAAAAAACGGAGGGGCTACATGGTTGTTCCTTATGTAATTCTGATCTCAAATGCATAGAAACTCTGCGACTGAAATGAAATACTCGTTTCATATTACAAAAAAAGTTAAATAAATTTATTTTTAAAAATATTCTTATAAAAATTAGTAATTTGATAATTACATTAAACTAATTTACTTAATACATTAATTTCGAATCTTTTAAATTTTAGATTCTGAAAAGAAAAAAAAAACCCTTATGTAAAGAACCAGAAAGCAATCTTGTGCTTATTAATGAAACTCTTATAAACATTGCGCCACGTCTTCATCTCATGAATTAGAAATTGCTTTTAATGAAGCGGAGAAGGGAATGGAGGCTTTGTTTATATGCTTTCAAGTCCAAAATTCATTGCGTTTTTGTTATCCATACAGTGTCGATTTTTAAAAGTTTTTTCTGGAAAACATTCAAGTAAATATCATGCGCCCTCTTTCATGGCCCCTGTGCAGTTACTTTTAGACCACTTATATTTAACATTTGTCTAATGCTATATCATCACAGTTGTTCTAGTCAAGGGCCCTGTTATAATATACTTCTACACTTATCTAATTATAGAACACACAAAAAGTAGGAAAGTATATTTTTTCTCAATGGATTTTACATTTTCAAGAATGTGCATTTAGAAAGACTTGGTTCAGGTTATTAGAGTTTTAGGGACATTAGAAATATGCTTCTACATATTTTTTTAATTAAATTATATAAAAAACTAATAATTATAAGGGGAAAAATAATTTAGAACTCAGTTATAATCTTTATACCTAGCTATGATAGACAAATCTGTCTATCATAGCTAGGATCTAAACAGATTAATCGACTCATTAGAAAAATAGTTCATTTATTCATTGCACGGCGGACACTGGAGCAGGGTTTGGCAATTTGAAACCTGATCAGAGAATAACTCAAGTCGATTCTCAACTCTTCAAAACTTCACACTGCACAAAAATGAAAAAAATTCACTGACGACAACATATTCAACGTGTATAACCTAAGTAAACATCCATTGCCCAATTGCAATTCTCCAATCTTGAAACTTAGAAAACAGCGAGTCATAGCGATTTTTTTTTCAATTTTATTTGTTTACTTAAAGTATTTAACTTTTACTTATTAATTAATTGATATACCTGGCATTGCTTAAGATTAAAATCCTTTAAAGGATAACCTTTTTAACGTAGAAATTATTTTTGTATAAAATATTATAATAAGTAAAACTCTTTTCCAGACATGCTTTGAAATAAAAACGAAATTTAAGAAGTGGTGGTAGAATAATTTAAACTCTTAACGTTGCTCAGCAAAGAAGTACCTACAAATTTCCTTATTTCAGTGTCATTTGTATTAATTTTCTAAAAATTTAATAACAATTGACAGAAAAATCATTCAAAAATGAAATTAGTATCGTTGAAAAGGTAAAATTTCCAATTTCATGATAATGTAAATTTTTTTGAGGAATAATTTCCTTCGAAGTTTCTATGGAATAAAGGTAGCATTTGTTGACAAGGCCTTTACTGTTCTTTTTTACTTTTCTTGCTTCCGTTTAAACGATTTGACTTACACTTGTCTGCATTGAAACATATGAAAAGGTATAAATTAAAATAAAACAAAATTTTAAATATATACTGGCAGAGAGTAGTTTAAAGTTAACATTAATTTTAATGCCTTTAAATTAATAACAAATAAAAGAAAGATTGTGCACAAATGAAACTGATATTATTGAGGTGATAAAATTTTGAATTTTAAGATGGTTATAAAATATTTCTTGCAAGATTATATATTACTGCGTTACTACAGAAAAGCGGCAAAATGTTGTTTAAATTATAATTAATTGAGTATTTAATTAGCTTTTGCATTTAGGAATGTTGACAGTATCCTTTCTCTTGTCTTAAAGAATAGGTGTGCTAAGTTCGGTGGATAGGAGGATATATGGAATATACATGTATACATACATAGCCACAACAACTATTATTTATATAAAAATTTCGATCTAATCTGTTAAAGAGCAGCAACCTCAAATTTGAATTTGGTACAGAAGATAAAGACAACTTCTTATACAGTAATTTCTCTTTCGTAAATATGTAAATTTTGTCAAATTCAAGTTTGGATACTGATTTTAAATCATGATTTTCATATTATCTCTATTTATACACCTGTTACATAAAGGCTTCTGTCTGGAAGTCGCAACTAATATGGAAATATTCGCATTTTTTCTTTATTTATCATTTTAACACTTGGTTCTTTCTAATGAATATATGAATATAAAGATGTTACTCTGCCCAATTATTTGACTAAGTTTCTTGAATAAATTATACTTCATGTCCAGTTTCTCATTCGTATATTTATTACTTAATGCAAATATATGTTTAATAACCGAACTTCACTAAGCAAAAAATTAGAAAAAACAGTTTATAGACTATTTATTGTCTTCACATTATTTACTTTAAGTAAAAAATTCTACTGCTTTTTTAAAAAAGATTTTTTGTTTTTAATTTTCTTTTTCTATCCATTTAATACATCTTTATTATATAAGTTATTCAATCCAAATTTTCCTTAATTTATTTTGCGATCACTAATTCGTTCTTTTTCTGTTATGCATTTTGCAAATATCTTTCTTGTAACATCTAACCAGAATTTTATTTTTTATTTTTCAAGTTGAATTTTTATTACTGCTTATTTGATATAGTTTAGTTTAATTATATTAACGTCCCACATTAAAGCAACACTAGGGTTATTTTGGGACCTGACCTCGTAATTTTGAACTGCGGTCAGATGCTGAGGACGACACCTGAGCCGGCACCCCCTCTCTAAACTTCCACACCACACCAGTAGGAGGGCGTTTTGCCCCAATGGAGTTTGCATGCACCAGGCCAGCTTACACGACGGTTCACCGGTGGAATCGGGCCTCAAACCTGAAGCCTTCCGATTCCTAAGTCGAGACCGGACCACCAGGCCACCGCGGCCAAAGTGCTTATTTAAAAGAAATTATTTGCTTGAATTTCGAATAATAATTTTTTTGGGATCTTTATTAAAGGTAAATAGACAATGACTGCGTGGAAATCAGGGTCTAAAGTTTTTTATCAAGTCCTCTATTCAAGCATCATTTTAGGAAGTTCTATAATTATTTAATGATGATTTGTTATTAAACTATATTTTCATAGTTACAATTTCTAAAAAGGTTTAAGCACTCCTTTTGTAATACAATATATAAAGCAGAAGAGTCATATAAATGTATCTGTAATTCGTGAGCATTTTATCTCATATATAGCTTTTATAAGTCTAAAAATGAGGAAATGTGCTAAAATGGCATAAATATTGCAATGAAGCAATGAAGGCATTTTCCATAAAAAGAGATTGCTGAGGTTGAATTTCCAGGAAGATGGAAATTTAGTTAGGCTTGCTCAATTCTATCTTAAAAATAATTGGAACAATGTTTATCCAATTGAACAGAAACAAAGCGTTAACCAGTTACTTTAAATTTAGATGAATAATTTATTTGTGCATATTTATATTTTATTTTATTGCAAAATATTTTTTTTAATTTTAAAACTCTAAACAATCCAAAAGTAACTTATTAGTTTACTTTTTTCCCAGTTGCATTTTGGCTGAAATTCTATCGTCTTTTCAATAAACAGAGATTTCTGAGGCTGAATTTTCGGCACGATGAGAATTTGTTTGAACTTGCTTAATTCTATGCTTATACGAAAAGATTTGGGACACTAGATATCGAACTGAACAAAGAGGAAACGTTAAGCAACTTCTTTAAATAATTTATCCGCGGGGATATAAATTTTATTTTAATGTAAATGATTTATTTGGGAATATTTTTAATTTTAAAATTTCAAAAAATCTAAAAATAACTTTTTGGTGCTTTTTTTTATTATTCACAGTTTGGCTGAGGTCCAGTCTTTAAATATAAGATTGAACTTGAATTAAAACTTAATTGAAAGTGAAGAAATTGTGCTTATGAAAAGGATGTTACAATTTTTAAGGTATTAAAGTTAAATGAATACTAGATAGAGGAAACAATGAAATTTTCTAAGCATAAATTGGTTAATTTCTCTGCGCTTATTCTATTTGCTTATTAAATTTTTGGAAATTACCCAAAGTTATAACAGCCTTCAAAGTTAATTAATTTGATTTATTTATTTATTTTTTTCAGAATTGCTATAAAATATTAAATACCAGAATTTGCCTGCTTTCGTAAAGTAAACTCCTAGCAAATGAGCCTGTACCAAAATAACCCGAATTGTGTTTGTGTGCGAAGTGGATACTATTTTTAAGGTATTGAAGTTGAATGTAATATCAAAGTTTTAAAAAAATGGTGACGAACATAAGTAAATCAAAATTAAATTTTATTTTACCATCAAATGTTTCCAAAACCAAAGAATAAGAAGTACATAAAAATTGTCTTAAACGGTATTTTTTAAGAATTCAAATCGAATTTTTCTTTAATACCTAAACTTATTTTTATTTTCATATCATAAATGCATAGTATATAATATTTTTAAAATGTGTTTTTTTAAAAATATATTCTGAAAAATATGTATTGAAAAAGGGATTCTGAGCAGTAGAATTTTCTTTCGGATTAATTTAAATTAATTTAAATTTAAATTAGGTAATTAAAATTGATGCCACTTTCGTAAAGCTTAAATATATTGATAGAAATGCGGATATATTCCCTCATATTTATGCATTTATTTATGTTTATATGTCCATAAACACATGTGAGTAATATAAGGAAATTAAATTTTCAGCGAACTTTACAAAAATATTGGAAAATTAAACAATCCCAATGCATTTTTATGAATAAAAGAGTTTACAATAGCATAGACTAAAACAGACAGGCAGGATATTCAATGATCAAGTGAATTGAATTTACGATGCGGAAATTTTTTGGTTGTTTCATAATGGTGGGAAATGAATGATTCAGACAAGAGCAGAGTCCAATTTTTGCATTTTCGTCTGCTTTCATACATCGATGAATGAGTTCAAAGGCCGTTTCCCAGCGAAGATTCATGAACAGAAAAAGATTAGGTACACAGACTGGATTCTAGAACTATGACCAGCCTAAATATATTACAGTACTTTAATCAAAACAATTTTTTATAGATTATGTAGGTAAAACATAAACAATTGTATTAAATTGAATGAGATATTGATTTAAATCATATTTATTAAAAACTGCGAAAAACGGAAGGATTGCATTTTCAAAGAAAATACTCTGAAAATGCATTATGTTTTATTTAAATGCATAACAACGATATCTTGAATATCAAATAAATTTATTTTAATAGTTTTTAATAATTCTTTAAAAAAAGAAGTTTAAATCCAATCGTATTTTGAGAAAATGAAATTAATTTAATTTTGTTTAAAAAATATCTCTACTCCATTCAAATAAACATGTGATCGACGAAAAATATCCCATCATATTGTCATACTTAATGAATCTAGGAGTAAAATTGGGGTATATGTAAAAAAATAAAATAAGGAAATCGGAATAAAATTGTTTAAACTTCCAAAAATGATTTATTTAACTAAAATCAGAGGATGCATTCATTAAAATCAGGGAAATTTTAATTTTTTATGCATATCCCCCTCTCCATATATGCAAACTGATGTTCTAAAAATATGTTATGCAAACTGATTCATTCTAAAAATATGTCGAATTATTCTATACGCTGTATTGAAGATTAATTTATGATCTTTAATAAATTCACATAAACTCATTACATCATTCATCAAATTATTAATTCATTTTAGTGCAGAATTTCATGAATAGACCAATTCCTAAAGCAGTTTTAGACAGGGTTCTGGAAAAGATATGAAAAGCCTTCTTGTTTTCAAATTCTAAAAAACAAGAAGAAGCGTTTAGTTTCTAAATGTCAAATATTACCGTAAATGGTGACATTTATTATTATATCTAAATGAGATTTAATCATTCAGTAAAAAAAAAAATTACGTCAGGTTATATAAATGAAAAAAAAAAAGATAACAGAAAATTGTTACTTAAATTAAATCTGTTGCTAAACTCTTCTGTTAATTACAGCAACAACATAAAAAAAAGTTTGATTTCAAGCTTTTTTATCTATTCATTTAATTAGGTTATTAAAAGGAAATGAAATTGAATAAAATTTTCAAGATATTTGATTAAAATAAAGAAGTCTATGCCAAATCCTAGTTGTTTGCAGTGCTACTAAGCTCATTTTTTTCAGATTGTTCTAACAGCTGTGTAAGTTGTTTCACCAAACTACAGATGGCATAAAATAATATTAGAAAATTTATTTTTGCTTCACGAATTTCATATTGCAATTTTGTTTTCCATTTTCTTTAATTTAAATTCTATCAAGAATACTTTCCTTGTTCTATATTCGCAGTGAACCCGTTCTCCGTTCAAATTCCATTTCACATTTTAATCCAAAGGGTAATTAAAATTAAGAATTTCGTATTTTAACTCGAATGCTGAGCTATTTTAAAAACGTTTCCATTTTATTCCGAATTTTTTACTAATGTCGATGAAGGACTTACTTAGAAGATAAGTGAAACTTAATAGTCTTGCAAGATGAAAAAATGATTTAAGAAAAATTATTTTCATTTATATGCATATACAATTAATTCAAATGTACTTATTCCTAGTATAAATTTTGTCTTCTTTACTTTCCTAAAGTTTTCTTTTGTATTGAAGCTTGCTTCGTTATTTGCGAAAATTATTAATAGAATGCCGAACCTTATTTCTATTGTTTACAATTCCACTCTACCATTGGGGGAAAAAAACATTAAAAGTGAAACTGCATAAAGTTTTTATAAGTTCATCGTTTCTGCTATGTTTATATGAAAATATTTATTTCTGCGTGCGTATCTAGATAGAGTAAATTGAATTGTTCTTATCAAACAATGCAATGATCATTTTCGCTTTAAAAAATGTGTCCTTCAGCAAATTAAGGATAAGGTGATTGAAACTTTTAAATTAAACGTTGGATATAACTTACTGTAATTTATTTTCAAAAAATTCTATTACTTCCACAATATTTGAAGCATTTAAGTTTAAAATACTTTACATTCAAAAGGTTTGTTTTAAAACATACAGTTCAGAAAACAATAAATCAAAATATTTATTCTTTAATCACAAGGATTAAATTGCATTGGTTTCAATCAGTGTTATTGCCTCAACTTTTTAACAAAAAAAAAATGCGTTTTATTTCTTAATTTTGAGTTTAAACGTTATTTTCATGCTTTTATGAAGGTTAGAGAAATTGTAGGAATAAAACGATTAAAGGAGCATCTTCATATATCCATCTGTTATTTTTCATTCGTCTATTAATCTGTAATATTTCTTTTGCAACAGCGATACGTTTGTAAGTAAAAATAACATTGATTTGGGCAAGTCAATAGAAATTACATATTTCTTCCATTCTTAAAAGTAAACAGCTTCAGATAAGCCATTAATTATTTTTGAGTTTAAGACCAGTAATAATGTTGAAGCAATTCAAAATTTAACTACTAAGAAAAATATTTGAATCAAAACGCTAAAAAATTTTATTCTGAGAGTCATTTATTTCATATTAATTTTGAAACTGAAAATAGCTTTTTGAAATAATTGATGTTATTTCACTGATAAATGATTTTTTTAAGTCGCTCGATGCAGTTTCTTCCGCTTTGGTTTAACCTGTTTTTTTACAGTTATTAAATTAGATAAATCTAATTTGTTGTAATCTAATCCAGATGTAGTTGTTAATTTTTTTTCGACCGCTTCTAAAATTACAGCCTGGAAGAAAAATTTGGAATATCATTTACATTTGTCAAAAAAGGTTAATTATCGTCTAAAAATGTTGAGATTAAAAAATATTCAATGTAAAATTTTTAATCAAATATTTACCAACTGTGCGGAAAATATTTTATGGTAACTTGGAAGAAATAATAATATTTAAAAATGCATTTTTTAAGCGTAAAAATTCTTAAATCTCTAAATGGATGAAAAATATGAAAAAACTTATAGCTTTGTAATCCATAATTTTCTATAGGAAATCAGGAAATGTACCTTTTCGGAATAAAAAGAAATATTGAATTAAATTCCACAATAAACATTATTATTCGTCGTTAAAGAACATTTGTCATGATTAAATTTAATGTTCTTTTTTTAAACTGCTCTCTGAAATTAAAGTGATGATGAAATTAAAGTAATAGATGCTAACTTTTTAAAAAAGAAATCGAAAAAATACGTCCTAAATTAGGGGAAAAAATTCGTTTAAACTAACCTTCCGATAAACATAAAAAAAGCACGATAAAGTTAAGTATGTCATAGTTAAACTTAACGGACCACCTTTTACTGCAACATTTGATACATAAACGAAGACCAAGACGTGTTCTTTAGTTAAGTAGCAGTTTAATTTACAGCTCTATTGAATCACTCTGTCTCTTGAAATTTCGAAAGACGAGGAAACAGTTATCTTTATCGAACACGGAAATACAAGAAAGAAATCTTAAGTGTTGACGACGTATGGCAAAAAACATTCGGTTGGGTCGTCTGCATAAAAATTACCTTTTAATGTTTTTAGTCTTAGTTAAAGAAAAAGAATTTTCTATTACCGACAAAGCTACAAGTTATTCGTTTACGAGATGTCTCTCACATGGAGGCCTTTATCAGTGATTTATTATCATATCAATATTAATTTGCTTTTAGTTTCCGAGAATTATATCTGATATAAAAATTATTTCCTCGAATTTCCTTTAAGATCAGACGTTTCTTCGTGCGTGCGCTTAATGTATCATTTCAGGACTTAACATTTTTGATAATAATAACAACAGCCGAATTGGGTAATATCAACTATTATTTTTATCACATCAAGGGAAAGAAAATTGAAAAAAAAAACATTCATCTCATGGCTATTTATAATTTATTTCAAAAACAATTATTAAAGACATTTTAATTGTTGCACTTCGACAATTACTTCTTGACAATGCATTTTCATATTGTTTATGTCTGTACTGTTTTTTAAAAAAATGTTGAACAATGCTGTAAGTTGGATTACAAATTATCAAATATTTGACTCATTTCGATGTTTTTTGGAGGGATTTCTTGACAACAATTTTGCCTGTAGAAATCATCAACGTTTATTGCTTGGCCTTACTCATAAAAAGCTTACGATTTCAATACAAGATACAGCTACGAAATTTTCAACTGAGCCTCAACATTGAATTGATTCACTTTAGCTAAACTTTCATATCTGTTACGAATTTCCATTTTGTTTTTCAACACTCAAATCAGTTCTTTGTTATATCCAGTTTTCTTTCATAATACAATCTTGGGCGACAACGGAAGATTCAAAAGATTTAAGCCAAACTTGGCAGCGTAGCTGTCCGTTAAAACTAATCCAGACCATTCCAGCTCAGACAAAAGAATGTGAATCCCATCCCACGGGAAAAATACCCCTTCCAGATATTCCCATATAAGTGGAGCTAGAAATTCCAAGAATGTCAGTCATTAACTCTGGTTGAAAATGAAGCATAATTCTCTACTTCATAACTGAAAACATTAAACAATACAGTGATCACACTAAATGCATATACATTTGAATACATCAGTTCGGGACAAGAGAATTTCGATAGCATAAAGTGAATGATAGCAGTTGCCGCTATCAAATTAAACGGTGTCAATTGTGTATTTTTTTCTTGTTTGTTTGATTGTTTAGACATAATTTCATTTTACATTTAAATTTCAGTTTTATGTCACGTATTTTTAAATTCTAATCTCAGATTTCTAAAGCACTTCCATTAGTAAACAAGACCAAATTTCTTTAATCCATTATTCAGAATTTGTAACTTAGTTGTTGAGTTGCCTTTAGTGAAAATGTTGATAATTTTTTATGTTCCATATTCTACAGATCTGAACAGTTTTCTTTTTAAAACCATTTTAATTATGTTTCTAGGTTTGTCTTTATATTTGCATAATTTATCGTTTTAATGCTATTTTACATATTTTAATATTATTTTCGCAAATCCTAAATTTTAATAAAATTTTCTTAGTGAAAACTTCATAAACTGCATTCTAATGCATATTTTTGTTCCCATTTGGCATAATAGATTCTCTACAAAACCAGCAGTTTCTGAACTATAGAATAATTCGTTTAAAAGGTTTTTAATTTTTTTAATGCTCGATAATGCGAAACAAATTGAAAATTTCGTGTTATTTATCACTCGAACTAAATATTTAAAGATTGTATAAAAATTCAGGTTATTTTTTTGTTCGGGAACTAAGTAATATATTTCGGAAGTCATCTGCAAAATTTTGAACCAGTAATTTGATAAATTTCTGAGCTAGACGGTTTTTTTTTTTTTTTTTTTTTTTTTTTTTATGCTTTATACTATTTTTTTAGTTGGAAAAAAAACCCTATTTCGTTCAATTTTTAAAATGCTCTTAACCTATGTACCGTTATTTCATAAGTGCTTTTTTAATCTATTTTATACAAAGATTCAAAAATATATTCTATAATATTTTTCAAAAAAAATTATCCTGAACATAGTCACATACCTTAAAACTCGAAATTTTATCAGTCAGTAAAATGTGACTTACAAATGCACACCTTCGTAAAAACTCTATTTTAGGCTGTTTTCAAAACGTCCCTTATTATTATTATAATTATTGACTGTATAAACGTACATGATTGGTGTCAATTATAAAATTATATGACTTATCTTTTAATTAATACAAGTCTTAATTATTATAAACTTGAGAGTTATTTGAAAATACGAAATAGATTCAAAATCGATACTCGAAATTCCTTTAAGGTTGATCAAAAGTTACTTCTGCATGTAACACCTACGAACAAAGCCCATTTTGCTATGTTTTCAAAACGTGCAACCGATCCTTTATAAAAGTCAAAACGATAAGCAAAGCGGGGTCCTTTTACAGCCCTTTAAATCTACGGAGATGGGACAGCGTACTGAAAAACGTAACTGGAGTTCTTCGAAGCAAAAGAATTCGCTTTGTTCGCGTCCTACCCTACGTTGTGTTAGTTGAAAGAACAGGAAAGGAACCTGTACAACCAGGGGATAGTTGCTATAAGGGGAGGCCAAGGTTATTAAGAACGGGGGACGCGCATTCCTTTACAGGTGGCCTAAAATTCGATGCCCAGCGGCAGTGGAATTTGCGTTTCAGAGCAGTCATTTTCGCTTCTGTATCCTGTTTCTGATCCTCACAAATCTAAAAGTGGAGAAATGGATCGATAGAAAATAGAGTGAATTGAATTCGTACAGAATGTGTGAATCGAGAGCGCGAACTGATGGAAAGAAACAACTTTAACCATTATAAAAAGTCATAAATTCAATGAAACTGGGAATTGAGAAATCATAAAATGTAATCAAAATTAGAAATGCCATTAATACACTTCCATTCGTTTTCAAACTAGATAGAAAGAAAAGTATTATTTTAAATGTATTATTGTTATTATTTATGTAGATTTGGAGATACAGAATAAGTTTATAAAATTCTTTAGATCGAAAATATGTAAAACTATTAATGTTCCACGGATTCGACGAGTTCCATAATTTAAAACTAAATATGGGCATTGTAAAAAATATCAAGATTTTTTTAAAAGTAATTCCATTAGTATTATTAAAATCAAAAGGGATCTCTAATGTTTATAATTGAAAAGCCGTTGTCTTAACTTATCAGTGCTATAATCTGAAACTAAAAATACGAGTTAGGCTTGATTTACAATCCAATATAATATCGAAGTAAAATTATCTTGAACTTTTTTTAATTTATAAATCTGGAGCATTTTATTTGTCCTTCAGCATCTCATTAGTAAAATTTTTCACAGAATTTTTGTTCTGAAATCAATTTGAAATATGTTTTTAAACACCTTTTCAAATATGTATGAAGGGTTGTTTTTCCTCCAAAAGAGGCGCGATGATCTTATAGTAAGGTTTTGATTTCGGAACTGGTAGATATACAACCTGACGTCGAAGATGAAACGTCCTGCCGCTGCTGAGCTCAGACGTTTGGAGATGGTTCAAAATTACCATCGCCCAAAATAATCATCTCGTTGTTTCAAAAGGGACGTAATTACAACTAATGCAATCGAACCTAATCTTTTTTTCATGAAGTGGATTAAAAGATATGCTTCCTTTTGAAAAAAATATATCTCATTGATAGATTTGCATATTTGTGCGTGTGTGAACATGCACTATATATAGCAATAAATATTTCCTGTAGTTGAACGGAAGAAAACTTACCTTCAAATTATCTTTTTTTTTTTTTCAAATTGAGCAGCCATAAATCTTTAAAAAAATGAATGCGTCTGATTCCACTGTAAGTTCTGCTTCAAAATTTATAGTGTCCAAAAAATAAAGATATATTTGTTTCCCTCCTTCCATCATTTTGCGACATATGAATTGTTTTGATTGAATCTTGAAACTTAATAATTGCTTAATTTAGCAATTGCTTTTTTTATTTTTCAAGTATCTAATCAAAAAAGCATTTTTATTTTCTTTTAGTTTGATCTAATATAAAATATTTACTTGAGAATTTGCTTCATTTCTATGAAATAAAGCGGTAATTGATAATATAAAAAAGTTGATAAACATTCTTTGCACTAGCGTAAATATTTTCTCAAGGATGCTTACTGGTTTATCAAACTAAAAACCGTTTTCCTCCTTTAGTATTAAACACACCTGCAAGTTTCTTGAAAGTAATTGTAAATAAAGAACAGAAAGATAATGAAATAAAAAAAATTTAGTAATGGATTAAAATGAAAATAAAGTTTCGGAAGTGTAAAAGAATCATAGCATAATATTGCTTATTTTGAAGTGGTGTTTTAGAAAGCACGTTATCTTTGGAAAATTTTTCTCGCACAGTTGACCTAAATAAGTGGAAGGTTTTTATTAGACATTGCTTTTGTTTATTTTATAAAATAACGAACACGTGCAAATACTATCATGAAAGACTAAAGACTATTCATGAGTTTTCGGAAAACGTAATTCATGAATTATCAGTTCAATATCTTGAAAAAAAATTGACTCTATCATTACTTAAACCGAGTGTTGCTGTTATCAGCACCAGAAGTTATTTATAATTTTTTTTTCTTTCCTTTTATGTGATAGTTGAAAGAACTTGAAACTTCGGATATTATTATAATTATTATATTTGCCGCGTGTGTTACTTCTATAGTTGTGAATATATTCTACTATCTAATTAGACCATATATTTAATTCTGACATTTTATTTATTGCTATAAATACGATACAATTTTCAACACAATATCCCTTCCACCCCTAGCAAAACCTTGTGCTGCTGTTCAGGGTAGGAATTTCGGTTATTACAGATGGTTTATACCATTATAAAGAAGTTAAGAATTCAAACATTCTATGAAATACTGTAATAAGCATTTCATAAGCACATGGATTTCAATTGAGGACTTCCTTTTAATCTATATTTAAAATTTCCCTCTATATTTGTTTTCTGTTTTACAACATTATAGGCTACAGGCAAGAAGTCTTCTATGTAGGTGCATTTTAAAGAAATATTCTAAATCATTTTATGCCAGAATGTCCTTGAATGTTTTTAAGGGACCAGAAAAATATCTCATGGACGCGAAATTTAATCTTTTCTCAAAGCTGTTTCTCTTTTAAAGAATATCTCTATACATATAAATTGAGTTAAAATAACATTGCAACGAACATCAAAGAATCAAAACAACGATAAAATATCATTGTACCCAAATAGTTTTGATAATTTCCTACAGCTGGCCTTTATATTGCTTTTGGTCGCAATGTACGTGACTGCATTATGAAACTGAACTTTTTGGAAGTCGCATGGCTGCAGAACAAATTCACTACAAAACGAGATCTATTTCTGTTCCAACGTTTAGTTGTTGATACAGATGGCACATTATGCAACTACGACATAGCTGTTGATGTAAATAAACATCGTAGAGATGCCGTGCTAACTGGCAGGGTCGGATTAAACCTTGTTGGAGCCTTGATGTAATGCAACTTATGAAGACCACCTACCCCCTCGCCAACTTCCCATGCCTTTTTAATTGGCTTTAATATGTATATAAGCATTTCTCAAGTACAAAATATTGTGAAAAATTAAAACGACAAGCATTTAATTACGGGTCATCTTTAAAAAAAATGATATCGGTATCTCACGTTGGGAAAGAAAGAAAAAAAAAACCTGTTTAATTTTAAAAGAAATTTTGCACGAAATGGTTTTAAAAAAATTAGATCGTTTATTAACAGTATCTAAATAATTTAATGCAAAATTTACCCGAGTTGTTGTTTTGTGAGTTACTCAATCAGCTACACAAAAAAATCAAAATAGATAACTAAAAGATCTCGCTGATCTGGAAGAAATTCTTGAAACGTGAAAAAAATGTAAGAACAATGACTCGAAATTTAAAAGATAGTTAATTATAATTTGAATAAGTGTAGGTTGACGGCTCTCGTAAATTAAATAAAAACACGAAATTAAATCACCCTGAAAATAATTTTAAAAAAAATTTCAGGGCCTTCTAATGTTGATGGATCCCCAGGCAGCTGCCTACTTTGCATGTTTGACAATCCGGCCTTGTTAATTTATTGCTCGTTTTCCGGTGTTCGGTGAAACTTAGTTTGCGATAATTTTCCTATTTTATAATGGCACTCAGTTGTTTCTCAAAAAAATATATTTGCAATTATTGAATCAAAACTTTGATATGTCACTTTATTTTAATATAATTAGTATGACGTTAGAAAAGAAAAAGCATACATCTTGCTAAAAAGGTCATTAATTAATGCCAAGTATTGAAAAAAATTGTCACCTTTATAAAACATATATAGCTACAGAAAATGAAACGCGTGTAATTTAAATACATGATTAATTTATAATTTAATTTACTCGAATAGAGCCTTGCAGTCGGAATAACTAATATAAATTAATTAGCAAGAAAAGCGACGAAGAAAGACTGTGTCGTAAAAAGCTGAGTTTGTGATGCTATTAAGAAATTGCTTCACAGTGATCGTTTGTAACTTCACTGTTACTTATTTGAAATGGATTGTGGTATCTGTTTATTAAATAAATCTAAATAATTCAAATCATAGAATGGCATATTAAATTAAATCATCGGTCATGCCACAGATCACCTGAAAATTAGTTTTGTCACTCTTCATTATCTTACCTCTGAGTACATTAAAGCTCGTTTTTATTGTAGCTCAACTCAATAAAATATTTTTAATTTGATTTAACACTTATGATGTACATATTATGAGCGACTTGTAATATTAATGTCCCAAATTTTGTTAAAGTTTGATTGCTTGGAAATGATTTTGTTGAAATAGTTATAAATAAAAGGCTTGATATAATGATTTATCATTATTAAATTTGTAAAGTTTTTGTTTTCTTTTCATTCGTGAAGTATTCATTTTAAGCATATTGAATTAAATTTACTTTATATTCCATCATTTTTCACTTACATGAATTTTATAGCTCTGGATTCTTTGGTTGATTCTAGTAATAGCTTGTACTTCAAACTAAATGATTCAATATTTTATGATATGTTATGGAATTACTTCATTTCATTCCTCAAGAAAGAAATAAAAATAATTCGTAGTTTTAAGTAAAATTCATGCAACTGTTATAGTAGACATTATTGACTTATTTTTGAAAAGAGAAATTAGATATGTGTTTTAAAATTTGTTTTTCGAAATTAGTATCATCAAAGCGTAAAATATTTATAGATTTTTTAAAACTTATTAAAAAGGGAATTAAAAATATTTTAGCCAGAATGAAAAATTTTCAGGTCATTCTTTTCTTTTCTTTTTTGTAAAAAAATGCTATTTGGATTAATCTAACATTTCGGGCAGCTGAATTCTTGATATCAAATATTTATATTTTTCAACCTTCAAGTTTAATTTAATTTTATGCTCCTTGGCAAGTAACGATTGCTAAAAATGCTAATGCACCATTTAACCTTTTATTTTATTTTAATTTTTATACCCCTGTTTTTATCTTTAAGTACTCTCTTATTTTTCTGTGTATGCACATAACTTATTATGATATTATTTGTTGAGTTACACAGCTTTAAAAATAATGTTACAGTATGCAGATTTTAGGCTAACGGCAAAACTATCTCAACATATGTTGGCCCAATTCAATTTTAGCATTGACTTTAAAAGAAACGAATTGTTAAAAATTTTATTTTTGCCAACAACGGCGAGTCACGCCAAATATGATAACCCTATTTAACATATGCATCTAAGCGCGCTTTTTTTTCCCACACAGATTGCGGTAACTTACTTTCTAAATTCTTTGTATTATCTTTCTATTCTAATAGTCATCATCGCGCTCAAACAAACTGGTTCTTACGTTACAGAACTTAAATCGTTTTACTGATCATAAATTTTATTGGAAGTTTTCGAACTATTTTGCTTCCTGAATCAAAACTTTTTGTTCGATAAGTAATGCTGAACTTCAATATCATCTAGTCATTCAACTAAAAAAAACGATATCTGAGTAATCAGTGTCATTCGATCTCTAGATTTTCGAGTACTCACACTGTAGCGTTTGTAAGGCAAATAATTACGATAGCTTTCAGCTGCTTCTACGCTGATATCGATAAAACTATCAATAGAAAATGATACATTTACCGACCTCGGTGAGAACGATTTTAACTGGGAGCTTCTTTTTGTGACGAATTGTCCATCGAAACTGTTATAGCAAATTACACAATCCACAACTTTCTGCTTACTCTTGAAAGTATATCACAAAAATAAATCGTCTGGGTGAAATAGTTTTGCCAAGAAAATTTTTATCCTGTTACCATTTATATAAATTAATGACAAAGCTTTATGGCACTCTTAAACAAAGAAAAAAAATTCATGTGCCGTCATCAATTCACATTCAGATATTCATACACAAAATACAGCGTAAAAAATGTATTGATTTCTTTTAGTTGAAAACAATGTTATTCAAAAAAATTAATAAATTTAATTTTAATGCTGATTTTTTTTTTTAGAACAGAGGAACTTGGAGAGTTTAAAATTGAAGAAAATATAATAAATGTTAGAATTTTCCCAGTATTCTAATCAAGAAAAAGTGCATTTGAAAACGAATACAGCAAGGACAGTCAATACTTTTGATAAATAAAGTGATAATAATTATAAATAAAATAATTTTTATAATTTTAAAAATAATCATTTTAATAAATAAACAATATAAAGCACTTTGAATGTAACAATCGTATAGCATAGAACTTCAAAATAAATAGCCACTCGACCGATACAGCATAAAATAAAAAATTTTAGAGTTTCGATTTGATTTTTTCGTCGTGCTTCTTACACTTATGTTAGAGTAAAATTATGATCTTTTTCAAGTATTCCCATCAATGAAGCGAGAATGAAATTTTTTTATGCAAATGCTGTCTTTCCTCGAAAAACTCAGTGACATGAAAGTTATTATAAGCAGTGCAATTAAGTGAAATAAATTATTTTTCATTCTTTTAATAATTTACAATAGACATCACTAAAGTCAACTACAAAACAATGCATTCTTTAAAAAAAATTCCTTCATCAATGAAGTTAAAAAAATTTTTTTTTAATGACAATGTAGCAATTGAATACTAGAAAAGGAAACTCGTCTTTGGCTAAGTATTTGATGTTAACTAAAATTCATAAAATCTTTTCTACAAAACAACAGAGGATTTAAGCATTTGCAGATCTAGGCAGCTCATATTCTCCCTTCCCCTAATACTCCCTCTAAGTCATGATCTATTAGATAGTCAATTTAGTTTCAGATTTCAACAAATTTTTAACTTGTTAAGGATTTATTTTAGGCTAATATTTTTTTTTAATTTATTAACTGTATGAATATATATTTGTTATTATTTATTTAACTCCCGACCTCTGGAATCTTGTTTGTACACTACAGTATCGAAACAGATTTCGGTCTCATAAATATTCTAATAACTAAGTGAACACAACGGGACACATCGGAATCGAACCAATTATACTTGATGAAGTGTTAATATTATTCTAATATTTTGTCATTCACAGAAATTGCATTTTTTACAAACTCATTTATTTGGCAACTTGGAAATAAAATTTTTTAATCTATCTACTTGCTCTCCTTTTTCTGTTATGCGGTCCTAGATAGCTGCCTAATCTGCCTAAATGGGAATTCCCCACTATATAAAACAGATAATTACAATTTATTTCTATTTTATAAATGAAAACAAAGAATTAAAAAATATAGAAATACAGTTTAACAGAATATTTTTTAAATTATGAGCGACAATTTAGAACATATTTTAATCAAAGTATAATAAACTATTGGTTGTGTAAAATTTAAATTAGTCACTGGTTTTTAATCATTTTTACTCCAAATTATGATTGAGGGAGTATGCTGTCACAGCAACTTTTTAAATAGGCCTCTATGAAAGAATATATACTTTTTAGATTTAATGATTTATTTAATTAGTTTTATTGAATTAAAGGAAGTGATCAATTATTGCAAAGGCGATAAATGGTCATAAAACGTTTATTGAAATCATTATATTTTATTTTGAATTTAAAAAGTGCATTACATTTAAGCAAAATTAGAATGTTAATTTTTATTTGATAAAGAAATTCATGTGATATTAAAGTTGATGTTCGAAAATCTTTCGCATTCTTCTGAAGTTCAGATGATTTTATTTTCTTTCTGGAGCTCTACGAGCTCACATTGTTTTGAAATAATGATAGCTGAAATATTTTCTGTAAAAAAATTATGCAAACCAAAATGACAAAATAAATAAATCCTTTATTTATTTTGTCACATTTTTCACTCAGAGCAAGTGCCTTGGACGCCAATATCAGGGTGCTTAAAATTGAGAAAAATATCAGTTGTATCTGAGTGAAAAAGTAAATTATTGCCACTGAATAAAATCAAATAAAATTTATTTATTTTGTCATTTTGGTTGGTATAATTTTTTACAGAAATTTTATTTATATTTATTTTTATTTATTTAATATTTTTTATTATTTATTTATTTTTACTTTTTCTTATTCCCCGTTTTTACAAATTAAAATGATTTTTTTTTCTCATTTTAATATTTCAATATATTCAGTTAATCTCGATATACCCAATATACAAATAATTATTTCAGATTCCTTTTTAAACTTCATCACTGATATTGACAATAGAGACGCTACCGTTTGAATATATTTTTTGATTAATAAGCAAACACAGATATATCGTTATAGTTTAAACTAATCTTGTTGGCAGTAAATGATAAAACTAGATATTTTAACTTCCTTATTTAGAGTGTGAGGATAAAAATGACACAACATGACTTCGGACTTCGCATAAATAAATTCGATAGAGTACTTTTATTAACCGAACATTTCACTTCGTAAGCACAAAAGAGATTATTTAGAATTTCCACTAACTAAACTGAATTAAAAAATCCGAGATTAAATTTCGCTAAAAATGTAAATGCTAAGCTCAGAAATTCTGAGCAATACAAATTTTGCAATCGTGAAAGATGACTTTGGTAGAATTATTAGAACACAATAGTTGCAAATTAGTAATCGGATATTTGTGATTACTTCCCTTGATAGTACTGAATATATTTCGTAATGAGTTCGAATCAAAAAACAATGAAGAAAGAAAATTTGACTCTCTCTCTCTTTCTCTCCCCCCCCCCATTCTTTCATTAAAATAAAACATTACAGTTAGGCTTCTTTTTTGTTGGAGATATTACCCTGTCTTACTAGCTGATTCTGTTTGAGAAATTCTTAAAATAACATTTCTTTAATAATCGCTTAATTGCTACACAGTATTTTGAAAGAATATTTAATCGTACAATTATTCGACAATTACATGAGCTCATGGAATTCCGAAACAGAAATAAACGGTATAAACTTTCTTAAATATTCGAAATATCTTTATACTCTGAAGTTGAATGCCTGAATCTTCTTCTTATTTTTTTTATAAAGGGTAATTTTCTGATTTCTTTGCCTTTATTTAGTATCGGATTAGTATTTTTGAAATTCTATTTTGTTTTTTCTTTCAAACTCAAAAAATCTGTTTATTATTCAGCATAAAAAGTAAGGTTTTTAATAATTTTATTTTCATTTTTTTTATATTTTCAATAATTGCTGAATTATTTTCTATATTCAATATTATTTATTATATATACGATTGTTGAATTATTTTCGTAACTTCGATTCAGGTCGTGGTATCCTGGTCATAAGGTCTCGGCTCGTGAACCGTACGGTTTCAGGTTATGAAACCCGATTCCACCGAAGTACCGTCTTGTAAGGGGGTCTCTTGCACATTAAATCCTTCTGGGCCAAACGTCCTGCCGCTGGTGTTGTGTGGAGAGAGGGGTGCCAGCTCGGGTGTCGTCCTCGTTATCTGACCGCTGTTCAAGATAAAGAGGCCCGTCGCAAGATAGGCCTAGTATTGCTTTACAACGTTAATGTAACTAAACTAAACTTAGATTCCGTTCGATGAAAAAAAAATCATGTAGTATATTTTTTATAACGAAGCATGGTAATAGTTCCTGAGAAAACTTATGCCAGTTAGATCTTTGACTCTATTTAAAGTAGATATAAATTCAGAATTAATGTTTATTTCAAATTTTATATTATCAACTGCTGATTCTACTTTGATTTAAAAAAATATATGTTAATTATTCTTAAAATATTCTCTATATTTCCATTTTTAAAATTATAATCAAATATTTATATTTTGCGTTTTTAAAACCAGTTTTTATTTTTTTTCTAAAAGTTGATTTAATTTCTAGCATTTAATTGGTACATTTCACTCTGGAAATATCTTGCAAAATGAACCGTGACACTATAATTTTTATGAGAATGGACCTGGAATTTTCATTTGTAAATCATACAAGAAACTTTGTACTATAATTGTCTTTTCCAGTATTTGATATCGGCAATTAAAAAATTTTGTTTAAATCCAGGTAGATTACAAGAAAAAAATCATAAGCATATTTATTTATTTTAATTGAAATAAATTGTTGATATAATTATACACTAATATAATTAAATTTTAATATTTATGTAAATATTTATAAACAAATATTAGTTTAAAATTACAGCTGATTCATCCATCAAATTAATTGCATTAATTTAGTAATGTCAACCGATTTAACTTAGTGGCTGAACTTATTTCATTTTTGCTACACTGAAAGAAGTAACTTCACTGAAAGAAGTAAAAAAAGGTAAATAGTCATACTAACAACAACAAACAAACAAATGTATATTACTATTGGAACTAAACTTTGATGCACAAACAGAATGAAAATGAACTGAAAGTTTGGCAACAAATGAAACAAATAATTTAGGTATAACTTTTTAGAAGACTCTAGACAGAATTATTATAAATTATACAATTTAATTAAGATTATTTATCATTTAATAAGCATCAAATTGATTTAAATAATTCGCCATTAAGTTATTGTTTGTTAAATAAGTTGTTTTTTAGCAAAAGCCATAAATTGATTATAATGCACAAGATTAAACTGTAAAATTATACGAAAGTGACAGTATATTACAAATGTGCAGAAATCGATGAAAAAATATTTCAGTTAAAACTGAACAATACTTATATAAGAGAATAAGATAATTAATAAAATAATATGATAATTATATATACATACTTAGAATTGCAAAAGAATTTTATCAGGATTGAAGAATATTATTTTGAATTTTAATTTCTGGGGATTCTTTAAGCAAAATTACCATCACTTATAAATATTTTATTAATAAAATGCATCGCTAAAATTATATAAAATTAGTAAAAAAAGCAGTCATAGTAACCATTTAAATTACTCATCTACATAAAAAATGTTTGCCAAATATAATCCCGAAATATAAATTATCCTATGATCATAATAAGAGGCACAGGAAAAAATCCGCTATAGCCATAAATTATATAATGTCTAAAATAATATCACCAACTATTCCATTGGCTCGATTGGTTCTTTTCAATAACTGCATTTATAAGTGTTTAGAAATTACACATTTGCTTAGATCGCAATAAATTAATAGATACAGATTCCTTAACTTTTATAATAAGAAGAAATACCGTATAGCTTATAAAATGCTAGGAAAAAATATCTATAAACTTTAGCACTTGTGAAAAATCTCACATTCACTTAATAAACATCACATGACAGATCTAAAACAGGAACTTTTGTGTCTGTGAAATTGAATAGATTTGACCTCAAAAATCTGTGCTTAAATCTCATTTTGATTTATAAGTTCTCTTTGTAGTTGTTGTTATTTTCCAAAAGAAAGCTACAGAAATTAAGCAGATAAAAATAGAAAAAAAAAACATTAAACATCTAAAAACTTTTTTTTAAAAAACTAATCGTAAACATTTACTATGATTTCATGTCACAAAATTAAAGTCATATGTCATTTTGCAGGAATCGATACATTTGATGTGTATTTATTAATACAACTTAAATATAAATTAAACGTTAAAAATATTCTTATTTAGATAGTAAAGTTTTAAATAAATGAAAAAAAATTAATAAACCGAGGAAAGAATGACGAAAGTAAAAAAAATAAAGAACTTTGATGATAAAAAAAACTAAATAAATAAAATAAGCAATTAAAATTTACATGCAAGTGACTTGGCTGATTCGGTTGTTTTTAATTCAAGTTATTCTGGAATTTGAATTTTTTTTTTTATTCTAGTCTTTTGATTTCCCGATTAACATGATGTTAATCTGGAAATATTGTCAATAATTCAAATTTACTTTGATAAAATCTAAGACAAAACTAAAAATTGTAAAACAGAGTTTTTATTCCTAAATTATTTTCTTGACTTAAATAAGTTTATAATTGTTGTTTTCATTCATCCTAATGAGTAATGTTTGACGCTCTTAACTCATTCGAAGACTTACTTTATATAACGCTTTTAATACTACTACTAATAATAATAAATATATCTTTTTAACATATTCATTTACGTTAGTATGAATACGTTCATTGTGTTTATTTTGCAGTTTTATTGTAGAATCGTTGCATTCAGAATTTTATACTGTTTGCTCTTTAAATCTGCTTACTTTATTACGAAATTATTATTTTTAAAATTGTAATATTTTAATTAGAATTAATATCATATTGTTTATTAAAATTACTTACCACATTTTAATTAATCGTGCATTCTTTATTAAAGGTGTCAGATTTTAAAAATAAATCTTCAGTTTTATTACTTTTTAAATTTTTTTAAAGTTTAGTTTCTTTAGTTTTAGTTCATCCTCTTTTGCTGTACTTATTCTTAGACCCAGCTCTTCAATTTAAAAAAAAAACGAATTTTTATTTCAGTCATTTTAGCTTGGAATTAGAGAAATTTCATTGTCATTATTTTCTTTTGTGAGAAAAGCAAGCGAGAAGCGAGAAAACGGGGGAAAGAATCCCCCAAACGGATATGTTTTCGTTGGATATCTCATATAGAAATAAATAGTCACGGAATGAATGCATTACACTGTACGTAAGTTACTTAATCAAATAATCCACACAACATAATGATGCGTGTCGAGAAGTGTTGAATTATGAATGTCATTTAGAATACGTCAGCATATGTATATTTTTATGCTGGGTGCTCCGAACTTTTAAATATCTTCACGCAACATTAGCTTCAGTGTACAACGTTAATAAACGTCACATTATCATTTCCATGTGTATCGATTTTCTCTCCAAGAACTATCGTTTTTTCCCATAAAAAATATCTGCTGAAGTTGGTCCAGAATTGATTGCGATACAAAAATCATTCCAGAATGGTTTAGTTTGATACTTATTTTCTTTCTACCATCTAAAACATTTTGTTCCAAGTCTTATTTCGTAAAAAAATAATAAAAATAATAACAATAAAAAAACGATAGACGCCGGCTGCACTAGTTTCGTTTTTTCCCATTTGGTCCATCTATAAACATAGGAAACCAATAACTTTCATGAATAATAATACTTTCAGTCATTTTCGTACGATACCAGACTTCTTAGCTTTGAATTATATTCGTGACTTTACCGTATAGTTCGTGCTGCCAGAAATAAAATGGTTTTGGAGTATGAATAATTTATTTTCCCATTACTTTGTTCTAGATTATGAAATTATTTCCGATCTTTCTATTAAAAGAAAACCTCAAGCCCTGGAATTTTTACCTCTTTTTTACCAGACAACAGCATTTTTTAAACTTTCTCGTACAAGAAATAAAAAAAGAGAAATTATTGTCATCATCAAAAAAATTCGATCTTCATGTTTCAGGCTTCAATTAAACTGAAAAACACATTTTTGGAATTAAGTTTGCCTGTCTGTGAACATGATAACTCAGAAACACTTCGAGCTAAACGGATGAAATCTGGTATATGATCTTTACGTCATATTTATAGATTCTTATCAAATTTCGAACAAATTTGATTTATAGGAAGAATAACTCTCTGTCTGAAAGCAAATGAATGCGATAACTATAAAACGTAAAGAGTAAAATGAATAATATTTAGGGCGCAAATTTAACATAAAACTACAGAAAAATGAGGAGATGGAAGATGATAAAGGGATTTCTTTCACTAGAATTGTAGTTATGTTTTAAGTTTTGGATTGAATCCGTCAACTTGGTCGACTGTCTGAAGTTCAGTTTATTTGAGGATGAGCGAAAGCAATAGTTCCAAAATACAGCAAGCTAGAAGAATGGAAATCGATATGTAGTTTCTATATTAAAATTGCCGATCTGCATGAATTGTTGGATCTAATAGGTCTGCAGGAAAGTACCTTTTCAATTCTCTTCACTTCTGAAGTTCAGGAAAAAAATAGGTATAAAAGAATCAAAAGAAAGTATAGATGAAAAGATCGATGGTAATGGGGACAACCTTGAAAGAAAATGAACCGACCCCAGGACACTATAATCAAACAGCATTTACATTGAGCTAGAATTGAACAAGCTCGTATGATCACACATTCGCTAAAGACGAATAATGCTGTCCCGACAAGATTATTACATGCCATCCAGTAAAACCATGCATGAGCAGAAACTGTGTATTAGCAAATACTTGCTACTGTCTGCTTTTACAGCACAGCAGCGTAATTTTACTGGAATCACATAACTGGCTTAATGCGAAGCCACTTTATGCCAGTATTTGCACTATCAGTAAACATGCATGCGCAAAATGATCAGATAATAACTATTTCTTGTCTCAATTGGACATTACTACCACTTTACGACGATTCTATCTCACCAAGGAGTGAGACCCGGAAGGATAAGCGCATTTCTGGAATTCTTCGTCATTCTTTGATCTTAATTTCCGGCCTATTAGATACTTTTTTGTTCAATTTTTTTTTTACATGTATGTGAGTGTCATGTCGTTTCTGACCGTATTATTTTATTTTAATTCAAAATTTATTTATTTTATTCTCGAGAATAATCCGAGTTCACTTTATTGTTAAATATAAACATCTCCTTTTATCTTTCCTCTCACGCCAATTTTGACGAATTCAACCCATCCTAACGCATGCGCAAAAGCGTAGGGGTTTAGAATCCATTGGCAAACAATACCTTCTTTTTTCTAGGCATACATGCCATTGCTGGAAGTGACAGAACTAGTTTAAAGTAAACCTTCTTCCGTCACATCTTGCTTTCTTTCTGTGTATGCATGATCTTATTGCCATGACAATACTGGCATAATCTAAGCATACCTTAATAGTCATTGATGACATACACGGTGTTACACTTCGCGAAATATGGAAACCCCTAGTGAAATAATGTACGATCGGATCGGATTTAAAAGTAATTAAGAAATTTGACCCGATGAAGTTTTATACAACAATAATACATATTCTACTTATAAAACGAAAATCGTTTCGATTCCTGGTGCGTTTTCGGTAGACTTAAAACTCATGGAAATTTGCATTACCTCATTAACCAATGATGCAGTTGATCATAGCTCTCTACGTATTTTACACTTAAGCTGTAATTTTTATTACAAATAACATTTATTATAAACAAAAGTAGACTCTTGCACCGGTTAATCCTTATTGTCAAATCAAACAAATAAATTTCAGTGCAGAAGTTATTTTGAAACCTAGGTTATTTAATAAAAATCAAAAAGTTGATTTTTTTAAAAATATCATTGTAAAAATTTGAAATAAGGAATGCATGTATACTTGCTACACAATTTCAAAAATTTTAGAAACTAGTTAGGTGTAAGTATCCGACTTAGTTTCTAATGATTCAGATTGTTAATGTTATACACATACATGCATATTGCTTTCTCGTATACGAAGTATGCAAAGTATTGAAATATTCAAAATATTCGAACTCGAAATTTTGACAAATCTTGACGGCTCCCTGAGTCCGAGAACACATTCTTGTTCACATATACCTGTCTGTCTCATTCGATAACTCAAAAACGCTTTGTGTTAGACGAATGAGATCTGATATGTTGCTCTTTACACACAATTCATAAACACCTGTTAATGTGAATAAAATCTATCCACAGGAAGTATGTAACTATGAAACGGAATGAGCAAATTGAATAAAATTGAAATCATAATTTTAGCACCTACAATGCAATCTATATCAAATTTTGAACCAAGTTTGCCATCTGGGTGACCATCTATCGGTCTGCATATATATACATGCACGTAAACGCGATAACTCTAAAAGGCAGTGACTCATGAAATATAAATAAAATATATGTATTTGTTCTTGTGACTAAAATTGTTACTCTGTAACAATTTTGGTTTCAGTCGGTTAACAAAACCCTGTCCAAAATGCATACTCTTCTCTATATTAGGAAGCATAAAATACTCATATGCGGGACTCTGAAAATAAAAATCTAAACACCCATGACGTTCCCGGCCTTGCTCAATTTTACCCTCCCCCGCTTTTTTTGTTGCTGGGAGTAGGAGGGAAACACCTTTATTAAGGAGCACGCGAGCAAGTGTCCGGAAAACCACTTCTAAACCATGAAAAACAATTGCGAAAAAATATGAAAAGCTACTTTTTATGAATATTTTGTTAATGTCATAATTTGGAGATAAATAAAATAATAATAATAATAATTCAGTACCTGAATTTCCGATTTTTTTCTCAATATTTTAAATAAAATTAATAAATTTAGTTTTTATTGGGGACAAAAGATAAAATTCCGAGAATTGATGTATTTATATTTTTCTGTACTAGCAACTGTTCATTTTAATCGGCAAGAGGAAATGCTAAGAGGAGCGGAAAAATCCCTGTTAAATAAATTTTAAAAAAAATTGGCAACCTGCCTAGTATTCAATAAACTATCTCAAAGATTTTTACCATTATTGTTTTGTGAGGGATTGCCTGACTCATAATAGCATCCATATAATTGAATTTAAACACCGGCAGCCGTAAAAGAGAATTTAAAAAAGTATAGTTGACTTTATCAATACTGGATATTGTATTTTCCCTTCTTTTAGCTTGAATACTTAGCTCAAAATACAACTTCTGTTTTAGAGTAAGACAAGTGAATATCTGTTTGATAATTATTGACTTCTTGGTCTAATGCAAAGCTTTCATCATCCAAATGACATTTAGAAAAAAATCAATCAGCTTTATCAAAATAATGAGATCTAAAATGGAATTCAAGTCACTAAATTTTATGGAGACAATGTCTTAGTGGTAAATGTTTCTACATTTTCTTAAATTAAGAATTCTTTTTCTTTGAAAACGCAGTAAAATTTTTTAATGTATTGACTTCTCTAAATTTCCTAATAATTTCATATACCTCTATAAAAAAAACTAAACCATCTCAGAGAAGATTCATGGAATTTCAAATACCAGTCTTATGGTCTTGATGCCCAGATATTCAACGTTCATCACCCATTAAAATGCTGGCAAAACGACACGGCCATCAAAGCTTTTCAAAAAATTACCACATTCTGTGAATAATAGTTTGAAAAAAATATTCAATATTTGGAGATCGTACTGTCATTTAAAATCTAACAGATGTGATAAAAATGATATTAAAATAGCGTGGGCATCATAGCTTAAAATAAATACCATATTTCGCTTGAAAAAGATATTTAATATTTGGGATCGTAAATCAGTTTTAAATTTAATAGATGTTTCGACTCTAGAAAAAACGGAAACTCCGAATTGGAGGAGGAGGAGAGAGAAAAAAACTGATAAATAAAAAACACAGCAATCCTTGGGCATAATATTTCCAACTTGCTGTGTTGTTTACTGTTACTTTCGTTTATTAATTTTTTTTTTTTTGAAATTCAATATTTATCCGAAGCTTCCGAATAAAATTGAGGAAATAAATTCATTTAATTTGTATGCTTTCTTTTTATAAAAACCCTAAGCAGCAAATAAATCTATTTTCTCATTCCCACCTCGATGAATTTCTAGCTCATTGCTTGCCACCGCTGGAAATTAATTACAGATGTCTCAATGATGCATTTCCATATTTGAATCTTACTGCTCAAGGTTCAAAACTTCAATAATATGGAACTATTTTACCGATTTCAAGGTCAACTGTTATAAAATTTTAAATAAAATATTTACTGTGAAGAATATTCTCATTTTTATTATACCAGTAAAAATACCGACTAATCATACATACAGGATTTTTAGATAGAGAGAAAAAGATTCAACAGTGTCGAAAACTAGGGCAAAATGAATCCTACTTGTTACGGCTTTCTGACACCATTTTGAACTTCCTGCTAAGATAGAATCCAAACTAGGAACAATTATTGTTAACTAGTATTGTAAATGAAAAAAAAAATCTTTAACTTTTTAAATGTTTTGAGATTATATGGCGTAATATTTATGAAATTATTTTAGTCGTCTTTTAATGTCGAAGTATACAAAGAGAATAATCTTAGAGTTCTAGCAGCGTGACCATCGAAAAATTCCTCAATAGTCTCATGAATCTCCACGTTTCAAACCTCCCTGCATCTGAAACGAGCATTTTTTGGGATTATTTCTGTTTGTCTACGTGCACGATAGCTGAAAAAAGTTTTGAGCTTGAATGATGAAATTTGGTATGTGATCCATTTATCAAAATTCCACATTTCTTTCAAATTTTATATGAAGCTTATCAAACGGAAAGTTTGTCTGTTCATCCGTCTATATCTATGTAAACAATAACGCAACTAGCGGAAGTGGTCTTGCTGAAATTTTCTCACATGCCCTCTAATATATGTACTTGTGTATTGTTAATTGCTTATCATTACCATACTATAATTACTTAACAACCTATTGGCGTGCCTATAGTAAACAGCCTGAGCTTGAGCTGCCTATCTTGGATTATTCGGGGCATTAATCGCTGGGAAGCTGTTAAGAAAAACGAATGTGTATTTTGGACGCCTTTTTCAGATAAATTAAAACCAAAATTTGACACAGAACTACAACTACTGTTTCAAAATCATATACGAAAATTTCATATATTTTAGTCATCGTGTTTTTTAATATCACAATGACTAAAATAAATGGAACATGGTTATAAAAGTACAGATCGACAGACAGTTAATCCCTTATCGGATTTGGTTCTAAATTTGGAACGGATCTACACTTTAGATGTTAAATCTATGTACCAAATTTTATTCATCCAACTCTATTTTGCAGCTATTGTATTGACTTATATTAGTACATCCGGAGAGACAGACTTCCTCTGAATGGATTTCTTCCAAAATTTGACAAATATCTACACAATTGTAGTAGAGACCATATACAATATTTCATCCGTATAGCCCAAAGCGTTTGGAGTTATTATGTTCATAGACAGATAGGTAGACAGATAGACATTATTCCAAAAATTAGGTCTAAAACATGGAGATTCGTCAAAATCTCGAGTTCGAATTTTTCGGTTATTACAATACTTTCTCTTCATATACTTCGTATGCGAGAAAGTGAAAACATTGATAGTTGAATAATAAAATTAAGTGTAGGAATATATCATTAGAATTAAAGATATGTTTCATATTTCGTATCCAGTCTGTTAAAGAGTTGATAATCTCCCGGTCTGTGTATTTATAAGTATGTGAAAGCGATACTTCAAAAATACCAAGACTTAGATAAATGAAAATCGGTATTTGGTCTTATTACCAAACGTTATAGATATACATATTAAATTCCGGACCTATTCGATTTAAAGGAAAATACCCAAAATTCGTACTCACTTTTTTGGACGTATTATAAAACACAAAATGCGACATATTGTGCTTGTAATCGAGAAAGTCGAATGAAGAATAATCCCGTTGACTTATACTTATTATAGCTATATACTTATCATTGCAAAAAGATCATCTACGAAAATAAAAATTCCCCATGGTTATATCAATATTTTTGTAGGCTTCTTTGGATCTCGGTCTATTAATCAAACCTTGTTCGAAAATTGATATTCATTCTTGGCTGTAGAATTACTACAAGAGTACGAAACAGCCGATTTTTTTCTATAGAAATATTCTCCGTTTCTCTGATAAAGCGAGAATTTTATGTTGCGAAATTGATGAATGAATGAAAATTGATAAACAGGAAAAAATAAATATTGTTTGAACAACCTTCCAATCTTTGATGACTTTTATTTTTATTTTATTTTAACTTATTAGCATAAAGAAGGTATTAGTGTATGCATAAAAATGCGCAATGAATAAATGTATTTTTGTTTCATTTCTTTTTAATTATATGTATAGAAATGAAATATGAAAAAAATTATGTGACTAAACCAAATCATTAAATAAAGCTTTAATTTCTCAGCTATGAGTTCAGCAAAGCAATATCAGTCATGTTATAGCATAGGAGGCCTTTTTATATTTTATTCAGATGTATGTTTGTGCGAATATATTTTAATTAATTATATGGAAGATATTAGTATTATTATTTTGTGTTTTCTGTAGACAAGGGTAATTATGTTAGTTATATCATAAATTTCAACATTTAAATCCTATTAAGTCAATTTTAATATACAAGACAAGACAAAAAGTTCCATATATATATATATATATAGCAAGTAACCAATCTAAAACGAAACTAAAATGAAAACGAAAACAAAACAGTTTCGAAATCGTTTTTGTAAAAACTTCATAGTATTTAGAGAGCGCAAATGCAGCTACTTCTAAAACACAGATGAACTGATACAAAAGTATAAAAATCAAATTTTATTGTTTGTTTTTTTGTTATTGTATTTTTACTTATTAGTGGTTTTTCTTCTAATTTGTCGTTTTGTGTTTTCCTTTCTGTTAAAATGATATATCTCTTGGGCCTAGTTTCAGGGGAATTTCGGGTCACGAAGGAATCATTATTAGACTTAATTGTCTGAATTTCCTTAACAGAAAAAAATCCCTTTTTTTGAATCCCTGCCTGAGGGTGACCCTTGAAAAAGTCTTCAGGCCGAATTCTTTTTTATATTTTTTTATTTGGTTTACTTGATTTTTATACTTTTGTATATATATTTTAACCATGAAAATTAAGGGATTTCTATTGAAAAAAGTATACATGAAGTTCATATATACGGCTACCTAATTCAAAATCTATTTTAAGTTTCAGTTAAACTAATTTGTTAAAGGCATAATTTTAATTCACCTATAGATAAAGTCAAGTATTTTATCTTATAACTGATAAATTATCAATAAAAAAATACTTATATTAATAACATTTCAGGTTTCTGTACAGTATTTTCATCCTGTTTTTCTGATAATTAATACATGTGTAAATTTTGTGATTTGGTGATTATTATGTTTTTGTTTTTTCACTCAACTGAAAAGTGAGAGATAAAATAGATAATAGATAATCGATAAAGAGTCTTAATTCAAATAGCTACCAAAGTGTTATGAATGAGTGTACTTTCATATCATTTCTTTTTTAACGACAAATTATCAAAGAGATTGTAAATTTTAAAACAAACAACTTAACGTGCAATTCTTATATTCTTAAAAATATTCGAAAAGCAATTAAATGCTTTATTTCTATGATAAACCAATTGACTCTTTTAAAAAAGGGAAACAATTCATATTTCATTAACCTTTTTCCTATATTAACTTCCGAAATTCTATACTTTATTTATATCGTTGCTTCAACGAGAAAAAAGAAAACGTGAGGAACAATGAAAGAAATTCCCATTTTGCACATTTCCAATGTATTAGCAGGAAACGACTGCAAGATAAAATACAAATAAATAACAAATGCAGGTACTTAATTACTAAGTTAAAACTTTAATTGCATGCTCATATCTTTGATTCTAAATAATTATATCTAAAATTTGAAATGCGATGTTACAGCTGACAAATAATTAATTTGTATTTATATTTTAATAATACTCAGATTAAAATTATGAGACATGCAACATCCATATCATATGGGATTTCATATGGGATAGTTTAGTTTCAATGCCATATTTTTATCCACTCAATGGATCTCGCTTTTTAATTGCTGTTTATTGCCCGGTGATAATGTAAAAAAATTATTTGACGGCCTAAAACTCATTTACTGAATTTGAATATTGAAAACTTTCAAATTAAAATAAGAATTTCAATTAATAGATCATGACAACTGATAGAATTATTTTCTTTATCACGCATATTATTTAAGCATTATTGGTTTGAAGCGAATCGAAAGACTTCGTACTTCTATTTCCGTCGAACGATACATTTTTTAAATTGGTGTATGGAAAAGAGAACATCAATAAAATATCGGCCGGCTCTCGGCAACTGCTATTAAGGGATCTTGACATCCCTCAAGGGAAAGGGGGCCCTGTGGAACATTGTTTTCTGCGATTTTAACTCTTAAAAATTAAGAGTTGAACTACTACATTAATTGTTAATTTAAAATTAAATTTCAATAAATTTATTTTTTAAGTATATATGAATATATATGGATGGATCTAAGGATCCGTGAAAGGTACTGTGGAAAAACTATTTTTCATATTTTTAACTTTAAAAAAGACTATTTAATCCATTAAAATTATTTCCATTTGATTTTTTTAATCGTTAAATTTTATCCTATGGATAAAATTGGGCAATGAATCCCGGTCAACCTTAGTGACTTTTTCTTACAAAATATGGCAATAACATCTTCAACATTGACTTTTCTCTCTTTAATGTTAGCAATGAACTTTGTCTATCCCATTCAACTGCAAAAAGCACTTGAAATGAGAGAAATGCCTTTTTTCTGTGCTTGTCATCACATGAATTGTCCCAAATATTTGAAAAATATCGGAAGGGAAGCTCAGTCACACTCTTTGAAAGTTTCCGAGGTTGCTTCTAATTTTCTACCCATTCCCATTTTGTTCGCTATATTTTAAATTCTGATTTTAATTGGGTCTACGAAAAAGGCATATTAATATCACCGTGGATTGACTTCTTCAATGGCATAAAACCTTCCAGAGGTAAAATCCCATTAAACGATCAATTACAAGCATGAAGATTATTCTTTTGAAATATTCTTTAGCATTTCTTGCAGGAACATTTTCTTAGTTGTTTGCCTACCACCACCTACTCTAGGAGTCTTGATTTCATTGTTAACAACGTATAATACTTTACAGAATCTTTGAAAATATAAACGAATGATAAGATTGCCTTTCTTTTTATATTGTTTTAAAACTTCTGTCACTGTTTTCTCAATACTGAAGTGATGTTCGCTTAGGAATCTGCAGTATTTCATTACATTTTATTGTTGATGAAAGGCAATATGTTGACACTTATAGGGCAATAATCAAATTTCCTCCTCTCTTAGTAGAGTTGTAAATGCATGGCTTTGTTCGATGCTTCAGAGATTATTTATTTGTTAATAATTATTTCATCCAGGTCATGATAGGGATGAATAACTCTTTAAACTCAAGAAGAATGTTGTACCTTTCCATCCATCTTGCTGGGAACATTATTTTCAATTTAATTTTTTCCTTTTTTTGTGTTGTACTACCTTAAAATAATTTTTTGTAAGTCATTTCACCTGAGCTGACAAAAGAAAAGAAAAAAAAGAAGAAAAAAAAAACATGCACAATGAAGGCAATTCCTAAACCTCTGTGTATTGCCTGTTTCTAATAATAAGTAATTCACATGTTTTTGAGAGAATTAGGGAGAAGCTGAAACAATCAATATATATTGCCAAAAGTTGTTGAACCATTATAAGAGTCTGCACACTCTTAATTTTTCCAGCCATGATTGATCCAACTATAATGTGTCTTTCTCCCTCTGAAAATAATTGCCTCAGCAATGGTCGTTGTAATGTTATTGCTGGATGCTATATATCGGAAAGATCACGCACAGTGAGCCCCCCCCCCTTCCTTCCCTTGTAATAACTCTTTCAATTATTGCAAGTCATCCAGCTGGAAAGACAACGGTAAGGGAAAAAAAGTACGTCAACTTAAATGATATTCTGGGAGGAGGAGTCACTCCTACCTTCCATCCTTGCAAATGCTAAGTGTATCTGATTTGTTATTGTATTACAATTATCTTTTTGTAAATTTTAAATAGGAAAAGTTTTCTTTTTAATTCAATAGTAGCATTCTTGATAATCTATGATATAAGACTCGAAGGAAGGGTTTTAAGCTCCGAAAGCTCCATCCTTTCCGGATACTCCCTCGATTGTAATTGTCCTTCACCGACACCATTAACTGTCAGTTTTCCAGTGAATTGCCCCTTACACATTCACCGATTTCGGTCGACTGTCTGCCTTGTGATTGCTTCCATTTCTCTTCATAAAAGCTACAATATTTCACAAGATATTTTTAAAAATGTACTAAAAGATATCGTTTAATAATAATATAACAGTAATAATAAGTTTAATGATAATTTTTTAAGGGTGTCTAAACCCTTTCAACTGAACTTTCAAAATTCTTTATTGATATTATTAGTTTAATTACTAGGAGGTTACTTATAAATAAAAGTCAATTTTTAAAGGATAGTTAACACTTATTATTCTCAATGGCAGTCTGAGCTTTTTACAAGTACCTAAAAATTTCGACCTCTGTAATTATACAGATGTTTTTATATATTTTCCCTTGTCATTCATTACGTTTTAAAATAATTTTCAAGATTTTGTATACTTTCTATTCTTGTATTCCTTTTTCTATTAATAAAAATTACGTCTTGTAATTCCTATATTATTTATTTTTAATTAATTCAGTGACTATTTATTGAATAATTGCAATGTTTTAAATATACAATTGAATTTAGTATAGTTTTCTAATGAATTTAAATGTAAAGCAATTCTCTAAAAATATTAGAATAAAATAGACATTATTTAAATTCTGTAAAATTAGAAATTAATTTTCAATTCCATTTTTATTGCATTCGATGTATATAAAATTAGTACACG